>UESW01002187.1:116874-267078 GCA_900491605.1 Calamus simplicifolius | reverse complement strand
ATAACACCATCTTACAAACGAATGAAAATATATTTGCTAACTATTAAACATGTCAAAATAAATTAAATAAAATAAAAATCTAAATATGAACCCAACTTATTTAATAAGCAAAGTTCGGTAACATGACTCATCTTTGAGCAAAGAGCATTTATCCCGAGCTAGGACTTACTTCTAGCGTTTCTTATAAGAACTTACGCATGAACCAGGACCAAAATAAAAGGTTCGTTCACGTATCCTATATTATTAAATGGCAACCAAACCAAGGGAGACATGATAGAATGGTTCCCTGTTCAAAGCACACGTAGCCACCTTCAATTTTGTTTCAAAAATATTTACAGAAAAATTTGTGAACCGCCTTCGATACATAAAAATATTCATCAACTATACATCTATGCGCATCATGACTCATTAGGTCATATCAAATGTAATCATTGACGGTAGGTCTATGCGCACCATAACTCATTAGGTCATGAGGCATTTTACTACATACTTATACGAGTGCATGGCTAATATACGTGTTTAATATACATCTTTATACACTGAAGAGGAGCCTCAAGACTTTTCTTTTTTGTTTTAAGTTTATATAGCGAGCAAACGAACTCCACACAAAAAAGAATGCCCACCGACTCAGTGGGTTCCAGTGGTGAAGGCCCATGCCCTTATCTTCTCATCTCCACGCTATTTTTACCGGTAAAACCATGACTAGTAAAAGTTATGCAATTTGAGAGTGAAAAGTGAAAACTATTTCTCATGTGAAAGCGCGCGTCGATTTTCCCGGAAGGAGAGACATTTCAACGCGCGTGCCGACGGGGGGCTTATAAATGAGGGCCATCTCGGCCAAGGGACCTGCACCTGGAACACCAAAACAATGGCTTCCACTTCTTCTTCTTCCATAGCTCTCGTTCTGCTTCTCTCCTCCCTTGCATTCTTCTCCACACCATCAGAAGCCGAGAGCTTTCCCATAGTGAAGGGCCTCTCATGGAGCTTCTACGAGAAGAGCTGCCCAAACCTGGATGCCATCGTTCGGAACTATCTGAAGGAGGCCTTCAAGAAGAACATCGGCCTCGCCGCCGGCCTCCTTCGAGTCCACTTCCACGACTGCTTCGTTCAGGTATAATTACAGTAACTGGTTCTTTAGCTAGCACGAGCTCGATCTCTGAGCTTTGTTGATGGAGAGGTTGTAATTAAAATGGCAGGGATGTGATGCGTCGGTGCTGTTGGACGGGTCGGCAAGCGGGCCGGGGGAGCAGGAGGCGCCGCCCAACCTGACACTGAGGCCGGCGGCGTTCAAGGCCATCAACGAACTCCGGGCTCTTATCGACAAGAAATGCGGCCAGGTCGTCTCCTGCGCCGACGTCGTCGCTCTCGCTGCCCGTGACTCTGTTCAGCTGGTAATATTGCTTCTCCCTCTCTTCGAGCAAGCGTGTCGATCACGGGAAGGCCTAAAAGAAAGAAAGAAAGTTTTTTTTTTAAAAAAAAGTGGTTGAATTTATCTAGGAAGTAGGAACGAGGGTACGGTCGGCCTGTTGATATTGACTTTGACTCTTCAAACAAAAGCACTCACTTTCCTCTTTGGTTGCCTTTCGATAAGGAATAGCTGCCATACCTCATATATATTTAATTTTGGTGTTCATCCGGTCAATATATAGCTGTACTTTTGTCAGTATATTCTTGATTAGTGAGATAAATATTGGAAAAAAAAAAGGAAGAGAGAAATTGGATGGTTGAAGTTATTTCACTCTCTCCCCTAGAATAAATAATTTATCCGGGTAATGGAGTTTCGTTTTTTTTTTTCTTTCTTTCATCAAATAAATTTATTCATTGCTTTTTGAATGATATTTTTCTAATTAACCTGTTCACTTTGTATTATTCACTCTTTAACCAGCGTCTAAATATTAGCATAATGTATCAATGAGTGCAGCTAGGTCGATTTTTTTTTTCTTTTTTCTTTTTGATAGAAAATCTAATAAATAGGTTCATGATAGAACATAACCAAAAAAAAAAAAGAGTAGAAAATTAAACAAAAACCAGTGTTGCGAGGTTAACTAAGATATTTAACACACTCTTATTAATAACAATAATTATAATGAATATCTATATTATAAAAGCTTTCTCAAAGACTCATGCCTGTGTGTTGAAGAGGCAAGATACGGACGTAAGTCAGTAGTTGATAGATATGATGGCCTTTTTAATGACTATAGCTTCCTGTCCTGCATGACAGCGATGGATTGATCCGTGAGGATAACGTCATCTCATCTCTACTAAGCGCCATGAGAGGGGGAGCCATATATTTTTCTTGCACAAGAAATTTACTCCAGGTTTAGTACGGATCCTTGAGGTTAATGCGTAAGGAATTATTTTTTTGAGAGTTCAAAACTATCATTGTAATAAAAAAAACGAAGAGAGTTGCTCAATTAATCACAAGAATCTATATAGTTAAATATGTGGTATGGTAGTTACAGTACTTGAATCCAAAGCCACGAGGATGACATGATTAACAAAATAGCTTACTCGATCTATATGACGAGAGAAAAATATCATTCCCAACGCCCTTGGTAACTCGGTTTCTCAGCTAGAGGTTTTTTTTTTTTTAGGGCTTTGAGTTGTTTATGATATTGCTTTCATTTCTAAATAGCTGCTTTAGAGCTTTAGAAAATTAACATCAAACCTAGAAGCATTGGAAGTCATCATGCCACCACCTGTGCGATTGCTTTACCACAGCCTTTACCCTTTAGTGCCGTGGTAAAACTTCAGTGGAATGAATTGAAAAAGAAAAAGGTTAAAGGACGAGAGAATAAAGTGAAACAAAGTAGAAGGCATTAAAAGGTGGCATCCAAGCAGAACACGGTACGCTAATCGCAATTTGTGCCGCCATTGTCTCTTGACGCGGCTTTTGAAGAATATCTGACTTGCTTTTGTGAAAGAAAAAGAGCATGCTGATCTCAGGATTTGAACATCTTTGGTTGAAGCAGTTTAAGTTACAATTAACAGTTGGAATAATAAATGTTTGAGAGATTCCGAGAACTGGTTCAAAAGCCTCGCGGCCAGCATCAGATGGTTCAATGAAAGATTTGCATTTACTTTATATTAATGAAGTCATCATACAAATAGTAACTCTGTTTTAATTAATTAGTATTATTATAACGAGTCTGGATCTCTCTTGCAGTCCGGTGGGCCAGACTACCCCGTTCCCTTGGGCCGCCGTGATGGCCTCAGCTTTGCCACCCGTGATGTCACCATTGCCAGCCTCCCTGCCCCCACCTCCAGCGTCCCTGTCCTCCTCTCCGTCTTAGCCAAGCTCAAACTCAACGCCACCGACCTCGTCGCCCTCTCCGGCGGCCACACCATCGGCCTCGGCCATTGCAGCTCCTTCGAAACCCGCCTCTTCCCCACCCAAGACCCCACCATGAACAAGAGCTTCGCCAACTCCCTCCGCCTCACCTGCCCGGTCAAGGACACCGTCAACACCACCGTGCTCGACATCCGCACGCCGAACACGTTCGACAACAAGTACTACGTTGACCTCCTCAACCGGCAGGGCCTCTTCACGTCGGACCAGGACTTGTACACCAACTCGACGACGCAGCCTATCGTGAAGAGCTTCGCCTTGAGCCAGGCTTTGTTCTTTGAGAAGTTTTCGGCATCCATGATCAAGATGGGGCAGCTGAGCGTGCTCACGGGGAAGCAGGGGGAGATCCGGGCCAACTGCTCGGCCATCAATCCACGGTCGAAGACCGGCGTGTTGGACTCTCTGGTGGACGGAGAAGGGGAGACGGCGGCGTTTTAGGTGGTGTAGCTAGCCTGTGGAAACGAATGGGACGCAATTAGATCGTATCTTTTTAGCGTACTTGTGTTATTATTATGTGAGGTAGAAATGTTTTCGTTTGGACTCGTGAATGCTGAAGTTTAGGCGTATCACTGATACGTTCCCCTTCCACTGCATGATGTTGGCATTGTTTTTTTTTTTTTGGATAATAGCGAAGTAGGCCGGCCTCATGCCGCAAGAAAATAAGATGAGTAGAAAACTCTGAAAGCAAGCTCCATCTCTCCTTAAATTTCATTCAACTATCCAGTTTGCTAAGTAATATACCATTTGATCAACCTCTCTATAATATGATGACACTTAAATTGTTGGATGGATTGCAAGGGTAGTAAGAAGATCCCTCAAACATGGATGGGACAAGATGATTGGCCATTTAATCAAAATATCACCATGGCTGAATCACATTCGAAAATTAATTTTTACCTTTTGAAATGTTTGTAAAACCTCCTTTAATTTAAGCCATACCATGCACTAGTCAGTTTAGTAAATGGCACCAAATTGGTATACACTGAAATAGCTGAGGCAAAAAAGATCTTCTGTCATGATTAATTTCTAATAACCATGCTAGCTCCACTAGCATTCAGATGAGTTAACCCATCAAAGCTAATTTTTAAAAATCCTGATTAATTAAGGGGCTACCTAAAATACAAAGGTTATGACAATCATACTAACTTATAGAGAGAGGCATCTCAGATATTAGAACTAGCATTCTAAGAAACTTTACTTGATAGAATCAATTTTGTAGCTTGACCATCTGCTTGTCTTGTAATCCAATATAGGATTGAATAGGTTCTTTTGGAAATAAACCTCATCTCTTTCCTTCCATGTACACCAAAGAATATAACTAATAAGTGTTTGGTCCTCCTAAACTTGTGCATCCTATGGTTTCTTTCTGAAAAAAGAAATCCCATATTTGTTGCAAAGAGTGGAGCCTAAAGAATCCATGGCATCAAAACTGATGCCACATATGAGAGAACCCTTCCCATTGAAACAAGAGGTGGTTTAAAGCCTCCAATTTCACCCCACATCTTCGACTATAAGGTGAAAAACTTGGCATTTTAGAAGCAAGAATGGTTGATGCAAGGAGCCTATTATACCACAATTTTCAAAGGAAAGAGAGCATCCTTTGCTGACATTTTAACTTCCCAATCTGTGAAGCCTCAAAATGTGATTGAATATGCTCCTCATCCTGTAACAATTCATAGATATCATTAATAGAAATTTTTAGTTTGCATTGAGGCCCCAACACAGAATGTCCCTCTATAACAGTACTTTTGCCTATTCATTGATTTGTGGATGAGCTATCGAGGTAAACAAATGGTTGATGCTTAGCTTCTGAAAGAACTTTTGAAACTGAATATTATCGAATTGTTTGTCATTAACGGTAAGGAGGACTTTAGAAATCTTGAAATGATAGATAATTGATTTGCAGAGAAAGTGTTAGACGTTTTGCTTAGTGATTCAAGCTAAGGATTAGGCTTTGACCCATTTAGTCAAGTAGTTGATAATCATTATGAGAATTTTTCTTTAGTTTTGAACTAAAGAAAATGATTTGAGAATATCCATCCCTATCATTTGCCAAGGGCTATTGATTGGTGATAGTTTTATGATTGGTTGATGTAGCACGGAAGAATGCTTCCAATATTGCTTGTACCTCCATGTGAGCTAAGTAGTCTCCTCTTTTGTAATCAACCATTAATACCCTTGTTGAAATATTTTGTAGGCTACTACTCTGTCTCAAAGGTGGTTACTACATATGCTCTCATCGACTTCTCAGAGCATATAATCAGCTTCTATTGATTGAAGGCTTCTCGAGTACAGTTGCGCAAAAGATCTTGTTGGAAATTGAAAAGACTCTTCGTATCCCAAGCTATTAGAAATTGAAGAGACTCCTCGTATCCCAAGCTCATCTTGAACTTGGTGTTTTGGAAATCTAAGTGTCTTTTGTATTTTCTATGTGACATTAATGAGTGTGGAAGTCTAAGAGATATCTAGAAGAATGAAGAGTCAGTTATGAAAACGAAGAGTCACATGGGAAGACTAAAAGGTTACATTATGATGTATTTATGAGAGAAGCTCAATAGGCACTTTCTATGTCTATAAATAGGTCAATATGTATTGAGTTTATGTGAGTGGGAAAAGTTTATGAAATAGAAAAACTATTCAATATTTTCCTTCTTCCAACATCTGGTATCAGAGCG
Source organism: Calamus simplicifolius (assembly GCA_900491605.1). Classification (NCBI taxonomy): domain Eukaryota; kingdom Viridiplantae; phylum Streptophyta; class Magnoliopsida; order Arecales; family Arecaceae; genus Calamus; species Calamus simplicifolius. The sequence goes on along the minus strand of UESW01002187.1, from coordinate 261,054 downwards.
AATTGGCTAAGTTGTTCTCAGATAGGATGGCTTCTGTGAGTAGTGCCGGGAATGTCCAACCTCAACTCCCAGGTTTGATGGGAAGATTTTTGAGCATTGGAAGATCCAGATGGAGGTGCTGTTCGGTTTTCAGGAGCTGACCGAGATTATTGAAGAAGGATTCGTCGAGCCAGGAGCAACGGCAGATTCGACAACGGAGGAGCAGAAGACAACAAAAGAAAATCGTAAGAAAGATCGTAAGGCTCTCTTTTACATCTTTCAAGCGATAGATTCGTCAATATTTGAAAAGTAGCGAATTCGAAGACGACAAAGGAAGCATGGGATACTCTCATCAAAATTTACAAAGGTGTTGAGAAGGTCCAGAAGGTTCGGCTTCAGACTCTTCGTCGACAATATGAGCTCCTTCAGATGGAAAAGTCGGAGTCCATTTCCGACTATTTCTCACGGGTCTTGACTCTTGTCAATCAAATGAAGGCCAATGAGTCACGTGACCTCTCTGTTTTGACCGTGGATGAGTTGGTTGGCTCTCTACAAATGCATGAGCAATGACTCAAGGAGAAGTCCAAGACGGTGGAGGAGGCTCTTCAAAGCCAGTTGGTGTTGCCTGATGACAAGAAGAATCTTTCTACTCAAATGAAAGATAAAAGGCGGCAGGAGAAGCAACCTCGACAACAAAAAGATAAGTCCCATATTCAATGTTTTAATTGTAAAAAGTATGGGCATTATAAATCTGAGTGTCGAAGCAAAAGATCTGGTGGTCAAAAGTTTCATGCTAAAGTAGCAAGTTCTATCGACAGATTTGATGATGAGCATGATAATGCTCTTTTATTCACGTGTGATGCTTCGGTGGAGAACCATAAGAATGTTTGGTACTTAGACACTGGATGCAGTAATCACATGTGTGGTGAAAAGAAGTTATTCTCACATTTCGATGACACCTTTCGTTCGGAGGTGAGGTTCGGGAATGATACAAAATTTCCTATCATGGGAAAGGGAAGCATTAAATCAAGATAAAAGATGGATCGGTTTCAACCATTTCCAACGTCCATTATGTTCCCGGCCTTCGAGAGAATCTCCTAAGCATAGGACAGTTGTCCGAGCGAGGCTATCACATAATCATCAAGGATGAGGTTTGCATGATTCATGATGGCAAAGGAGGATTGATTGCGAAGGTAAAAATGGCTCAAAATCGTCTTTTTCCTTTGTATATTAATTATGCTACATCGTGTTTTAGTGCCTCGGTGCAAGATTCTTCATGGCTTTGGCACAAGCGGTTCGGACATGTGAATTTCGACAGCTTGAAGCTATTGTGTCGAAAGAAGATGGTGCGAGGTATGTCCGAAATTTTTCTCCAAAGGAGATCTGCGAACCATGCGTCATTGGGAAGAAATCTAGAGCAAGCTTCCCTTCAGGACAATCATGGAGAGCATGAAGCCATTGGAGTTAGTTCACTCGATCTCTGCGGACCGCTCGGTGAATCATCGAATCGAGGGTACAGATATTTTGTTACCTTCATCGATGACTTTAGCAGAAAAACATGGGTTTATTTCTTAAAGCAGAAGTCCGATGCCATCGATGCTTTCAAAGAGTTTAAATCCTATGTTGAAAACCAAAGTGGGCACAAAATTCGGATTCTCCGAACTGATCGTGGCACAGAATATTTAGTTGGTGATGGTTTCTTCAAGCAATGCGGCATCAAGCATCAATTGACAGCACGGTATACTCCTCAACAGAATGGAGTAGCAGAAAGGAAAAACCGCACTATTGTCGATATGGTACGTACTATGCTTCATTCTAAATATTTGCCAAAGCATTTCTGGGCGGAGGCGGTTGCTTGTGCTATTTATTTGTTGAACAGATGTCCCACTAAAGGTCTTGAGTTCAAGACACCGACGGAGGTATGGAGTGGTCGAATCCCTTCAGTTCTGCATCTTTGTGTGTTTGGGTGTTTTGCTTATGCCCATGTGCCAAATGAGCTACGTAAGAAGCTTGATGAGAAGAGTGAGAAGTGCATCTTCTTCGGTTACAGCAATGAGACAAAGGGTTATCGATTGTATAATCCAGTAACAAAAAAGGTCATTATCAGTCGAGATGTTACCTTCGACGAGGAAGGAGAGTGGACTTGGAACTCAGAAGAAAAGAAGCAGTTTCGCTTCATCCTAGATGAGGAGGAGACGGTTCAGCCCGATTCAGATAGTCAATCTGAACCAGTAGCAGCTTCGATGGAACCAGGTTCGATAGCAGGGACTACAACAGCAGTTACTTCATCAAATCCTGTCGAACATCTTACTGAAAGTTCCTCACGTCCACGGCGAGAACGAGTTTTGCCAACTCGTTTAAGGGATTGCATTTTGTCAAAAGATGATGATCCCTCTGATGAAGAAATTATCAATTTTGCTCTTTTTGCAGATTGTCATCCCACAAAGTTTCAGGAGGCTTCCCAAGATGATGATTGGGTTCGTGCGATGGATGATGAGATCCATGCAATCGAGAAAAATGATACATGGGAGCTCACTTCTCTTCCAGAAGGCAAGAAGTCCATCGGCGTAAAGTGGGTCTATAAGATCAAGTACAAGCCTAATGGTGATGTTGATCAGTTGAAGGCTCGGCTTGTAGTCAAGGGTTACAAACAAAAACCCGGATTGACTATTTTGAGGTATTTGCTCCGGTTGCGAGGATGGATACTATTCGTATGATTTTTGCTTTAGCTGCTCAAAGATGCTGAAAAATACATCAAATGAATGTCAAGTCCGCATTTCTCAATGGCGTACTTGAGGAGGAGGTGTATGTGGATCAACCTGAGGGTTATGTCAAGAAAGGACAAGAGGGCTTTGTCTACAAATTGAAGAAAGCTCTTTACGGCCTTAAGCAAGCCCCACGAGCATGGTATACCAGAATTGATTCTTATTTTCTGAATCACGGTTTTACTAGGTGTCCTTATGAGCATACTTTATATGTAAAAATTGGCTTGAATGGTGAGATGCTCATTGTTTGCTTATATGTCGATGATCTCATATTTACTGGAGATTGTCAAGAGATGATTTGTGACTTCAGGGAGGCTATGACTCATGAGTTCGAGATGGCGGACATCGGTCTGATGTATTATTTTCTCGGCATAGAAGTTACACAATCGGAGGATGATATTTTTATTTGTCAACAAAAGTATGCCAAGGATATTCTTGAGCGTTTTAAGATGGCTACTTGTAAACCAATTAGCACTCCCATGGAGGACAGATTGAAGTTGACAAAAGACGGAAGTGGTTCCGAAGTCGATCCTACTTATTTCAAGAGGCTAGTCGGGAGTCTGAGATATTTGACTTCTACCAGGCCAGATCTTGTTTTAGTGTTGGAATGATAAGCAAATTTATGGAGATTCCTAGACAATCACATTTGCAGGCGGCAAAAAGAATTCTACAATATATTAAAGGTACTATAAATGATGGTGTATTATATACTGCTTCTAATATTTTCAGCTTGTAGGATACACAGACAGTGATTGGGGAGGTGATATTGGAGAAAGAAAGAGTACTTCCGGGTATGTTTTCTCTTAGAAAATGGAATTTTTCCTGGTCTTCAAAGAAGCAGCAGGTGGTTGCTTTGTCCAGCGCTGAAGCGGAATATATAGCAGCGGCTTATTGTGCTACTCAAGCAGTTTGGTTGCGTTCGATGCTTGCTGAGTTACAGCATAAGCAGAAGCATTCGACGATGATTTATTGTGATAACAAGTCAGCAATTGCCCTTGCAAAGAATCCAGTCTTCCATGGAAGAAGCAAGCACATTGATATAAAGTACCACTTCATTCGAGATCTGGTGAAATCTGAGGAGATTGTGCTGCAGTATTGCAAGACGGAAGACCAAGTGGATGATATGTTCACTAAGCCGTTGAAGTCAGATTCCTTCCTCAAACTCAAGAGACTGATCGGCATGGTCAAGATGACCTCGGTCTAAGGGAGGCTGTTGGAAATTGAAAAGACTCTTCGTATCCCAAGCTATTGGAAATTGAAGAGACTCCTCGTATCCCAAGCTCATCTTAAACTTGGTGTTTTTGGAAATCTAAGTGTCTTTTGTATTTTCTATATGACATTAATGAGTGTGGAAGTCTAAGAGATATCTAGAAGAATGAAGAGTCAGTTATGAAAACGAAGAGTCACATGGGAAGACTAAAAGGTTACATTATGATGTATTTATGAGAGAAGCTCAATAGGCACTTTCTATGTGTCAATATGTATTGAGTTTATGTGAATGGGAAAAGTTTATGAAATAGAAAAACTATTCAATATTTTCCTTCTTCCAACAGATCTCTTGTATAGCATGTCGTTAATTAATTTATATCAGCCACCTTCCAGATAATCCTTTGGACATTATTTTTATTCTATGGAAGTAGACCTTGGTAGTGATTATCAAATCCATTCAGCTCAGCTGAAGTTGGTGTATTTTTCTTTTGTCAATACTTCTTGAATTTATTGGCTTTACTAGGAAGATAGTTCATATCAGTAGCATGCAGGTCCAATGAAAGCCAACTTTGACAATGCATCAGCTTGTATATTCTCCATTCGAGAAACTTCTTGAATGTCGAAGTGTTTGAAGACCAAAATTGGACTTTTCATTTTGCTTACATATTTTTGCATACTTAGTTTTCTAGTTTTGTACTCACATCAAACTTTACTCAGAACTAATTGCAAGTTATACTATAGGCTTCGCCGAGTTACTCCAATTTCTTTGGCAAGTTTTAGTCTAATAAATAGGGCTTCATTTTTGACTTCATTGTTTGTTGCCTTGAACCCAAATTTCAAGGCATAAGTTAATTTGACTCCTTTCAAGCTAATGAGAACTAAATTTGCCGCTACAAGAAATTATATTTTTAGTGACACCAAAAATGCATCACAAAACATGAAAATGCGTTGCTAAAGTGCCTTGGTGACACAATTGCATTGCTAAATGGATGGTTGGCAAATCATTTTTTTGTCAAAACGGCATTGCTAATTAGTGACGCAATATATGCGTCGCTAATTAACGACACAATACTGAGTGTTGTTAAATATTTTTATAATAGTAATGCAATAAATGCGTCGCTAAAAGAATCGCTAAATATTGACATAATAGCGACGCAATAAATGCGTCGCTAAATAACGATGCAATACTGAGTGTCGCAAATAGTGATGCAATATTACATCACTAAATATTGCTAAATATTACGATGCCATATTTTGCGTCGCTATTTCGTGACGCAATAAGCGTGGCAACGACGTCACAATATTATATATATATATATATATATTAAAAGTAATATTTAAACATGCTTGTACATAACATTAATAAAGTAGACACGATAATGAAAAAGACATGCATGCCTTAATATTATAAATAGACATAAATCAATAAATATAAGTCATAAATCTCATCTCATATATAATACCAAACATGCATAACAAGTATGTATACAAAATAGCAAAAAAAAAATAATATCAAGAATCTAGCGTTGGGTCACATGGTGGAGGCAGTGATGTATCGAAGATGAAAGGTCGGGAGCTCTGAGTCATCCATATCAACTCATACATCTCATACACGGTATGTCTGTCCACAACCTACTGGGCTCTCATGTCTGCAAGTTACTGTCGAAGCTCGGTGGTGTGCTCATCGGACTCTTGCTGAACCTGATCCGTAATAAATCGCCTCATCTCATTGACCTGCTCAGCAGGAATATTATCGGATTCGGTATAGTGCAAACAAGAGCCTGAAACGAAAAAATATCTGGATGCTTTGCACAACAAGAAAATACTGAAATAGCGACGTCATTTTAGTGACGTATTTTTGCGTCGCTAAATTGCGACCAAATTGCGACGCCTCAGCGACGCATTAGCGATGCATTTGACAAAAAATTAAAAAAATTTTAATTTTAATTTTAAATAATTTTAAAAAATCGTTAATTTAGCGACGCAACAAAATGCATCGCTAAATAGCAACGCATTAGTGACGCAAAAATTTAAAAAATTTTAAAAAATCGTTAATTTAGCGAAGCAACAATATGCACCGCTATTTAGCGACGCGTTTAATAAAAAAATTTAAAAAAAATTAATTTTTAATATTAAATAATTTTTAAAAATTATTAATTTAGCGATGAAAAAGATGCGTCGCTATTTAGCGACGTATTTAACAAAAAATTTAAAAAAATTAATTTTAAATTTTAAATTATTTTAAAAAATCATTAATTTAGCGACGCATTAGCGATGCAAAAAATTTAGAAAATTTAAAAAATTATTAATTTAGCGATGCAATAAAATGCATCGTTATTTAGCGACGCATTAGCGACGTATTTAACAAAAATTTAAAAAAATTAATTTTTAATATTAAATAAATTTAAAAATCATTAATTTAGCGATGCAATAAAATGTGTCGCTAAATAGCGATGCATTAGCGATGCATTTGACAAAAAATTAAAAAAAATAATTTTTAATTTTAAATAATTTTAAAAAATCATTAACTTAGCGATGCATTTTGTTGCGTTGCTAAATTAGCGATTTTTTAAAATTTCTGAATTTTTGCGTCGCTAATGCGCCGCTAATTAGCGACACTATTTAGCGACGCATTAGTGATGCATTTAACAAAAAATTTTAAAAATTTAATTTTTAATATTAAATAATTTTAAAAATTATAAATTTAGCGACGCAACAAAATGTATCGCTATTTAGTGACGCATTAGTGACGCATTAGTGATGCATTTGACAAAAAAATAAAAAATTAATTTTTAATTTTAAATAATTTTAAAAAATAGTTAATTTAGCGATGCATTAAATACGTCACTAAATAGTGACGCATTAGCGATGCAAAAATTTAGGAAATTTTAAAAAATTATTAATTTAGCGACGCAAAAATGCGTCGCTATTTAGCGACGCAAAAAATGCATCGCTATTTAGCGACGCATTTACCAAAAAAAATTAAAAAAAAATAATTTAAAATTTTAAAATTTTTAAAAAATTATTAATTTTTAAAAAATTGGCTGGGATGGATTGCAACCGTTGGATCGTCGCCGATCGGATGGATCGCAACGGTCCGATCGATCATCGCCGATCCGGATCATAGCTTGGATCGATCGCAACCGTCGGATCGTCTCCGATCGGATGGATCGCAATGGTTCGATCGATCATCGCTGATTTGGATCATGGCATGGATGGATCGCAACCGTCGGATCGTCGCCGATCGGAGGGATCACAACGGTCCGATCGATATCGCCGATCGGGATCATGGTTCGGATGGATCGCAACCAACGGATCGTCGCCGATCAAATGGATTGCAATGGTCCGATCGATTATCACCGATCCAGATCATGGCTCGGATCGATCGCAACCACTGGATCGTCACCGATCGGATGGATCACAACGGTCCGATCGATCATTGCCGATCGGTATCATGGCTTGGATAGATCGCAACCATCGGATCATCGCCGATCGGATGGATCGCAACGGTCCAATCGATCATCGCCGATCGGGATCATGGCTCAGATCGATCGCAACCGTTGGATCATCTCCGATCGGATGGATCGCAACGGTCTGATCGATCATCGCCGATCCGGATCATGGCTCGAATCGATTGCAACCGCTAGATCATCGCCGATCGGATGGATCGCAATGGTCCGATCGATCATCGCCGATCCAAATCATGGCTCGGATGCATTGCAACCGTCGGATCATCGCCAATCGGATGAATCGCAACGGTTCAATCGATCATCGTCGGTCGGGATCATGGCTTGGATCGATCCTAGCCGTCGGATCGTCGCCGATCGGATGGATTGCAATGGTCCGATCGATCATCGCTAATCGGGATCATGGCTCGGATCGATCGTAACCATCGGATCGTCTCCGATCGGATGGATCGCAACGGTCTGATCGATCATCGTCGATTCGGATCATGGCTCGGATGCATCGCAAACCGTTGGATCGTCGCCAATTGGATGGATCGCAATGGTTCGATCGATCATCGCCGGTTGGGATCATGGCTTGGATCGATCGCAACCATCGAATCATCGCCGATCGGATGGATCGCAACGGTCCGATCGATCATTGCCGATCAGGATGATGGCTCGGATCGATCGCAACCGTCAGATCGTCTCCGATCGGATGGATCACAATGGTCCGATCGATCATCGTCGGTCAGGATCATGGCTTGGATCGATCACAACCGTCAGATCATCACTGATCCGATGGATCGCTACTGTCCGATCGATCATCGCCGATCCGGATAATGGCTCGGATGCATCACAACCGTCGGATCGTCGCCGATCGGATGGATCGTAACGGTTCGATCGATCATTACTGGTCGGGATCATGGCTTGTATCGATCGCAACCGTCGGATCATTACCGATCGGATGGATCAACAGTCCGATCGATCATCGCCGATCAGGATGATGGCTCGAATCGATCGCAACCATCGGATCGACTCCGATCGGATGGATCGCAACGGTCTGATCGATCATCGTCGGTTGGGATCATGGCTTGGATCGATCGCAACCGTCGGATCATCGCCGATCGGATGGATCACTACAGTCCGATCGATCATCGCCGATCAGGATGATGGTTCGGATCGATTGCAACCGTCGAATCGTCTCCGATCGGATGGATCACAACGGTCCAATCGATTATCGTCGGTCGGGATCATGGCTTGGATCGATCGCAACCATCGGATCATCGCCGATCGGATGGATCGCTATGGTCCGATCGATCATCGCCGATCCGGATCATAGCTCGAATGCATCACAACCGTTGGATCATCGCCGATCGGATGGATCGCAACGGTCCGATCGATCATCGCCGATCGGGATCATGGCTCGGATCGATCGCAACCATCGGATCATCGCGGATCAAATAGATCGCAACGATCCGATCGATCATCACCGATCAGGATCATGGCTCGAATCGATCGCAACCATCAGATCGTCTCTGATCAGATGGATCGCAACGGTTCGATCGATCATCGTCAGTCGGGATCAGGGCTTGGATCGATCGCAACCGTTGGATGATCACCGATCGGATGGATCGCAACGGTTCGATCGATCGCAACCATCAGATCATTGTCGATCAGAAGGATCGCAACAGTCCAATCGATCATCGCCGATCGGGATCATGGCTCGGATCGATCACAACCGTCGGATTGTCTCCGATCGGATGGATCGCAACGGTCCGATCGATCATCGCCGATCGGAATTATGGCTCGGATAGATCGCAACCATCGGATCGTTGCGGATCGGATGGATCACAATGGTCCGATCGATCATCACCGATCAGGATCATGTCTGGGATCGATCGCAACAGTCGGATCATCGCCGATCGGATAGATCGCTATGGTCGGACCGATTATCACCGATCGTGATCATGGTTAGGATCGATCGCAATCGTCGGATTGAAAATTAAAAATTTGTTACTTAAAATTTGTTAATTAATAAATCCTAAAATAAAAAAATAGAAAATTAAAAAATTCATTAATTCAGCGACGCAGGTAGTTGTGTCGCTATTTAGCGACTAATTAGCGACGTATATCACAGAAAATTAAAAAAATTGTTAATTCAGCGACGCACTTAATTGAGTCGCTATTTAGCGATGCACAGAAAAAAAATATTTAGCGACACATTAGCGACGCATAAAAAAAATTTCCTGCCCTTTACTCCATCCAAATTAGCGATTTAGCGACTCAATCAGCGATGAATACATTGTGTCACTAATTAGCGACGCAATTATGCGTTGCTAATCCTAATTTATAAATTAAACCCTCCCCTTTTTCTTCTTCTTCCTCACGGCTTCTCCCCTCAACCCCCAACCGGCCTCTTTCTCCTCCCTCTTCCCCACCTCTGGCGCTCTTCGGCACCCGAGCACCTTGCTCCAGCGGCTCTCCAGCACCCAACCACCTCGCCGGTGACCCCTATTTCCGGGTAAACCTCCCCTCCCTCCCTCCCCTCCCTCTCATCTCCCCCATTTCGTCCCCCAGCCCATACCGTGGCCGTCTTCTCTGGCCACGGCCGCGGCCGTGGCCTGGCCACGGTGGCCAGACACGCTAGCAAAAAAAATTAACAGTGGGGGGGGGTTTTCCCCACCCCCTTCGTTGTCGGCCACGGCTACGGCCGTGGCCGTCTTCTCCGGCCACGGCAGCGGCGTGGCCGGCCGTGGCCTGGCCATGGAGGCCAGGCCAACAAAAAAAATTAACAGTGGGGGGTTTTCCCCACCCCCCCTTCGTTGCCGGCCACGGCCACGGCCGTGGCCGTCTTCTTCGGCCACGGCAGTGGCCATGGCCGGCCGTGGCCTGGCCAACAAAAAAAAATTAACAGGGGGTTTTCCCTGCCCCCTTCTTCTTCGGCCACGGCCGTTGCCGTGGCCGGCCATGGCCTGGCCACGGTGGGGGTTTTCCCACCCCTCTTTGAATATTAATTATTATAAAAAATTTATTAACATAAAAATTTTTTATTATAAAATATTATTTTTAATATTACAAAATATATTGCATAACTAATTTTACTGATTAAATTATTTAATTATTATTATTAAAATATTATTAGTAAGTTGTTTTGATATTTTAATCTTAATAATATATTCAATCATATTATTATATCAATTAAATTTAGAAAACCCCATGTAGTAATATCATTATATAATAATAATATATTACAATAACATTAGAATACACTATAGTATTATATTAATATTTAAAAAAAATATATTATGTGATATATAATATTAGAATATAATGAATCTATAACATCATTATATTGAACTATTTTACGTTTGATGAAATTTTAAAATAAATTCGAAATATTTTTCTTCATTTATGTCTTATTGTTAGAATGTTATTATAAGTTCATGTTACAATATTAAATTTAATATTTATTTATTTTCACCCATAAAAAATATTTATAATAAATCATTATAAATTAAAATGAAATTATGATATAATTCAATATTTGGATTTTTTGTTATAAAATATGAAAATTAAAATTTATTGTCCCTTTAACTTATAATATTTACTGTGATCATAAAAAAAGTATGTTTATGATAATATATTATGTATATATTAATAATATCATATTATAATATATATTAATATATTAGTTCATAATATTATAATATAAAATAATTTAAATAAATTATGGTATTATAATAAATAATGGTTGTAATATAACATCATTGTAGTAATTGCTTATTCGTGATTCTGATCAATAGTAAATTAATTAAAGAAATTACTTTTCGATTATTTAGTGCTTATGTTTTAAATTAATTTAGTCATAATTGATTAGTGATTTTTATATAGTCATGGTTCAATTTCTCAGTCTATTAAACTATGCATGGTAGTTTACTGGTGAACATCTGACATATGTTATTCCATTTTATTGCCATTATGAAATTGTTGTGAATTAGGCTTTAATTTAAGTTACAATTCCTTCATATTGGGATATGTTATGTTGGAAATTAGATTATATATGACTTTAATAGATATGCCACAGTTGATATGTTATAGAAATTTTGGTCCAGCCGGTCCAATATTGAAACCATATATTATTAGATATTACTATGCATAACTATTGGATTAAGGTTGTTATCTTTGAAGTAATATCAATTTTATAAGTTTGTGACGGTAGACCATAATCAAAATATGTATAATAATCAAGAGAACTTGCAAGACGTAATCTTGCAAATTCTTAAATTATTTTTCTTAAGAATATTATATCTCGCAGCACTGAAACCTTTAGACTCGTTTGAGAATTTGCAAGACGTAGTCTTACAAATTCTCAAATTATCCTAGTGGACAGTTTGAGATTATTTTTTGTGATATGTTAGTCTGCTATTAATTATCATCTATTGAGATTGTGGTTTGTATTTTCTCATACGTTCTCTAGTGTGGCATATATGCCACACATTTAGGAGAACATATGGGAAAATGCTGCTGAAATTTTAATGTAAACGATGATAATGAATAGCAGAATACCATATCACAGAAAATAATCTTGAATGGGATAGGGCCTTACCTTTTAGATATGAGTGAAGGTGGAATTAATTTAGGACACCTGCATACTCGTGAAGTCTCACGAACTCCACGTGGCATGGCTTTGCAAAGGAGGGACCTTAGCAGGGCCTGGCCTAATCAATTGGTTGCAATCATTAAAAAAAATTGATCTATTGTTTAAATTTTTTAAATGGTTATTATTTACCTTGGATGTGTAACATAATTAATTTAGTCATAAAATTATTAATACTAATATTGTTTTATATTATGGTTTTGTTTATTGGTTCACCAGAAAATTGTATAAGTTGTTCAAAAATGAGCGGACCTCGCTCGTGGATGTATGCAAGATTAAAAGATGGCCTGCTTAATCCAGATTTTTTGAATGGACTGGAAGAATTTATTGGATTTGCATGTAGCCAACCTGAATGGATGGATGGGCCTAGGATTAGGTGCCCCTGCAACTTATACAGGTGTCAGAATAAAGTGTACATGGATGTTGAAACTGTGAAGGTGCATTTATGTAAAAAGGGTTTTGTTCCTGGGTATGATATTTGGTACTGTCATGGTGAAACAGAGAAAATGGGTGCAGCTGTTACAAGCCAACAAGTTTCTATTCCCATTGATGAACCATGTGCGAATTTAAACATATACGAAGAAATGGTGATGAATGCATCGGGTAATGAATTCAATCAGAATACATTTATGGAAGAACCAAATTCAGATGCACAACAATTTTATGATATGCTTCGTACTGTAAATAAGAATTGTATCCTGGTTGTGAGAGTCATTCCCAATTGTCTATGGCTGCTCGGTTGTTGAATATTAAGGCAAAACATAGATTATCAGAAAAGGCGTTCAATGCAGTAGCTGGATTAATGAAGGAAGTTTGCCAAATGATAATGTTTTAGCAGATAGTTTTTACTCAACGAAGAAGTTGTTGCGTGGCCTTGGGCTCCTAGTTAATAAGATCGATTGTTGCTTGAATAATTGTATGTTATATTGGGGTGAAGACTCAGACCTAAGATGTTGTAAGATTTGTGGGCAATCGAGGTACACCAACGATAAAGGGGAGCTAGTACAAGTAGGAGGAAGAGTGTGCCTTACAAGAGGATGCATTACTTTCCTTCAACTCCACGCCTGAAAAGATTATACAGATCTAAGGTTACAGTTGCTTATATGAGATGGCATTCCGAACATGAATCTAAAGAAGATGAAATGCGGCATCCATCAGATTCAAAAGCTTGGAAGCATTTTAATGACATTCATCCTGATTTGCCGACGATATAAGGAATGTGAGATTAGGTCTTTGTACCGATGGCTTCCAACCATTTGGTCAAGCGGGCCGACAATATTCTTCTTGGCCCGTGATACTGACTGTATATAACCTTCCTCCATGGAAGTGCATGAAAGATACTGCAATGTTTTTGACAGTTTTGATTCCAGGACCATCAAATCCTAAAGGAAAAAATTGATGTGTTCCTGCAACCTTTGATGGCCGAATTGAAATTGTTGTGGGAAACTGGAGTCATGGCCTACGACATTTCAATGAAACAAAATTTTATCATGAGAGCTGCTTTGATGTGGACAATCAGTGACTTTCCAACATATGCAATGTTGTCAGGTTGGAGCACTACTGGGCGTATGGCATGCCCTTACTGCATGAATGATTCTGATGCATTCACATTGCAGAAGAGTGGTAAGTAGTCATGGTTTGATAATCATAGAAAGTTCTTGTCTCCAAATCATCCTTATAGGTGGAACTTGATCGCCTTCCGGAAGAACAAAGCAGTCACAAAATTTGCCAAACCGGTTAGGTCTGGCACTGATATATTTGATACTATAGAGCATTTGGGTTGAGGTATGCTTGGGAAGATGATGCAGATAGAGTTAATGGCCGTATATGTAAAGAACACAACTGGAAGAAACAGAGTATTTTTTGGGATCTGCCATATTGGAGCACAAATCTCATCCAGCACAACTTGGATGTTATGCATATTGAGAAAAATTTCTTTGATAACATATTTAATACGGTGCTAAACATCCCGGGAAAAACCAAAGACACTGCAAAGTCGAGAGAAGAACTTAATCAGTACTGCAGAAGAGCTAATTTGAGAAGGAATGCTGACGGGACCTATCCTAAAGCCTGTTACACTCTTGACAGAAATTCACGAGAAGTTTTATGTAACTGGGTTAGAAGGCTAAAATTTTCTGATGGTTATGCTTCAAATATCAGTAGGTGTGTGGACATGAAGAAGCTCAAGTTGTTTGGCATGAAGAGTCATGACTGCCATGTTTTTATGCAGCGGTTATTACCTATAGCTTTTCGTGAGTTGCTTCCGCACCATGTGTGGAAGGCATTGACGGAGCTCAGCTTGTTCTTCAAGGATTTATCTATCGTAGTACTTCTGCATCCATGGCAAGGCTTGAGGACGAAATTCCAATTATTTTATGCAAGCTGGAGCGAATATTTCCTCCAAGTTTTTTGACTCAATGGAGCATTTACCGGTTCACTTGCCATACAAAGCGAGTATAGCTGGTCCAGTGCAGTATCGTTGGATGTATCCTTTCGAGAGGTAAATATCTTAATAATCGGTTGTACATGTTCACATTTAAAATTTTATTTCATTGCGAGAAAGTTGGTTTATTCTATTTCTTACCTTTACGTGTAGGTTCTATATGCAATGCACACATAGTTGAAGAAGTTTCAGCTTTTGCCTCTCATTACTTTGAGAGTCACGTCCACATGAGGAGCCGAAATCTTGGTCATAACGACGATGTATGTGTGGACGAAGGACAACCTAATGATGGTAGAATATCAATTTTTAAAGGTATCGATTGTTCATTTGGGAGACAGAAGTCAAGAGATTTGAGCGATGCAGAGTATAGTGCAGCGCATTATTACATCCTAATGAACTGTAGAGAAGTCGATCCATACATTGAGTAAGTATACACTTCACTACTTTAAATTATAATATACATCACTATTTAATTGCTAACAGAAGTTTTAATTGTTATAATCCCTTTAGGATGTTTTGTGATAGACAACGGCAGATGACTCCTAACATCAGTCAAATTGACATTGGACAGAAGTTAGAAATGGAGTTCGCTTACTGGTTTTATGATATGTGAGTAGTATCACTCAATCAATTGCTGGCTTTTATTTATCGAATTGGTTGTGAATAGCTTATTAATTTGTAGGTAAATGGTCCATGGTTCACAATCGACAATATTTTCATTAAATGTCTGGCGCAATGACCATTGAAGACCGTAACAACCTCTACTGGCTACTTTGTTAATAGGTATAAATTTTAAATTGAACGACTAGCATCTTCAAGAGGCACACAGAAATGGGGTGTGTCAAAGGAGAAAGTGTTGGAGCAAATATGATGGATTATTACGAAAGTTAGTAGAGGTGGTTGAAGTTGAATATCCCGGTTGGCCTATCAAACAAACCGTATTATTTCGTTGCGATTGGTTCGATCCGATAGTTCCTGTGGATAAAAGGGTTCATAACGACTACAATCTAGTTGAAGTCAACCATCGCCGAAGATTGCAGAAATATGAACCATTCATCCTTGCATCCCAAGCTCAGCAAGTGTTTTACTGCGGATATCCAAGTTTGCACAATGACAAGCGAGATTGGTGGGATGTTTCTAAAATCCTTCCACGTTCAGCAATTATATTAGACGAGAGTTTATCAAGTCAATCACCTGAGTGCCCTGCATTTCAAGAGGATAAGATGAAAATGCATGCAATTGAGGATGATACAAGGGCTAATGTTCGATTTCCTTCGGATGATAATGACACAGAATCACAATCTGATACGACATCGGATGTTGAACCAACATTTGACGAAACAAATGACATTGATTAAACATAGAGGTTTGTTCAATTTTAATTTATTTTTATAAGAGCTTAATTTTTCATATTCAATCATTATTCGTAATTATATTGCATGCATGATTCTTTAGTATTTTCAGTATATCGGGCCGAGATATATCTTCCGCCGATGGACAAAGCGAGCAGGGACGTGGCCCTACCGCATCAGATCACTTCATGAGCATTAGAGATGGAGAATTCAGATCTGCAGCCTTCGAGTCTCATAGCCGATTGGCGCAGACATCTGAGAGTTCATCTCATGCCAACCGCACTGTACTTCGACTGGATGTTGATGGACAGTAAGTATATGATAATGTAAATATATGTTTATGTGTTACCAGGCATTTACTTATAAATATGGATTTTTTTGCAGCTTTATTGAGCAGCATTCTGTATCGAGCCGGATCAACTCCATATTCCAGATTCGTGCTGATCCCACTGACTACGATTGGCATCATGTATCTGCGGCCATGAGGGAGTTTTATTTTTCAGAGTTTCAGGTAAATTTATTACATACAATTTATTACTGATTTAAAATAACTAAATCTTGATATATTCTTAAACTAACTGTTTATTTAAATGTAAAAAAAGTTTACGTAGGACCCAACTATCCATGATGCCGTTAGGGCAGCATGGAATGCTCTTGTGGCACGCCGATACTCCGACATGCTTCATCGTTAGAGGAGATCAGGCGATCGCCCTGTGCATGTGCCGGAGGGTATTTGGCACCACTGACAGCAGGTGTGGCAGTATGAGGCCTGGCAAAGGAGGTCCGCATCAGCCACCATGAACCGCTGATCCGAGGAAGCTGGTCGTGGCACGGGTCTCTCCTGCCACACTGCGGGGTCCATTTCCATTCAGGAGCACAGACGCCGTATGGTAAGAAAACATCAATAATTTAATTACTAATTTAGTCATTTGCATATACTTACATTTATATCATTTCTTCTGCTTTTGTAGTCTGAGCGGGAGGGTAGAGATCCTGGTGAGTTCAACCTATTCAGGGCGACACACACCAGGAAGGACGGTACCTGAGTCGATGCACGATCACAGGAGGTTGCGGTAAGAAATTTGACTTATATTGTAACTGTTTAATTTCTTAACCTTTATTCAGGTTCGTATACTGATTCATTTATAATTCAAAGGCACGAGTCGAGGAGCTTTAGTCCCAGGCATCGCAAGTCGACTCCACTGATGGGGGGCCGCCCGTCGAACTCTCACCAGAGGAGAGTCGACGTGTGTTTTTGGAAGCTGTTGGTGCCCTGCCGCGAGACCGTAGGGTCTACGGTCTGGGCGCTAAAGCTTCTAGATATTTTTTCGGCTCCACTTCGCACTATTCTGGTGATTTTCCTTCTGATCGTTTAGATGATATTCGAGATATATTACGAAGGATGTTCGGCAGAAGGTTCAGCAGGAGGTTCGGCATGAGGTTCGACAGGAGCTTTCAGACATTAGAGAGCAGATGCGTCAGATGCAAGATTTGGTTCACCAAATATCACAGGGTTCATTTCAGCCTCCGCAGCCTTTCCGTGATCGTGACAGTGCGGATTCTTGATGTATTTATTTTCTGTTTTGTGTATACAAACTTATCATTATTAATAAAATAAAATTTTATGCATTATCAAAAATTTTGTAATGAATGTTAGCGATAATGTTTTAATTGAATAAAATTAAATTCCATTAAGAGTTTTAAATATTTATTTTTTTAACAAAAAAATTTTCGTTATAATTTTTTTAAAAATGATTTAATAAATTTGTGACGCATATTGCGTCGCTAAATTGAATAACAATATATATTTTTTAAATTAATTTCTGGTTGCAATTTTAAAAAAAATTAAATTTAAATATTTGTGACGCATTTGTGATGCAAATTGATGCGTCACAATTTAGCGACTCAATTTGCGTCGCTAATGCGTCACAAATATTTAATTTCATTTTTTTAAAAAAATTACAATGATAAATTAATTTCTGGTTGTAATATTTAAAAAAAAATAAAATTTTGCGATGCATTAGCGATGCAAATTATAAATTTTTTAAAAAAATTGTAATAAAAAAATAAATTTAAATATTTATGATGCATTTGCGACGCAAATTGTGTCGCTAAATTGCGACGCATATTGTTGGGTCACAATTTAGCGATGCAATTTGCGTCGCTAATGCGTCACAAATATTAATTTCATTTTTAAAAAAAATTGCAATGATAAATTAATTTTTCATTTCAATATTTTAAAAAAATAAAATTAAAATTTTACAACGCATTAGCGACGCAAATTATATATATATTTTTTAAAAAAATTGCAACCAGAAATTAATGTCTCGTTGCAATTTTTTTAAAAAATGAAATTAAATTTTTGCGACACATTTGCGACGCAAATTTTGTTGCTAAATTGCGACGCATCAACATGCGTCGCAATTTAGCAACGCAAAAATGCGTCGCTAAATTGCTATGCATAGTAATACATCGCAATTTAGCGGCGCATTTTGTGTCGCAAATGCATCGCAAAATTTTAATTAATTTTTTAAAAAAATTGCAACGAGACATTAATTTTGGTTGCAATTTTTTTAAAAATGAAATATATAAATTTGCATCGCTAATGCGTCATAAAATTTTAATTTTATTTTTTAAATATTGCAACTAGAAATTATTTTCTTGATGCAATTTTTTAAAAAAAATGAAATTAAATTTTTGCGATGCATTTGCAACGCAAATTGCGTCGCTAAATTGCGACGCACCAATTGCGTTGCAAATGCGTCGCTAATTTTCGACAACAAAATTTTCGTCGCAAATAGAGACGCATTTATTGCGTCGCTATTTAGTCGTTATTTAGCGGAAACTGCGACGAATAGCATTTTGCGACAAAAGTTACAGTGACAATGAAAATGCGTCGCTAATGCGTCGCTAAATCGATTTAGCGACGCATTTTGGCGTTGCTAAAATAATTTTTTTTGTATTGTTGGTGCCCAAATCATACACTCTATGGTCGTATGGTTGGGCACCAACAGCTTTCAAGAATACCCATCGAGACTCCTATAGTGAAAGCTCGGCGGATGTCTTTTCATCAGTAGAGTTAGCCTGTGATGCTTAGGAGAGCAGCTCATCCATTCGTGTCTAAAAGAAATAGAAAAAATGGTTAGAATCAATATAAGAAGTATGCAAATATTGTTAAAATAAGTGTTTAGAAACAAATCTTTACTCCAACTTGCTGCAACCGTGCATCAACCCAGAAACTGTTCTTCTTTGTGTATATCACCTTAAACATACGATACTCTCCTGGGTCTATGCCCTCCTGTAGAGTCTACAGAAATAGAAAATAGATTACAAATGTAAGTATTTATAAATGAAATTAATAGTAACTCGATTAATTATATTTTTTACCAAACATGTCAATGCTTCTGAATAGAAATAGAATCCGAGGTGTGGCAGAAGAGACCCATGCCTAGTTTGCCCTTCTCGAATCGGCAGCTCGTGCTAGTTGCGAAGGACTTCCTGCCGTAGGCCTATGATTAGGTGCAATAATTGGCACCTTCAATGCACTAATGTTTAACTAGTTGGCACCTTCAATGCACTAATGTTTAACAAACGTTGAACTAGGTTAAATAATTAAAGTTACGTACCACATAATGCCTTTCAATTGCAATTTCACTTGCAAAATTAAAAGAATTCAAGAACTGAGAAACTAAAAATTGAAGTATCCTAGAATTATATCAAAGCATAGCAGAGGACTCCTCGTATTCTTAAGTTCGTTCTCACAAGGTCGTTGCCTATCGAAATCAGAGACTTGGCATTTAACATCAAGTCTTCTCGCATTCACAATGGTTGTGCCAACTGTTTTGGGCACAAACTATTCCATAGGCAGGGGATCTGGTCCACCGTTTCCACTTTTCAAGGGTAAGGACAGCACCATAGGGACAAGTTCCTAACAATAGCACAAGGGATGGCCTTTGGGCCAGTCCCTTTTCCACAACCTTTTCACTCATCTCCTCCTCTCCTCAACTTTTTTGCCCTTTTCCTCTAATTCCTAAGAAAATCTGGCTAAGGCTTCACCCCCTAAAAATCAGGTATGAAATCCAGCCTACAGGGGATGCTGACGTTATGCCACTAGAACACAACCTTATCACCAGGAATGGAATTCTATGTCAATTTTTAAATTTTAACTACTTACAATTGATATGTTTACCAAATCGAAGGCTGTCAGCTAGTTCAGTTGAAAACTGATCATCATATTTTAGTTTAGATAAACTATTGCTTACCACGTTGAGAAAGAAATGGATGTTTGATTCAAAAAATCCAAAAATTCCGGTGATTGGTGGCCATACCTAGGCTTTACTACCCTAAACAATAACCAAAAACAATAAGCCAATACATAGAGATGACGAGAGATCGGAGAGGAGATCAAGTGATGGTGAGAGTGTAGCAGTGGCGAGGTTGGGACTGGCAATCGTCGGATAAAACGAGAAAGGATCGATGACAATGGAAGGTCGGGATCGATGATCGTCGGCTAAAAGGCGAAGTCTTCGGGGATGGCAAATCTAAAAGATGGGTTCGAGTGGCAGCGTGATAGCAGAAATGGAGATTAGGGCTAAGGGTATTCAAAATTTTGTGATTCCAATAAGGTGTCGCAACCGCATCACTATTTAACGACGTAAATAATTGCGTCACTATTTAGCGACAAAAAAATGCATCATAAAATGAACTGAGTATTTAGTGACGCAAATATGTGCATCACTATTTCATCTAATTTAGCGACGAGCGTTGCTATTTGACTTATTTTCCTCCATTTATTTATTTTTCGTCATCTCTTCGCACTGGGCATCATAATTTCGTTGCTATTTAGCGACAAAAAAAAATGCGTTGCAAAATATATTGAATATTTAGCTACGCAAATTTGTTCGTCGCTAAATAGCGACATGCGTCACTAAATGCATCGCTATTTGACGTATTTTCTCAATTTATTTATTTTCCATCATCTCTCCTCGTTGGGCATCGTAATTTGGTCGCTATTTAGCAACGATACTTTAACGTCGGTCGCAATTTTGTTATTTTCTTGTAGTGTGCTCTACTCTTGATATAGTTAGAAGATCCATCCACATATAAGCTTCAAAAGGGTTATTTTTCTTTTGATTTATTAACTTTAAACTCATTTAAAATTATCATTTTCAACATATAATTGACTGGACTTATAGCTTCATTTTTTTTCATGGCCGATATCAAATGACTCAGCTCGATAGACTATCTAACTAATCATACTACAACAAATTTTCACTTTCTCAACGTTAAAAATGTTATTTATCAACGCTTAAAAGCATCAAAAAAAAAAAAAAAAATTGTTTCGATACTTTTATGTGCACATTATTTGCCGACGCTTCTAATCGGACAGCGGCTTTGAGTCTGCTGAATTGTTGTCAGTGGCGGTGCGGGGGCTGCATTCTGGGCCTTGTCGGCGGCGAAAGGGGAGAGAGCCACGGTGCGGACTTCCAGAGGCACGCAGCGAGCAACTCGAAGGTGGAGGAGCTCTTGCAGAGATGAGGGGCGATGCGGTTCCGGAGGGGAAGCGATCTCTCTGGGACATTACTTTTTTTTTCTTTGTTTCTTTCTTCTTTCGTTTCTTTTTCTTGTGGGTACATATCCTTTTAATTACACCCCACCATGGAGTCAAGCTGAGTCTAAAATGAAATGAAGCAACGTGAATAAAACAAAAGCGGAATTGAATGAAAGAAGTGGGGCAACGTAGCATCAAAGAAAGCTTTGTAAGGGAGCTGGGCAGTTACCACGTGAGGAAATAAAGGACAGGTGAGTAGGTGTAGTACTGTGCACTGATGGAGGAGGAGGAGGAGGAGTTGGCGAAGCTTTGGTTTGGACTGCCCTTTGGATAGGAGGGACCAGTGGAGGGAGACGACTATTAAGAATTTCATATGTTTTATATGAATCAAATTCATATAATACGCAGCAAAAATAAATTAAATATAAATTTAATTTTAAAACTCAAGATCCTCAGGGAACATATTTAGTTAACAAGAAATAACACATGATTATAATAATAGATCATACATTTTATTGGGGATGATGCCCGATGAAGTCGGTAAACGATTTATCACTAGCCGTCCACGCATCCGGCCTCTAATCAAATCTTGATCAATCAAGAGAGAGAAAGAGACGTCCTAGAAAGAGAAAGGACATTTTAGAGAGAGAAAGGAGGTGTTAGGCATCCAGAGAGAGAAGAGAGGAGTTCGGTGTGTCTCTCGAAGGGGTATTTCTCTTCCTTTTATACATGAAAAGGAGGTTGTGTGGTTCCATAAAAAAAAAAGATTTTATTACAACCACCTAACCATTCAACCTTATCAAGTTGATAACAATTATCCTAATAAATTTAGGATATTTGTTATCATGATAATGTTAAGATTACAACCACCAAACCACATCCCTAAAAATTAGGAAATTAGTTATCCCATGAAACCAACATCGCAACCTTGAATTTGGCTTCATGAGATCGCCCCAAATCATGGGGTTCACTCCTCCATGACATGGAGATGGGTCATGTCCATCACATGGGCATGGATCCATCCTCCACGTGGCACGATCTCAGCCCTCGGTTAATTGGGTTTCCATGAATCAAATCATGCCATCATATGGACCCAATTTAATACCATATTATTAATCTCAATTAATCTAAGCCATCCATCACATGGATCAAGACTAATTAATGGATTTCATATGTACATCTCATGTACAAAAGGTCTCTCTTTTGAACAAAAAATTCTTTTCTCTATAATAAATCCTATTTATCAATTTCATGTTCTCTCATTAAGATTGAGTTAAACCCAATCCTAATTTATTGGTTATCTGATTTGAATTAAGTCCAACTTAATTCTCATTTTAACTTCATTCAAAATCTTCTTAATGCGTGTGACCCATTAGGTCCCTTGACACGTTGGTAATAATCATGTCCCTAATATTGACCCTAAGGATGACTTGATCAACACCTTGTCCAAGTCAATTCTTTAACCAAATCAACTCTTTGATTAAGTCAAAGAATCCATGATTATAGATCATGAGCGGCCTCTAGCAAAGCATCATGACCACCCAAGTGTTAAGGGTTTGTTGACGTGGTAATCAACACCTGTCCATGAACTGTTACCGTACGATTCAATCCCTTCGTCACATATCCCAGATCAATCAGTGGTATGGAATATGTCAACCATATAATTGATCTTTGTTTACTTGATCTCAGAAAAATTGACTCATATGAATTAGAACTTCGAAACCATTTCGAATTCCAACTCAACCTTGCAAGGATTTAACAGTCAATTTAATCCATCAAGTGGCCGTGGGATATAACCCTTTCTATCAAGGGAGACGAATCCTGTCTTGATCAAATACCACCTTCATGTGCTTCATATCATACCCAATCGACACCATATTTGCCACCCATGGCTAGAGCGACGTTTGCATGTTGTTAAAGCATGATATTCCACACATAAGGTGCAATGAGATCTCAAGTCAAAGGATCACTCGCACCACCGTCATCAAAGATCAACCATCGATACTATATAGAATATCCATATGGGATCTCTGTGCGGGTCATCCAATGTATCGTTACAATAACGAACATCCACACACCATATCCAAGTATCTTCATACTTCAGCTTGCAAGATCAGTTGCACACCACAAGGGTGAAGATATACAATATATGCTAGTCTCAACGGCGTTCGACAGTGTCCAATCCTGTCTATGCATCGACTAGGAAAGTTTAAAGAATCGAACCATAATGTGCAATTTTAGATCTCACAATTTGTAATCTCTATTACAAATTCCATATGCATAGTTCACATTCTTTTGGACTTTATCTCATAGGTAAAATATATCTAATATATATATATATAATACATGGATAGATAAAGAAACCAGTAAATTTGATTTGCATTCATAAAGAAATGTGTACAAACTAGCATCTTATCCAATTGGATCTAGGGCACACACTAATAACAACAACTACCAGGCCATGGTGGCAGCAGAGAATGGCGTCAGAGGAGAAGTATGCGGCCGACGATGCTGGGCGTGGATGCAGGGAAGACGGAGGAGAATAAGCCATCAGGAAATAGGGAAAGAAGCGCCGGTGGCTCGGCCTCTACGGCGAAACAGAGAAGAAGGAAAAGGCCGAGGTCGATGGCTGCAAGGACGAGTTGAGAAGCAGGGACCAGCGGGTTGATGAAGACGGAGACAAAGTCAACGGCGATGGAGAAGAGTGTGGGCCAGCCGTGAGGACTTCGATGTTGAAGAAGCGGGGAGCACGAGCCAAGCGGCGGACAGTAGGGTCGAAGGCATGGTGGCCGGAGAAGAGGGGGATGTCCACTGTGGGGGCAGTCGGAGGTCAAGATGGGGAGAAGCAGAGAAGCCGAAGGTGGAGAGGAAAGATTTTAAATCTTGGATGAGAGAGAAAGAGGTAGGAGCGGGAGGGAATTGCGCGAAATTTTTTGGCATGAAAATTAAAACAGAAGTTCGATCCCGCGCCCGAAAGATAAAAATACGATGCCGATGCTAAAGAGCGTCGACATCGTATTAAAAATTAAGATACCGACGCTAAAAAGCATCGATATTCATTAAAAAAATTAATTGTTATTATTATTATTTTTAATTAAATTTAATGACACTTTAAAGTGTTGTTAAGTTACCGACGCTTATAAGTGTCATTAATTGCGGACGCTTTCTAACAGCATCGGCAGATTTCGGATTTTTTGTTATTCTTCTTTTTTTTTTTTTTTTGTAGTGGATCAACCTGAAGTATCAAGCTTAATTAAAATCTACTTCAAGGGTTGGTCATTAGCATTACCACCATATGGGCATGAAAATATGGTCTCAATTTTCATACCAAAATAAACATGCATATGCAAATTTCTCAATCTACTAGTACCTTTAAGGATGCTATAGTTATAATGGAAATTAGGGTAGGTTTGATGCAAGTAGGATAAAATATCTCAATCTAAATTCAACCTAGATCTGAATGTGACCTATATATTAAATAGTTGATGCAATTTAACCTATGAACCTTTTGATAAATGGATCAAATCAAATTAATGAGTTAAATAGGTTTTCAAAAGATTTAAATACATTTAAAAAGAATTAGGTCTTTCTTAAACTGATCAAGTATATTTTTGATTGAATGCATTTTAAAAAGGTTGACTACATATTAATTAAATGGATCAAATTGGTCCGATCATGATCCAACCCAACTATTAAACATGTTAAAATAGATTAAATGAATCAGAAATCTAAATCTTAACCCAATTCATTTAATACGTAGAGTAAGATAAAATGATTCATTTATGATTAAAAGCATTTTATGCCAAACCAGGACTTGCTTAAAACTGGTCGGCTGTGGATCGCATTTTTGGGTCTGCATGGTCTTAAAATTGTCATCCTTAAACGATAGTTTCCATTAACTGAGATGGTCCTCCGTGGCCAAGTTTTCTTTGACATTTAGTTCCCACTGGTACTTTGATCAACCTTATAAGAACTTAAACATATATAACCGGGGACCCAGAATAAAAGGTTCAACTAACGTGATCTATAACATTATATGGCGATCAAACCAAGAGAAACCGGATAGTATGTTTAGCAGTTCAAAGCAAGTGAGGCCTTGTTAACTAACCTTGAATATAATTTGAAGTTTAACATAGGCGTACAAGGTCCGCTAAAAAAAAAAAAAAAAGGCAACTAGGAATGACCCTCCTGATGGAGACCCACGCCCTATTCTTCTCATTTTCACACTATTGGTAAAATCACCACGAAAATATGGAAAAGACTTTGTGCGCTGCCTTTCGATGCATAAGGATATGCATTAGGCATATGCATTGGCGTTTATTGGGTCATAATGCATCTCACATGAGCGCTCGCATAGAGCATGAATTAGCTGTGCGCACATCTAATGCATGCCTTTATGCATAGAAGAAGGCGATGCACAAAGACATTTTCTGAAACATTTATAATTTGAAAGTTAAAACCATACTTTCTGCTCTTACGGTGATTCAGTGGCTTCGTCAGGATCATTGTAACCAGCTGCCGATCAACCCTTTGATCTTTGATATTTGTTCTCTTCTACAGGAGGTAATTCATAGCATACAGATTAGCCATATTTTTAGGAAAGTCAACTCAGCGACTGATTGGATTACCGCTAGATGGTCGATCATTTAGGATTCTGGTGCTGAAAGCCCGGTAATTATTATCCTTCTATTATGAATCAACTCTCATATTCTGATAATTTGGGATTGAGTCATCCTAAAATGGTGTGATCATCCGTTTGCGCATAATAATAAAAAAAAAGCCATTCCTTTTGTGAAAGCTTGCGTCGGTTTCCTGGAAGGAGATGCTTTTCCAGCCCACGTGCCCACCAAGTAGAGCCTATAAATGAAGACCATCTCGGCCAAGGGACCTGCACCAAGAGCAGCGCTTAATTCGATCGTACACCAAGGCAATGGCTTCCTCTCCTTCCGTAGCTCTCGTTTTGCTTCTCTCCTCCCTTGCCTTCTTCTCCACACCGTCGGAAGCCGAAAGCTTTCCTCCCATAGCGGAGGGCCTCTCATGGAGGTTCTACGAGTACAGCTGCCCAGTCCTGGAGCTCATCGTTCGGAACTATCTGAAGGAGGCCTTCGAGAAGGACATCGGCCTCGCCGCCGGTCTCCTTCGAGTCCATTTCCACGACTGCTTCGTCCAGGCCAGTATAATTAGTACTCGATCTAACTGGTTCTTTAGTTAATAACACCGGCTGATCACCGAGTACTCTATTAAATGGTGAGGTTATAAAAATGGCAGGGGTGTGATGCGTCGGTGTTGTTGGATGGGTCGGCGAGCGGGCCGGGGGAGCAGGAGGCGCCGCCCAACCTGACGCTGAGGCCGGCGGCATTCAAGGCCATCAACGAACTCCGGGCTCTTATCGACGAGCAATGCGGCCAGGTCGTCTCCTGCGCCGACGTCCTCGCTCTCGCTGCCCGTGACTCTGTCCACCTGGTAATAATATGGCTTTCTCCTCTCTCTCTCTCTCTCTCCCTCTCTCTCGATGGGTCTCCCCCTCCCACCGCGCGCAGCCGCGCACATAAGCGTGTGCAGTTCACGAGAAAGCCCGCTTGCTTATCCAAAAGGGCAAAAAAGGGGGGAAAAACCGTAAATTTAGCAGGGAACAAGGGTAGGACAGCCTGTTGACTGTTGACTACTGACTTTTCTACCACCAACAAACTTTCCTCTTTATATTTTGGATGGTTGAAGTTATTTCACTCTCTCCCCTAAAATGGATTTATCCAGGTAAAATGGTTTCTTTTTTTTTTTTTAATTTCATCAAATGATCGTTTATTCATCACGTTTTGAATGATATTTAGCTAATTAACCAGTTCACTTTGTATTATTCTCATTCTTTAATCAGCACCTAAATATGAATATATTGTGTCAATGAATGGCAAATAGATGCATCTAAATTTATACTAGGCGCCATGACTACCATTATGCTTTAATATTTTCTTAAAGAAAGAATTTTTCTCTGGACTTGCCATGGATCCTTGAGGCTGATGCTGGAGAAGTTATCTTTTTAAGAGCTTAAATCTTTCATTGTAATAATAAAAAAAAAATTGTTCAATTAATCATGGTAATCTATAAAAATAGCTTTAGTCGACCTATGACAAGAGAAAAATATCATTCCCACAACCCTCGGTAACTCAGCTTCTCATCCACTAGAGGCTTTATTTTAGGGCTTTTGAGTTTTCTATCATATTGGTTTCATTTCTAAGTAGCAGCTTTAGAGGATATTGATATATATCAAACATGGAAGCATAGAATTAAAGTCGATCGTCATGCCACCTCTTCTGTACGTAACCCTGTGGTTCCTACGCTGCTGCTTTCTTTCCCACGGCCCTTAGAACCGTGATAAAGCTTTAAGTAAAATGACTTTAAAAAAAAAAAAGGAAAGAAGATAAAATAAAATAAAGTAAATAAAAGAAAAGGCATGAAGCATGGAACGAAGGTGGAATTAATCCAAGTGAAACACAGTAAACCGTTCTCAGTTTCCACCACGTCAATATCTCTTGACGCGGATATTTGAAGAAAATTATGCATACTTCAGGAAGAAGGTGAAGACTGGGAAGAAAAGGACATGCTGGTCTCATAATTCGAACAACTTTACTACTTTTCTAAAGTACCACTCTCTATGGTTAATGGTTGGGCTAACGAATACATCAAGACAACTTGCTTTATTCTCAAGGGTCCACTTGATTAATATAATATTGTTTTAATGTTGGAGACCAAATCAAGTCTCCATTTTCAGTGCCATCATCAATCACATCCACCATTGTCCCTCCATTCCTACAGGCTTTTGTTTCAATCATTTAGCAATCTCACCATCCAACTGACCTGGGTCTTTGACGGCAGGGAAGTGATCAGTTTTTTAAGCAATATTGTTCAAAGAGACACAAGAACCTCTTCAACTTCTCTGGCAAGAATGTGTTTCGGAAAGATAATCAAACAATTAATTTTTTTTACTTATTTAATTATATAAGCATCAAGTATTGACATAGAAAAGCTTTTATAGTTTTATGCTTTTTTTTTTGAATGCTGATGCTAAAGATATCTATTTTGTAAGATATAATAGCCTATTTAATTATGTGATATATATATATAATTTAAGGTTAAAGGCTACTCAAGAAGAGAAGCAAAGGTGTCCTCTTCTTGTTTGCAAATTCGTCAATGGTCTATGTCAGATGTTGTTATCACAAAGTCTAGCTTTGCGGTCATGGGGAAAAGACAAGGTTCATTCCTTGAATGCATGCCTTGCGGGAAGAATGGGTTAAGCTATACTTTGTCTCAGACTTTCATTTATTGTAATCTAGTTTTTTATATTTTAAAATATTATATTTATATTATTTATTATATTATATTAATTTAACTTAATAAAATAATTAATATATTATTTTGATATAAATATATAAATTAATTTATAAAATAATATATAAGCTATTTCATTAATTTTAATTAATTCTATGCACGTCAGAGAATGTTAAAATGCATCATTCTAAAAATATATAGAGTAAATGATAATAACCAAAAGTTTAAGGATCAAAATAGATTTTAGCGGAAGCTTAGTATCTACGAGTATATAATAATAATAATAACAATAACATATGCATGTAAAGTTATGGAGAAAAGATTAATATATTAGCTTATCAAAAAAAAAAAAAAAAACGGGCAATTCATGTTTTATATTATGCAGCCTACATGCGTCTCATGGAACCGTGAAGGGAGCTAACCCACATCTTTTGATCATTAGGTGACTTGTCATATATTTTAGACAATATTAATTTAATATATCTTGACATATGTTTTATATCCAGCTGAAGCACTATTTCCCTGATCTAGATAGAGAATTTCAACTGTTACTTTTTAGAAATTTATAATTAATTTGAGTATTAATAATATTACTTCTATTATTCAAATAATTTAAAAATTTAAAATTTTAAAACCATCAAATTAGTTAAACCCTATATACAGAAATCATTTTTATTTATCATTATGATTTATATTTTAAGTTTAATAACATTTTAATTATTCATACGATTTGATCATTGATTCATTGGGCCAGACGATTGAATCACTGATACAAACAAATCTCTCAACTTTGAAAACCATAGGAAATAGTCCAAATTAGTTCGATAATAACGAGTCCAAAGTTTTCTTGCAGTCTGGTGGGCCAAACTACCCCGTTCCCTTGGGCCGCCGTGATGGCCTCAGCTTCGCCACCACTGATGCCACCATTGCCAGCCTCCCTTCCCCCGACTTCAACGTCTCTACGATCCTCTCCGTCTTAGACAAGCTCAACCTCGACGCCACCGACCTCGTCGCCCTCTCCGGCGGCCACACCATCGGCATCGGCCACTGCACCTCCTTCGACAAGCGCCTCTTCCCCACCCAAGACCCCACCATGAACGAGAGCTTCGCCGACTCCCTCCGCCTCACCTGCCCGGTCAAGGACACCGTCAACACCACCGTGCTCGACATCCGCACGCCGAACACGTTCGACAACAAGTACTACGTGGACCTCGTCAACCGGCAGGGCCTCTTCACGTCGGACCAGGACTTGTACACCAACTCGACGACACGGCCTATCGTGAAGAGCTTCGCCCGGAGCCCGGCTTTGTTCTTTGAGAAGTTTTCGATGTCCATGATCAAGATGGGGCAGCTCAGCGTGCTCACGGGGAAGGAGGGGGAGATCCGGGCCAACTGCTCGGCCGTCAATCCGCGGTTGGAGCCTCTGGTGGACGGAGAAGGGGAGGCGGCGGCGCTTTAGTGGGTGCGTGTGGAAATTAAAGAATGGGACGTAATTAATAAGATTTTGTATGTTTTTAATTAGCGTGCTTGTGTTATAATTAAGATGTTGGGTCTGCCGGGAGGTAGAAATGTTCTCGTTTGGACTAGTACTGAATGCTAAAGTTTGGGTGCATGTATCGGTTGTTCGTGTGGCTTTCCACTTTATGATAATGCTAGAGTTTGGGTGTATCGGTTGTACGTGTCGCTTTCAGCTTTATGATCTTGGCATTGTGTTAATAAACGAATGGATAGAGTTGTAGTTTTGCTGGACTGAAACGTTAATGACGTTTTGGCATGGACTTTTTGGCATGTACTTTTAGGCATTTTTTTTTTCTGCACTATCATTGTAAAGATCCGGCTTGTAAATCTATGAATTCATTTCATTACAAAAAAAGCAAGGTGGATAAGGTTCACATTAACTTGAGCAATTATAGTCCAAAAAGGATCATCGATTGGTACTTGCCCAACTTTCTTAACTCATTATAAATCATTCAATCTTTGCTTAATTTTTTGATATGAAACTAAATGGAAAGGTATCATAATCTACCTTCTGTAAAGTGAGAGGCACATGATTGCATCCATTAGGCGGTCAGAATTCTAGAGGTGATCCCCATAGGTTCAAAAGATGGCTTCTATCCCATGGATGTAGCACTTTGCCCTATATGACACTTAATTCCTGCACTTTCGGCTGATGCGTGGCTCTGATATCAAGTTCGTATGGATCTTATCCATCTTGCTTTTTTGTAATAAAATGGGTTCATAGATTTGTTGGCCTGAATCATTACAATCATTGATATACCTTAGTTGTAATGCATTGAAAGGACGTGATATATTTGAGCAACCTTAATTTCCATGAACAAAGCACGTTGATCAGCAGACAGCTTCCATCATTTAGCAAACTGGATATTGGTCTCCTGCACAGAGGGTTCAGCCAACTGATTGTATTCTACTTCACTGCAATCTTTTGGTGACAGCAACTGACACCCAACACTTAATGCCACCAATGACCCGTTCCCACCATTGGAGTGTAAACAATCGATCTCTGAAATTAGAATAGAAGGGAAGCACTGGATCAGAAAATCCCATTGGAACCCAGCAATCTGTCCGCAGTAGATAATCCAGATACCAAGTTGAAGTGAAACTTGATGGGACGACGACTGATTGGAATACCAGAGAACTATGGTTTAGATTTATTATCAACTAATCCGGTCACCACCCTCAATAGATCAAGTGAAATTCCCTATAATGTGTAAAGAAACTTCCAAACACAAGAGCTAGTTCTAGGTGTTTGTAACATCACCAGTTCCCTTGAAAACGATATTTAACTGAAAGGATGATGGCAAGTATTTGAGTGTTATGGATGGAGCTTAATTTCATCAAGAGGGAGTTTGAATTCGAATTTTGAATTCGATTTGGCCAACTAAGTAAGCTGATTTTGGGGAAGATTTGTTGCAACTTCCAAATCTGATCTTGGGAAGGATTTGTTGGAGATTTTCAAGGCAGCAAATCACTCCATGATTTCCAAAAGTGTGGAGCCAGTTTTGAAAATCAGTTCATGGTTGCCAAAAGTGTGGAGCCAGTTTTGGGATGGGATTAGATTAGAGGAGAGTCTTCGATCCTTTGTGTGTCTTCTTCAACCGGTGAAGTTGAGCGAAAAAAAAAGAGAGAATGAGGCTCTGTGAGGACATCCTCCGTGTGCTGTAGATCCTGATTCAACTATCTGAATCATAAGAGTTTCTGAGAGAGTGTGTTTTGAGGGCTTGTACCTGATTCAACTCTTAGTGAAGCCTTACAGATCATGTGCCGCCGTGGACATAGCCCAGTTTGGGTGAACCACATAAAATCTTCGTCTCTCGCTGTTTTCTTTTGGATTTTGGTTCCTATTATTATTCTATGTTTTTTGTTGATTTTATCGCAACTGCATGATTGGCCGTACTAATAGCGATCTTATTAGAGGAATATTTATTGTATTTCCTATCAAATTGGTATCAGAGCTTGATTTTCTTCATATTATTACGGTTGGATAAATCAACAAAGAGATGGCAGAAGACAAGATCAAAATCGAGAAATTCAATGGCCACAATTTCGAATGATGGAGGATGCAAATTGAGAACTACCTATATCAGAAGGATCTTTACCTTCCATTAGAGGGAAAGAAGTCGGATTCAATGAGCGACTCAAATTGGATGATTCTGGATAGGAAAGCCCTAGCCACGATCAGATTGTCGTTGACACCTCAAGTGGCGTATAATATTGCAAAGGAAAAGACCACCGTGGATATGATGACTGCTTTAACAAAGCTGTATGAAAAACCTTCCATCTCAAACAAGATATTTCTCATGAAAAAGCTCTTCAATTTGAAGATGGCTGAGAATAGTTCAGTGACGAAGCATCTGAACGAGTTCAACACGATGATTAATCAATTGGAGTCGGTCTCTGTTACTTTTGATGATCCATTCAGGGCTCTTCTTTTCTTATGTTCCTTGCCAGATAGTTGGGACAATCTTGTGATGACAGTCAGCAACTCGGTATCAGATAACTTTACATTCAATGATGCAGTTAGTTATATATTGAATGATGAGATGAGAAGAAAGGCCGTGAGTGAGACTTCTACAAGTGCTGCACTCATGGTGGATACCAGAGGAAGATCACAGAAGAGGAAGAAGTCAGAGAAAGGCCGGTCCAAGAGTAGAGGAAAGTCCAAAGGGAGATTTCCCATGAAGTGTTGGAACTACGGGAAGAAAGGTCATATGAGCAAGGATTGTTGGGGTAAGAAGAAGGAAAAAGGTGCAGAGAGTAAGATAGAAGGTCAGAAAGCAAATGTTGTGAGTACTATTGAGTGTAATTTTGAGGATGTGTGCCTGTCAGCCGGCGATGGGGCAAACTCAGATCTATGGTTTGTAGACTTAGGGGCTTCATACCATTGCAGCTCAAAGCGACACCTATTTTTGGATTTTATCCAAGGAGATTTTGGTCATGTTACAATTGGCAATGGACAGCAGTGCAGAATTATGGGTAAAGGAACAATTGTACTGAAGCTAGTGACATGTGGAGAATTGAGACTTGCACAAGCCAGATACATCCTAGAGTTAAAGAAAAACCTAATTTTTACCAGCCAGCTTGATGTTAAGGGTTATGTATCTATTTTTGTTAATTCTCAGTGGAAGATTACTAAAGAGTCTATGGTTGTTGTCAAAAGGAAGCGGACAGGCACTCTCTACTTCTTAGCAGATAGTGAGAGTTAAGTTTCAGTGGCAGCAGGAGACACGGGTATAGTAACAACATTATGGCACAAGAGGCTCGGTCATCTTAATGAGAAGAACTTAAATATTCTACACAGGAGAGAGCTTCTACCTGGCTAAAGAAGGTGAATCTAGAGTTTTGTGAAGAGTATATTTATGGTAAGCAGAAAATAGTGAGTTTTTAGTTAGCAAGAACTCAAAAGAAGACTGAAAGGCTGGAGTTGGTTCATTCAGATGTCTGGGGTCCAGCACCAGTGCATCATATGCGGGCAATAAGTACTTTGTCATGTTTATAGATGATTTCAGCAAGAAAGTATGGGTGTTTACTATGATGGAAAAGTCTGAGGTATTTAGCATCTTCAAGAGATGGAGAGTCATGTGTGAAAGCCAGACTGGAACAAGTCTCAAGTGTCTCAAGATAGATAACGGTGGTGAATACTGCAGCAGAGAGTTTGATGTCTACTGCGCAGAGCATGGAATCAGAAGGATCAAGACCGTTTCATGCTAGAGAAAGGCTTCATCAGATGCCAATCAGATCATTGTGTGTACTTTCAGATGTACGTTACAAATGAGTTTATTATTTTATCCTTGTATGTGGACGATATGCTTGTAGCAGGTTTCAGTATGAGGAAGATAGAAGAGCTCAAGAAACTGATGGCAAAGA
Source organism: Calamus simplicifolius (assembly GCA_900491605.1). NCBI lineage: Eukaryota > Viridiplantae > Streptophyta > Magnoliopsida > Arecales > Arecaceae > Calamus > Calamus simplicifolius. The sequence continues at coordinate 226,944 of UESW01002187.1, read as the reverse complement.
AGTTCTCAATGAAGGATTTGGGAGAGGCGGAATAGATTCTTAGCATAAGGATCAACAGAGATAGGAAGCAACGGAAGCTGTGGCTATCTCAGGAGAACTATGTAGAGAAGGTACCTTTGGCAGCACACTTCAAGCTCAGCAAGCAGTTGTGTCCAACAACTCAGAAGGCAAGGGATGAGATGATTAGAATTCCATATGCCTTAGCCGCGGGAAGTCTAATATATGCAATGGTTTACACAAGACCGGATATCGCACAAGCAGTGGGAGCAGTCAGCAGGTACATGCAGAATCCAGGCAAGGAGCATTGGAATGCAGTGAAGTGGATCTTGAGATATCTCAAGGGTACGTCAACTTACAGTTTGTGCTATGGAGGTGATAGTCTTCAAGTACAGGGATTTGTAGATGCAGATCACTCTGGTGACAGAGATAGTGGAAGGAGCATCACTAGTTATGTTTTTACTGTCGGTGATACAGCAGTGAGCTGGGTATCTCAGTTGTAGAAGATAGTGGCATTGTCAACTATAGAAGCTGAGTATGTGGCGATTACTGAAGCTAGTAAAGAGATGATCTGGTTACAGAGGTTGATGGAGGAGCTCGGCAAGGAGCACGAGTGTAATATATTATGGAGCGACAGCTACAGCGCAGTTCACTTGGCAAGGAATCCAACATTTCATGCAAGAACCAAGCACATTCAGCTTAGGTATCATTTCATATGCAGTGCGTTGGATGAGGAGCAGTTGAAGTTGGAGAAAATTGATGGAGCTAAGAATCTTGCAGATATGTTCACCAAGGTTGTGAGCAAAGACAAGTTGAGTCTCTGTTGCAACTTGGTGAAGCTTTTCAAGAGATAGATCAGGAGAACGCGGCACAGAGAAAGAAGGTGGATCTAAGATTGATGTCATTAATCTCCAAGTGGGAGATTGTTATGGATGGAGCTTAATTTCATTATGAGGGAGTTTGTTGACCCAATTGATGATTTTGATGATTAACAAAACTATTTGAGTATAACAATTGAAGGCTCTAATGATTTTGATTAAGTTTTTCAGATTATAAGTCGATTGAATGATCAAAATCAGGAGTTAAATCTTGTTCTGGATCGAATCTAATGTCTAGGTAAGATTGCAGACATTAGAGTCGACTCCGAGAATCACAGAGCCGACTCCAGTATCTGGCACGGAAGTTAGAGTCGACTCCGAGACTGTTAGAGCCGACTCTCACAGAAAAGACAGAACGTTGATTTTTCTGGCCCCAACTTAGAGTCGACTCCGGGTCTGTTAGAGTCGACTCCAGAAAAGTTTCTTGTCGACCCCAGAAAAGTCAGAGACGACTCCAGAATAACGGATTAAAGTGTTTCGAGTTAGAGCCGACTCCAGAAAAGTTAGAGTCGACTCCAACCCACCTGGAACGAAAAATCAAATTGCCAGATCAGCTCTAACGGTAATATTTCTATTTTACTTTATTTCTAACGGATATATTTTGTTGCAAGGTACACTCCAACGGATAGTTTTCTTCCAAAAATGGTTTGAAAGAAATCTATAAAAAGGGAAGACTATCATTCAAAAACAAGAACGGAAAAACAAAGAAGAAAAACGGAAATAGAGAAATCCCAATTCAAAAATCCGAAAAAGAGAGAGCCTGAATCTCAAGAGAAAAAACCTTCTAGCTCAAATCCACTCCACTCCAAAAAGCTCAAGAGGAATCCAAGGCATTCAAATCAAAGTTTTGGTGGATTTCCCAAATTGGAGAAAGAGGATCAGTTTCTTGCTTTTCAATCCTTCTCAACTGCTTCAACTGTGAAGAATCGGAGCTGAGGCTTGATTCAATCTAGCAAGGAGAAGAAGAAAAGAAGAAAAGAAGAAAAGCTCAAAAGCCAACCAACTACAAATCAGGCTTTTCTAAACCTTGTTCATTTATTTGATTATCTGCTCATTAAGGAGTTGTATACTTGAAAAAAATATTTCTTTTGTTTGTGTCTAGTTCAATCTGGGGGATTGAACTAGTGGAGGTAGTCTTACCTCGGTACAAGCTTGGTATAGCTTGTGTTAGGGTTTTTGTGCTGGTGAGCCCTTGAAAACCAGCTGGGTTCGTTGTGATCCCGGAAAACAACAAGTTTGAGTTGTGAGCTTGTAAAACAACTCGGCTGTAATCAAGGAAGATTATAGTGTGGACCCAAGTGAATCTTGGGAGTGGACGTAGGTGTTGGATACACCGAACCACTATAAAATCTTTGTGTTTGCCGTGTCTCCTTTATCTCTATCTCTATCTCTATCTTATTGATTGTATTTTGTTTTTGCATTGCATTCACTTTCACTCACACTAAGCAAACAAATATTTAAAAGGTTTAAATTTTTTAAAGAACCCAATTCACCCCCCCCCCTCTTGGGTTGTCATCTGGGCCAACAATTGGTATCAGAGCTAGTGCTCATTAGATTTTGATCACACGATCAAGAGCTAAAGATCCAAATGGCAACACAAGTTGGATCATTTGCTGAAGGTCATTCTACGAATAGACCTCCACTGTTTAATGGTTCAAATTATTCATATTGGAAAGCTAGAATGAGGATATTCATTCAAGCTTCTGACTATGAACTATGGGGTGTTATAATTAATGGACCTAGTACACCCACACATGTTATTGATGGCACTATTGTTCCTAAGCCCGAAAGGGACTGGAATGATAATGATAGGAAGATGGCACAGCTTAATGCTAAAGCCATGAATGTTTTATATTGCTCTTAGATGCTAATGAATTAATAGAATCTCCACATGTAATTCCGCAAAGGAGATTTGGGATAGATTAGAGGTTACCCATGAGGGTACCAACCAAGTAAAAGAATCTAAAATTAATATTCTTGTTCATAAATATGAATTGTTTAGCATGGAACAATCTGAAACCATTGCATGCATGTACACTAGATTTACAGATATTGTAAATGGTTTGAAAAGTCTTGGTAAGACATATACTAACTCAGAACTTGTTCGAAAAATTCTTAGGTCATTACCAAGATCATGGGAAGCCAAAATGACAGCAATCCAAGAAGCAAAGGACCTCAACACTTACCCTTAGAGGAGCTTCTAGGATCACTTATGACCCATGAGCTGACAATGAAGCAGCATGTAGAGGAGGACACAAAGAAGAAGAAAGTGATTGCCCTCAAAGCTGCAAAAGAAGAAGAGAGCAGCAGCGATGATGATGATGATGATGAGAGACTGCTCTCTTAGCAAAAATTTAAAAGATTATGAGGAGAAAGAAACCCTTCCACAAGAAGAAATTTGGAGCAAAGTGGGAAGGAGAAAAGGATAAGAACAAGGACAAGGACAAAGAAAAAGAGAAAGACCCCTTGACTTGCTATGAGTGTAATAAACCGGGGCACTTTAGGAATGAATGTCCTAAATTAAAGAAAGCCTACAAAAAGAAAAAGAAGGCTTATGTGGCGACTTGGAGTGACAGCGAAGAATCTTCTTCCGAAGAAGAAGAACAAAAGGAAGTCGCAAATGTATGTTTTATGGCGGACGACAACGATGAGGTAAGTTCCGATAACCCTTGCGATGATTTGCATTTGATGAATTATTTGATGCTTTTAATGAACTTGTGGCGATTTCAAGGTTTTGAAAAAGAAATACAAGCTTTTGAAAAATGAAAATTAACTTTCATTAAAGAAAAGGAAATCTTAATAATGAAGTTAAGAAACTTAAATCTGAAAATGAAATTTTAAAAGAAAGAATTAATTTCTAATGAAAATGATAAACTAAGGAAAGAGGTTGAAAAATATAAGAACATAGTTGATAAGTTTACCTTAAGCTCAACTAAATTAACATGTTATTAAATAGTCAAAAAGCAGTTTTTGACAAAGCCGGATTAGGGTATAACACTTTAAGAAAAAAAATCACTGAAAAATATTTTTGTGCGTGCTGGCCAAAGTAATTTTACATGCTTTAAATGTAATCAAAAAGGACATAAATCTTATGAATGTAAAATTCTAAAACCTAATAAAAACTTAAATATTAAAGGAAAGAAAATATGGGTTCCGAAAGGAACATTTTTATTGCTACTAACCATGAAGGACCCAAGAAAGCTTGGGTACCTAAACATAAGACTTGATCATCTTTGCAGGAATGTCTTGTGGCCAAAAGATCAAAGCGAAAGTGGTATCTTGATAGTGGCTGCTCAAGACATATGACGGGTGACAAAGAGAATTCATCACCCTGAAGAAAAGAGGAGGAGTTGTTACATTTGGCGATAATGGCAAAGGCCAAATCTTGGGGTTTGGTAACATTCAAATAACTCCCTCCACATATATTGAAAATGTACTTTATGTTGATGGTTTGAAACATAATTTAATTAGTATAAGTCAATTATGTGACAAAGGTTTTAAAGTATCATTTGAATCTTCTATATGCACTGTTGCTAATCCCATTGATAATAGCATTTTTTATTGGAAATAGAAATGGCAATGTATACTTGATTGACTTAGACAATTTGTCTACTAATAATCATTGCTTAGTTGCTAATAATGCTAATATGAATGAGATTGGTTGGTTGTGGCATCGAAGATTAGGTCACGCAAGCACACACCTGATTTCAAAACTAATTAGAATGGATTTAGTAAAAGGACTACCTAAAATAGATTTTGAAAATAACAAAATATGTGATGCATGTCAGTTTGGAAAACAAACGAGAAGTTCTTTTAAATCTAAAAATATTGTTTCAACTTCTAGGCCATTAGAGCTACTTCACATGGACCTTTTTGGACCAACTAGAACCACAAGTCTAGGAGGAAAGAAATATGGTCTTGTGATAGTAGATGATTACTCTAGATTCACTTGGGTAATGTTTTTAGCTCACAAAGATGAGACTTTCTCGATATTCCTGAAATTCTTCAAGAAAGTAACAAATGAGAAAAACACTACCATAGTGTCTCTAAGAAGTGATCATGGAACTGAATTTGAAAATCACTTATTTGAAAGTTTTTGCAATGAAAATGGTATTAATCATAATTTTTCTGCACCTAGGACCCCACAACAAAATGGAGTAGTTGAAAGGAAAAATAGGACTCTAGAAGACATGGCCCGTACCATGCTATGTGAAAGTAAACTCCCGAAATACTTTTGGGCGGAAGCTATTAACACAGCATGTTACATCCTAAATAGAGCATTAATAAGACCTATTTTAAAGAAAACACCTTATGAATTATGGCATGATAGAAAACCCAACATTAAATATTTTCATGCATTTGGTTGTAAATGTTTTATTCATAATAATGGTAAAAATAACTTAGGTAAATTTGATGCAAAATCTGATGAAGGAATATTCTTAGGTTATTCAACAACTAGTAAAGCATATAGAGTGTTCAATAAAGGAAGTTTAATTGTTGAAGAATCTATTCATGTAGTTTTTGATGAATCTTTAGCATCAAGTTCCAAAAGGATTGATGATGAGGAAGATACAAACATTCTCGAAAACAATCTTGAAAAACTTAATATTGATGTATCTTCAGATCATGAACAAGAAGCTAAAGATAATGATTCGCCTAATGCTGATGATATTAATACTAATCATAATGATGTAGATCTACCAAGAGATTGGAGATACGCTTATAGTCATCCCAAGGAATTGATTATAGGTGATCCATCTCAAGGAATAAGAACTAGATCATCTATGAGAAATATTAGTAATCACCTTGCATTTGTTTCTCAAATTGAACCTAAAACCATTGAAGAAGCTGAAAAAGATAATAATTGGATGTTAGCTATGCAAGAAGAATTAAACCAATTCACTAGAAATAATGTATGGACATTAGTGGAAAGACCTAAAGATCATTCTGTTATAGGATCAAAATGGGTTTTTAGAAATAAACTAGATGAAAATGGCATAGTAATTAGAAACAAAGCTAGATTAGTTGCAAAAGGATATAATCAAGAAGAAGGTATTGATTTTGATGAAACCTTTGCACCTGTAGCTAGATTAGAAGCCATTAGGCTATTACTTGCATTTGCATGTCACATGAACTTTAATTTATTTCAAATGGATGTCAAAAGTGCATTTTTAAATGGATTAATAAATGAAGAAGTATTTATTGAACAACCACCAGGTTTTGAAGATCATGAATTTTCAAATCACGTTTTTAAATTGCACAAAGCTTTATATGGTTTGAAACAAGCACCTAGAGCTTGGTATGATAGACTAAGTAAATTTTTGATTGAAAATGATTTTACAAGAGGAAATGTTGATAAAAACATTGTTTTTGAAAAGAAAAGATAAAGATTTACTTGTAGTTCAAATTTATGTTGATGACATTGTATTTGGTGCTACTAACAATCTTCTATGTCAAGAGTTTGCTAAGTTAATGCAGGGAGAATTGAAATGAGCATGATGGGAGAACTCAATTTCTTCCTTGGACTCCAAATCAAACAAAGCAAAGAGGGAATCTTTATCAACCAAACAAAGTACACAAGAGAAATTCTAAAGAAGTTTGGTATGGAATCAATCAAACCCCTCGGAACACCAATGAGTCCTTCATGCAAGCTGGACAAAGATGAAGAAGGTAAGAAGGTTGATCAAAAATATTATCGAGGTATAATCGGATCCCTACTTTACTTAACTGCAAGTAGACCAGACATAATGTTTGCTGTTTGCTTATGTGCTAGATTTCAGTCTGAACCTAAAGAATCACATTTAATTGCTGTTAAAAGAATTCTTAGTGGAACAAAAAATGTAGGTTTATGGTATTCTAGAGACTCAACATTAAATCTGATTGCTTATTCTGATTCTGATTATGCTGGATGTAAGTTAGATAGAAAAAGCACAAGTGGTGCATGCCAATTTTTAGGAAGTAACTTAATCTCATGGTTTAGCAAAAAGCAAAATTCGGTTGCATTATCTACTGCTGAAGCAGAATATGTTGCAGCTGGAAGTTGCTGTGCTCAAATCCTATGGATTAAGAGACAACTTGAAGACTATGGTATCACACTTGATAAGACACCTATAAGATGTGATAATACAAGTGCAATCAATCTAACTAAAAATCCAATTCAACACTCAAGAACAAAGCATATTGAAATTAGATATCACTTTATAAGAGAACATGTTGCCAATAATGAAATTTGTCTTGATTATGTGAATACTGAAGAACAACTGGCAGATATATTTACAAAACCCTTAAGTGAAGAGAGATTTTGTTATCTTAGAGGAGAATTAGGAGTTTGTGATCCTTTGGAATAATTTTCTGAAACTCTTAAGAACAACTATCTAGATTTCATTCAATTTCTTGAAAATCTCTTGAATATTCAATAAGGAGAGTCGATCTGGATCTAGATCTTGATTCATTTGTTTCCCTCAATTAGGTCTAAAAAGGCGGAGTCGAATCATTCTATTCCAAAGCCTTTGTTCAATGATGATTACGATTCGGAGGCAACCCTCGCCATCCTCCTCTTCGGCCACTCAAGAAGATTCCCCTCCTTCACCCTCTTCAGATCAACTAGCCGGTAAGACTTCACAACTGGAAGGAAGGTCAACTTTGATTTCTTTGAGTCGGAGGGCTTCTCAATAGGAAGATGTTTAAAAGAAATGGGGTGGGAAAAGATTTGTTCATTAGATATCCCCACTTATCCTGCCCTAGTGAGAGAATTTTACAATGATTTGAGTAGAGGAGAAGGCGGTTTAGTCAGTATTGTAAGAGGAACTAGAGTTGTAATAACTGCTGAAATCCTTGGAAATCTGTTGGAAATGCCCACAATTGGTATTATGGAATATCAGCATGATGATAGAAGTGGTGCATTGTCAAGAATGTTAGGGAGGGATGTAACCGAGTTTGAGGAAATTCTTGCTAATCAATTAAATCTGGAGCTCAGGTTACTACACAACATATGTGGAAGAATTTTATTCCCCAAAATTGGTAGATTTGAGTACGTCTCGGAGCGAGACATTCTTTTGATGGATTGTATTATAACTGGAAGGCCAGTCAACCTAGCTGGCATGATGATTGGTTATATGGCAGAGGCTGCTACAAAGAAAAGATCTACACTGCCATATGGTATGGTTCTGACATTGATCTTTAGAAGCCAAGGTGTGCTAATTATGGATAATGAACCCCTAAGAAATTAAGGCACACTGACTATTATAGTATTTCTACTATTCATCGGATGGGCTTCAAGAAGTTAAATGGTATCTGGATGAAAGGAGGACGAGAAGAAAGAGCTGAGAGAGATAGAACTGAAGAGGCCAGAGTAGAAGATATCCCTGGACCATCCACTGCGGGACCATCAGTCCCTGATCCATTTATTGCGGGACCATCTACAGCTGGACCTTCAGAAGCTGGACCGAGCACAGTTCCCTCTCCTCCACATCTGTCTGTTACTGCTTCTGGGAGATTCTCTGATGAGCAGATTGGTCAGTTGAGAGCCTTGCTTGCTGAATATGACAGTCAGAGATCTCATGAGATTAATCAATTAAAAGAAGACTTCAATCAGCTAAAAGAAGAACTTAACTCGAGACTTGACATGATTTCCTTTTCCATAAGCAATTCTGTTGAATCCTTTGGTGCTGAACTTCACAAAATCTTTGAAAGGATGGAAGGCATTGCTGATGGCTCGGGATCTTATGTTCATGCAACTGGTCAACTGAAGAAGGACATTGACCTTGCAGTCTCACAGATTGAAGCTTGTCTTGAAAATTTTAAGAAATCTCAAAAAGATGATGTAATGGAAATCATAGGTCACTTGAAGAAAATTGTATTCAAACATATCTGACTTTGATTTTGATTTTGATACTCTTTTGTATCTTAGGTTCTCCAGGTTTACTTTATCTTGATAGTTTGTATTTAGGAATTTTGAGTATCTAATGTATCTCACTTTGGAATGTACTTGAATCAACTTATGTAATGTTTCTTACTTATGTAATGCAATTACACATTTTCAAATCTGTCTATGATTGACTGCTTGAATCCCTATGTCTTATTGAACCAACAATTTTTCTCTAATAACTTTCTTTATCTAATACTCTCCTTATTGCTGATAACAAAAAAGGGGGAGAGATGGTTGAATATGCAAAAAAAAAGACTTGAAATTTTAATGAGAGATGGTTGAATATGCAAAAGAAAGAAAGAAAGGGGAGAAATGATTGTTTATGCAAAAAGAAAGAGACTTGAAATTTTAATCAGTTCAATTAAAATTGATTTTTATATATAGGGGGAGCTATTCAATGCAGGGGGAGCTTAACAACAAGCTTAATTGCAATTTTCTGTACATTTAGTTTAAATGTTCATAATTGATGGCTTATATAGAACTCATGCATAATTTTAAAAGTTCACTTTGAATATTGGCATCAAATCCTTCATTAAAAATGTTTTAAGCTTTAAAATGACTATAATCTTTAGTTCGAATGAATTTTTTGAATGCATATACTCAAAGTTTTTGTTATCATCAAAAAGGGGGAGATTGTTGACCCAATTGATGATTTTGATGATTAACAAAAGGCTCTAATGATTTTGATTAAGTTTTTCAGATTATAAGTCGATTGAATGATCAAAATCAGGAGTTAAATCTTGTTCTGGATCGAATCTAATGTCTAGGTAAGATTGCAGACATTAGAGTCGACTCCGAGAATCACAGAGCCGACTCCAGTATCTGGCACGGAAGTTAGAGTCGACTCCGAGACTGTTAGAGCCGACTCCAACAGAAAAGACAGAACGTTGATTTTTCTGGCCCCGACTTAGAGTCGACTCCGGGTCTGTTAGAGTCGACTCCAGAAAAGTTTCTTGTCGACCCCAGAAAAGTCAGAGACGACTCCAGAATTAACGGATTAAAGTGTTTCGAGTTAGAGCCGACTCCAGAAAAGTTAGAGTCGACTCCAACCCACCTGGAACGAAAAATCAAATTGCCAGATCAGCTCTAACGGTAATATTTCTATTTTACTTTATTTCTAACGGATATATTTTGTTGCAAGGTACACTCCAACGGATAGTTTTCTTCCAAAAATGGTTTGAAAGAAATCTATAAAAAGGGAAGACTATCATTCAAAAAAAGAACGGAAAAACAAAGAAGAAAAACGGAAATAGAGAAATCCCAATTCAAAAATCCAAAAAAGAGAGAGCCTGAATCTCAAGAGAAAAAACCTTCTAGCTCAAATCCACTCCACTCCAAAAAGCTCAAGAGGAATCCAAGGCATTCAAATCAAAGTTTTGGTGGATTTCCCAAATTGGAGAAAGAGGATCAGTTTCTTGCTTTTCAATCCTTCTCAACTGCTTCAACTGTGAAGAATCGGAGCTGAGGCTTGATTCAATCTAGCAAGGAGAAGAAGAAAAGAAGAAAAGCTCAAAAGCCAACCAACTACAAATCAGGCTTTTCTAAACCTTGTTCATTTACTTGATTATTTGCTCATTGAGGAGCTGTATACTTGAAAAACAATATTTCTTTTGTTTGTGTCTAGTTCAATCTGGGGGATTGAACTAGTGGAGGTAGTCTTACCTCGGTACAAGCTTGGTATAGCTTGTGTTAGGGTTTTTGTGCTGGTGAGCCCGGAAAACCGGCTGGGTTCGTTGTGATCCCGGGAAAACAACAAGTTTGAGTTGTGAGCTTGTAAAACAACTCGGCTGTAATCAAGGAAGATTATAGTGTGGACCCAAGTGAATCTTGGGAGTGGACGTAGGTGTTGGATACACCGAACCACTATAAAATCTTTGTGTTTGCCGTGTCTCCTTTATCTCTATCTCTATCTCTATCTTATTGATTGTATTTTTTTTTGCATCTGCATTCACTTTCACTCACACTAAGCAAACAAATATTTCAAAAGGTTTAAATTTTTTAAAGAACCCAATTCACCCCCCCTCTTGGGTTGTCATCTGGGCCAACAGAGTTTGAATTTGAATTTTGAATTTGATTTGGCCAACTAAGGAAGCTGATTTTGAGAAAGATTTGTTGCAACTTCCAAATCTGATCTTGGAGAGGATTTGTTGGAGATTTTCAAGGCAGCAAATCAGTCCATGGTTGCCAAAAGTGTGGAGCTAGTTTTGGAAATCAGTCCATGGTTGCCAAAAGTGTGGAGCCAGTTTTGGGATGGGATTAGATTGAAGGAGAGTCTTCGATCCTCTGTGTGTCTTCTTCAACCGGTGAAGTTGAGCGGGAAAAAAAAAAGAGAATAGGAGGCTCTGTGAGAACATCCTCCGTATGTTGTAGATCCTGATTCAACTCTCTAGATCATAAGAGTTTCTGAGAGAGTGTGTTTTGAGGGCTTGTACCTGATTCAACTCTTAGTGAAGCCTTGCAGATCCTGTGCCACCGTGGATGTAGCCCAGTTTGGGTGAACTACGTAAAATCCTCGTCTCTCGCTGTTTTCTTTTGGATTTTGGTTCCTATTATTATTCTGTGTTTTTTATTGATTTTATTGCAACTACGTGCTTGGCCGTACTAATAGCGATCTTATTAGAAGGATATTTGTTGTATTCCCTATCATTGAGTCCTTTTTCAAACCGGTGTCATTTGACACCAGTTTTACATGAATGATGCGGTCGAAAATTTTTTTACAAGAACGATGTTAAAGAAAAAAGTGCTATTTCAAGTGATGCTTTTTCCTTTCAATGTGGTAGGTAAAAAATGCCACTTGAAATATACTTTTAAAAGCGTTATTTTAAGTGGCCTTTCTTAAAAGCGTCACTTCAAATGGTAAAATGATGCTTTTAAAAAGCATCATTTTTACTTCTTTCTTTCACGCAAAATTTTATTTTATTATATAATGTTTTTTTTAACATTAATTTTGTAAAAGTTTTTTTGTCCATACTATTCACGTGTGTCAAATGAAATTGGTTTAAAAAAGAGCTCCAAGTATTTTGGAGGAGAACATTACGAGCTGCCACCTCAGACCGCTCATGCCTTTTTGGTCATGCAGATTATGTCTGAGGCGATGATGTGAAAGGATCCATCTCCGTGATTGCGGCCCATAAGATATTCCTGATTGTCCTCTCAAACCATATCAAGAAGGAAAGGTTTTTGTGCAGGCGGTGCGGGTCATGTATACTATGCATGATGATTAATTATATGTATGTATAATTATGTATGTCAAAAATAATTTTATCATTTTGTACATCGCATGTGTGGCCCGCACAAACATCCAGTGCAAAAAGACTTTTTCTATCAAGAAAGTGGTCGGTACAATTATATTTAGGGGTGAGCATGAGTTAGGTTGTGAGCCAACCCGAGCTCGATTCAAAATAATAAAAGTTTTTCTGTACCACTTCTGATGCATGAGTTAGGTTGTGGGCCAACCCGAGCTCGACTTAAAATAGGAAAAGTTTTCCTGCACCGCTTTTGGTGCAGGAAGCACGCATCGAATGCATCCATATGGATGCGCATGGAGGGCGCGCCACGACCCATTGGGTTATAATATGCGTGCTTGCATAGGCATGCGGCCAATAGCCACGTCCGGTGCAAGGGACGGTGCACAAAGTCGCTCCCCTCAAAATATATAAGGCTGCAGCTAATTTTTTTTAGCCCATAAAGCCGAGCTTGAGACCCATTCAATTTTCAGATCAGGCCTGTGCATAGGAAAAATAGGTTTCGTTCCATTATATATATATAATTTTAAATTTTATATATTATTAATAGATATTATAAGAGAAAATGAGTTTTTGATAAAACATCAAATGTAAGATTTGTTGCTGCCAAAATCTGTCCTCCGACTCGGGTGCAATCGGGCTTCAAGATGGGCTTCCTCTTGGATGGACCTGCAAAATAGTCCTCGCATGAGAGGCGTTGGGGGTGGCCGTCTACGGAAGACCCTTCGACGTTCAAGTCAGTGAGGATCGGCAATCAATAAAAATAAGGAGAAGGCTCTCGCTGAAGAGTCTCTCCAGGGCTATGAGCAGAGCGCTAATGGCGGAAGCTAAGGCAGAAGGAAAGAGGGTGCCAGTGAGCAAGTGTGCATACCTGAGGAGTCGGTAGATGACTCTATTTATAGAGGATCACCTGATTCCCTGGGAGCGTCGTGGGTCCGAAAGTCGTTAGGATCTGAATCCAGTTTGTTATGAGGTTAGTAGGATTCGTATCCTGTTGGTTAGAGGATCGACGGCTAGGAGAGCTTGTTGATGTCTCAAGATTTGGCGAGGATATAGGCTCTAGGGCTCTAGGCTACTCTCGCGGATCCTAGGCCACTCCCGGATATGATTTCTATTTGGAATCTTACGAATTCGAGTTCTTCCATGCCGAATACCGCAGAGGTATAGATATCGCTCGGGCTAGGCCGAGCGATGGGAGAGATCGGCTAGAGAGGCCAAAAGATGACGTAGCTCGGCTGGGGCTGAGAGATGATACAGCTCGGCTAGAGGGGCTGAGAGATAATACAGTTTGGCCGAAGGGGCCGAGAGATGATATAGCTCGGCCGGAGGGGCCAAGAGGTGATATAGCTCGGCAGGAGGGGCCGAGAGATGTGATCTGTGCCTTGGGAATCCTTGGCTCAGCGAGGGGCTAAGGCGCCCCAACTTACCGAGGCTGACTTATCTCTGGCGGGTGTCACACAGCGAGTAGGAATTAGGGTTAGCCCTAGCCATGTGCACGATTATTGACACACAGCGATTTTACCCCTCAACACATGCCCCCCACTCCCTAGTTTGAAATGTAAGTTCGGACGTAGGGAGTATAATTCCAGGTGGCATGACTTGAACGGAGGGATCCGGGTTTGACAGCCTACGCAATGATGCCCTATTTAATGCTGCGCGGCTGCCGTGCCTTTGTGGGATGTGCCTTTACGGGCGCATCACATAAGGCTCCTCTGAGGCAATGGTTGGGGAATTGCCACGTAGCAAATCTGATTTTTACGGCATCCGCAATGGCGGTTCTGGGCGTCTCGGTTGAGATGCCTTATCTTTCTCTTAAGGCAGTTTCTTGGGGGAAAGCAAAGTCGAGACAGCGCCGTTCCTATTCGCAGTGCTCTTTCGTCCCTCTTTGGATAATCTTGTTCTTTACTTCCTCTGTAATCTCGCTCGATGTTTCTCTCGGCCAGCAAAATGATGAGCCCCGACGACATGATTTCGGAGATTGCTGCCAAGGAGAGAAATCACCTGAACAAAATGCTTGGTGAGTTGGAGGAGAAGGTACGACAACTCAACCGTGGTATTGCTGACAGGGATGACAGGATCAAGTGGTACCAGGAGAGACTAACCCAACTCGATAGCGAGCTCTCCCAAGCCTGGGGAGAAGCTGAAAGTAGGCAGTCGAAGATCAATGACCTCAAGGGCAGAATCAAGCGGGTTAAGGCTGATAAATTGAGGGCTTTTGACGAGGTCAAGGAGTTGACCAAGAAGTTAGCCTGGTAGGAGGAGGAGGTATGGTACTACCCCTTTTTGGCTTCCCTTGCTGGCTCACTGTGGCACCAGCTAATTTTATTTTTACCGATGAATAAGGTGGAGCTGGAGAACCGAAGCCAGATACGGACCCTGCAAGGGGAACTGGCATCCAGTCGAGGGAGGAGCTCAGAGCTCGAAAGGCGGGTCACTGAGACCGAGGAGCAGATTTTCTTACTGCGGAGTCAAACTGCTGAAACTGAGCGGCAGGTCGTTTTACTTCGAAATCAAGTTGCTGAAGCTGAAATGCGGCTCGCTCTACTCAGGGGCGAACAAGATGAAACCTGTGCCGACGCCTTCCAGCTTGGTGTGGAGGACGTTCGAAATAAGAAATCCATGGAGCATCCATAATGGGACCTCTCTTTCTTGGATGTTGAAACTTTTGAGGCTTGTACCCCAAGGGCTGAAGAGGTTGAATACGACGATGTTTCAGACGTCGACCTCGATGCTATTCTGGATGCTAGTGAGGCCACGGCCCCTGAAGGATGCTTCAAATCCATCGCCGAGGAAACGACAGCCCTTGAAGTGGGCAAAACGAGCCAGGCTTCCCCGAGCGTTGTTAAGGGCACTGCCGGAACTGATCCATCTCCTGACCCTTGAGAGCCATTTGTGTGCTTTTGCTTTTTAGATATGTAACTTGGTTTGAAATTTCCGATGAACGGGCCCTCGGCCTCCATTTGCTTGTCTTTTTAGCCAGTCTTTTGTCTCAGACTTTCTTTCGACTACGAACAAGTTATGACTTGTTTGCGCTCTTCGGCTGATTTAGTTCGGATTTAAGTAAATGTCTCAATCGAGGCCGAGGTAAAGGGATAGCTCTGATGAAGCCGAGAGATGTGATAGCTCAGCTTAGGCCGAGAGATAAGATAGCTCAGCAGGTGATGGCCAAGGATTGAAGAGGTATCCTGGTTAGAGCCGAAGTTGGGTAACTCGGCCCGCCCAAGGTGAAGAGGTGGGCGCGCTTTCGAAGGGAGTTTGGTCCCGAGAAGAAGGGTGTTTGTTGGCGCACCGTCATTTATTTATCCTTTCCGGTAAAGGGGGAGCGATTGCTCGCTTCCCGCGAGCGGCCACTGAAGTGATGATGCGTGGCAAGATTTTATGGTAGTGGCATTGGAGCTGACGGCTCAGGTGATCAGGACGCTCGCCCGAGGTAGTTTAAATACTGGTGGGTGGTACGCCATCATTAACCATTTCCTCTGCCGATCTCTTGTTGGCCTGTCTAAGCTTACGATAACAGGATGGCTTCCAAGAATGGAGGGAGGTCAACTGGGATGCCAAGCAGCGTTGTTGGCAGCCTTGTGGTGCCCCATTGGGGCCGCACCACAATAACTATTGACGGGGAGGTTTTGGCGTCGTTACTCGCGGACCGTGAGCAAGTCCGGAGAATGGCTGAGCAACACCTGGCCATCTCGGCAAGAGAGATCGAGCTCCTTCGCCAAGCCAACAGTAGGCTGGAGTGGGAGGTGGCGTCCCTTCGACAACAAATGGCCAATTCGGCTCCGCGGCGCAGGGAGAGTTCAGCGGCACCCGAAGGAAGTAGCAAGCCCCTGTGAGGGCTAATGTATCTTTTCTTTTGTTTTCCTCTCTTGTGATGAACAGAGAAAAGTTTTTTGGAACTTTCTTGTTTGTTGCCATTTCTGAAATGTTTTCCCTTATCGTCCGAATCCTTCGAAACGAAATATTCTCCTGGGGAACCTCCAGCACAGTATCCCCGTTTTGACCGAGGTAAATGGGACTCGTAGGTTTCAGTTGGAGCATTGTATATCGTTCGGTTTTTGTCGAGGTTTTTGACAAAAGATGCACTCCGGCCTTGGCCGGGGCTTATATTCATAAGACGTGCACTTCGACCTTAACCGATGCTTACGCATTCTGGGTGTAGGCCGGGGCTTATAGCATGTCCCGTTACCATTGAGACAAAAGTAGTTACCTTAGACTGGACCGAAGTACAAGATGACGTTCAGTTATGCTGAACTGAAAGAAGACACTTTGGTTTATTCCGAAGTATGGAGGCAGTTTTGGCCTTGAGTTAAAGCGCAAGGCAATGTCTCAGCTTACGTCAAGACGCAACAGGCAGTTGAGCCAGAGAAAGGAACAACGAGGTATGTTTATTGAGGAGTACTTGGCTTCTGCGCCTTTTTATGACTTTGCCGATGCTTTTGCCTTTTCCAAGGAGCTGATCTTCTCTTTTCCGAAATGGATAATACGGCTCTGTGGCCTACAAAAGGTCGCCTCGGCACTTTCTAGGGACATTTATTATGTCGACTTTTTCCAAGGTGGGTCGTTTCAACATACAACGCAAGCGCTTGTTTGCCATTGGAGGGTGTCATTTTCACCGGACGATTTTCTAGGTCTGCCCGTATCTCTAAGATCAGTGGGTGATTTTTTGCATTTAAGACCCATAATCCAGGATCAGAGAAAATCTTCTGGCGTACGTCATGGGCTGAGCAACGCGTTTGGCGCGCATTGAAGGGCGCTATTTTCATCCTAGGAGGCCACGTGGCAGCGTGGATTGGGCATTTTGAATCTCGGGGCTTACTGCTTTAACAGCTGCTCCCGATCCATTTTGCCTATAAAAAGGGAAGGAAGGGGTCGTGTTAGGCCATCCCCAAAATTTTCTTCTCTGTGAGCTGTGAAAGCTTTCATGATGTCCGCGTCCCTAAAGCTGAGAGTGGAGGGACTGAGTTTTCCTTTTTCAAGTCACCTTCCCCCAGATAGCCGGGGTGATGAAGGAGCCGCTGAAGAGCAGCTCGTCCTCAAGGGAGGAGTTTCGGAGATCATATGAAGAGCGCACAGGAGGTCCACAGAGATCACACGGAGAGCGTACATATGCGCGCTTCCTGTGTATCCTTTGTGGTTTGCTACGGGGGTCGCAGGGTAGGAAGTGCACATGTACCCCCGTAGCATGCACAAACTTTTTCTTCTCCCTCTGGCTGGATGCTTAGCCCCTCCGTGCAGGGAATCTTCTGCCATGTGAAGAGGGAGTTGAGAGCAGTGTGGGGCTGATGGTCCCCTGTCTCTCTCAATCGGGCAGCGACCTACAACCCAGCATTCCACCCAGAGGGAAGCTTCCTCAGCATCAGCATCCATGGTTCTGTGCCTCTTTTTGGATCTCTTAATTCATCCAGAGGACCCGTGGGAAGCCGGCCTTGCTATCTATTAGGGTGAGCTGGCTGGTTGCCTAATCTTTTGGATCAGATACCGAAGCGTCATTATTAATCGAAGCTGACTAAAGTAGTTCGGCCGAGCTATTTACTCGTTTTTATTTCCTGTGCTTTGATGCACTTGTAACTCCTCTCAGGATGTTATAACTTTTCTTTTGATGAGGAAACAAAGAAAGTTTTCATTCCTTCTTCCTTTAGCACCTGCTTTTTGTGTGCTGAGAGTTGTTGCTCCCATATTACGCTTTTTATGTCACAACATATTTTGGCAGCCTATTGCTGCTTTGTTCTTGCTAAGACCAATGTCCGGTCCTTAGCGAAGAACACGTATATCCATGTGTGAGTCAAAGAGGGACCTGGGCGGTCCTGTGGAATCATAAGGTAAGCATGATCCTGTTTGCAGAATGAAGCAGGTGTTTCTTCGGGGAAAGACAGCTCGTGGCATGTTTTTGCTATCGAATAGTGGGAGGTCATTTGCCTCTACCGAGGTATAATAGGACGCCTTAGTTGCATCAGGGCGTTGGAGAGATTACTTGACTAGGACGGAGCCTCAGGATATCGCTCGGTTGTTGCCGAGGATTAAGGATATCACTCGGTTGTTGCCGAGGTTTTTATTCTTTGGTTCCGATCGGGGCTTGTTAGCTGCCCGAACCTTGGGCAATGTTTTGGAGATTATTTAATCCGGCCGGGGCTTATAAGCTGCCCAAACCTTGAGCAATGTTTTGGAGATTATTTAATCTGGCCGGGGCTTGTAAGTTGCCCGAACCTTGAGCAATGTTTTGGAGATTACTTAATCCGGCTGGGGCTTGTAAGCTGCCGAATCCGAACTAAGTTTTGAAGATTGTTTGGTTCGGCCGAGGCTTGTAAGCTGCTCGAATTCGAACAAAATTTCTCTGGCGTTTGGTTCGGTCGGGGCTTGTAAGCTGCCCGAATCCGAATGATGTTTCTTTAACATTTGGTACGACCGGGGCTTGTAAGCTGCCCGAATTCGAATGAAATTTCTTTGGCGTTTGGTTCGGCTGGGGCTTGTAAGCTGCCCGAATCCGAACGATGTTTCTTTAACGTTTGGTCTGGTCGGAGCTTGTAAGCTGCCCGAATCCGAATGAAATTTCTTTGACGTTTGGTCCAGCCAGGGCTTGTAAGCTGCCCGAATCCGAACGATGTTTCTTTGATGTTTGGCTCGGCCGGGGCTTGTAAGCTGCCCGAATCTAAACGAAATTTCTCTGGCATTTGGTTCGGCCGGGGCTTGTAAGCTGCCCGAATCTTAAGCAATGTTTTGGAGATTACTTAATCCGGCCGGGGCTTGTAAGCTGTCCAAATCCGAACTAAGTTTTGGAGATTGTTTGGTTCGGCCGGGGCTTTTAAGCTTCTTGAATCCGAACGAAATTTCTCTAGCGTTTGGTTCGGTCGAGGCTTGTAAGCTGCCCGAATCCGAATGATGTTTCTTTGATGTTTGGTCTGGCCGGGTTTGTAAGTTGCCCGAATCTGAACAAAATTTCTCTGGCGTTTGGTTCGGTCGGGGCTTGTAAGCTGCCCGAATCCGAACAAAATTTCTTTGACGTTTGGTTTGGTCGGGGCTTGTAAGCTGCTCGAATCCGAATGATGTTTCTTTGATGTTTGGTTCGGCCGGAGCTTGTAAGCTGCCCGAATCCGAACGAAATTTCTTTGACGTTTGGTCCTGCCGGGGCTTGTAAGCTGCCCGAATTTGAACGATGTTTCTTTGACATTTGGTTCGGCTGGGGCTTGTAAGCTACCCAAAATGAACAAAATTTCTCTGGCGTTTGGTTTGGTCGGGGCTTGTAAGTTGCCCGAATCTGAACAAAATTTCTTTGACGTTTGGTCTGGCCGAGGCTTGTAAGCTGTCCGAATTCGAACGAAATTTCTCTTGCATTTGGTTCGGCCGGGGCTTGTAAGCTTTCCGAATCCGAACGATGTTTCTTTGACGTTTGGTTCGGCCGGGGCTTATAAGCTGCATGAATCCGAATGATGTATCTTTGACGTTTGGTTTGGTCGGGGCTTGTAAGCTGCCCGAATCTGAATGAAATTTCTCTGGCATTTGGTTTTGCCGGGGCTTGTAAGCTGTCCGAATCCGAACGATGTTTCTTTGACGTTTGGTCCGGCCGGGGCTTGTAAGCTGCCCGAATCCAAACGAAATTTCTCTGGCGTTTCGTTCGGCCGAGGTTTGTAAGCTGCCCGAATCCGAACGATATTTCTTTGACGTTTGGTCCGGTCGGAGCTTGTAAGCTGCCCGAATTCGAACGATATTTCTTTGACGTTTGGTTCGGCTGAGGCTTGTAATCTGCCCAAATCTGAACGAAATTTCTCTGGCATTTGGTTTGGCTGTGGCTTGTAAGCTGTCCGAATCCGATCGATGTTTCTTTAACGTTTGGTCCGGCCGGGGCTTGTAAGCTGCCCGAACCTTGAGCAATGTTTTGGAGATTACTTAATCCGGCCAGGGCTTGTAAGCTGCCTGAATCCGAACTAAGTTTTGGAGATTGTTTGGTTCAGCTGGGGCTTGTAAGCTGCCCGAAACCGAACAAAATTTCTCTGGCGTTTGGTTCAGCCGGTGCTTGTAAGCTTCCCAAATCCGAACGATGTTTCTTTGACGTTTGGTTCGGCCGGGGCTTGTAAGCTGCTCGAATCCGAACGAAATTTCTCTAGCATTTGGTTTGGCCGGGGCTTGTAAGCTACCCGAATCCGAACGAAATTTCTTTGACGTTTGGTCCGGCCGGGGCTTGTAAGCTGCCCGAATCCGAACGATGTTTCTTTGACGTTTGGTTCGGCCGGGGCTTGTAAGCTGCCGGAATCCGAACAAAATTTCTCTGGTGTTTGGTTCGGCCGGGGCTTGTAAGCTGCCCGAATCCGAACGATGTTTCTTTGAGATTTGGTTTGGCCGGGGCTTGTAAGCTGTCCGAATCTGAACGATGTTTCTTTGACGTTTGGTTTGGCTGGGGCTTGTAAGCTGCCCGAATCCGAATAAAATTTCTTTGACGTTTGGTCCGATCAGGGATTGTAAGCTGCCCGAATCCGAACGATGTTTCTTTGATATTTGGTTCGGCCGGGGCTTGTAAGCTGCCCGAATCCGAACGAAATTTCTCTAGCGTTTGGTTCGGTCGGGGCTTGTAAGCTGCCCGAATCCAAACGATGTTTCTTTGACGTTTGGTCCGGCCGGGGCTTGTAAGCTACCCGAATCCGAACTAAGTTTTGGAGATCACATGGCCCCCGGCTATGCCGGAAGCGCTCAGCCATATCGAGTCTTTATTGAGTAGAACTCGGCCCAGCCGAGGTACATAGATTTAATTCAAAGCTCGGTGAGATAGCTCAGTAGTGCCGAGAATGGGTAAGCAGTATCCATTTCTCATCACAACTTTTTTGAAAAAGTGACCATATCATGGATAATAGGAATAAGATGCCAAAGCTATAAACGGGGCAAGTCAACAAGGCGTACCCTACTGATAGTATGCGCGGAGATTGTCCGAATTCCACGTTCGAAGAATAGATCTCCCGCTCAGGTCCTGGAGCTTGTAGGTGCCAGGTCCGATTTCTTCCACTACTTAGTAGGGGCCTTCCCAGTTCGGAGATAGCTTTCCTTGCTCCAGTGGCTTAGAGACGGATGCTTTCCAGAGGACAAGATTGCCGGGTGAGAAGGATTTGCCTTTGACTCTGGAGGCATGGTAGCGGGCCACTTTTTGCTGGTATGCGGCCATTCTGATTCGAGCTTTTTCCCTGATCTCTTCCACCAAGTCGAGATTAGTGCAGAGCTGCTCGTCGTTAGTTTCTTCTGAGTAGCTTTCCACTCACGGAGAGGGGAGGCCTATTTCCACGGGGATGACGGCTTCCGTACCAAAGGCCATCCGGAATGGGGTCTCACCGGTGGGGATTCTCTGGGTAGTACGGTAGGCCCATAGAACATGATGAAGTTCGTCCGCCCATCTGTCTCGGGCTCTAGCGAGCCGAGCTTTAATCCCTTGAAGTAGGGTCCGGTTTGTTACCTCAGCTTCTCCGTTGGCTTGCGGACGCCCTACTGAGGTGAGGCGATGACTGACGCCATGATCCTCGCAGAACTCCCGAAACTTGGGATTATCAAATTGCTTACCATTGTCGGTGATGATGGTATACGGGAGGCCAAAGTGACAAATGATGGATCTCCACATGAAGTCCCTGGCCCGAGCTTCAGTTATCTGGGCTACTGCTTCGGCCTCGACCCACTTGGTGAAGTAGTCGATGGCGACAAATAAAAATTTTCTCTGTCCAGTGGCGAGGGGAAAAGGGCCAAGAATATCCATCCCTCACTTAGCAAAGGGCCAAGCGGAGGAAATAGGGACCAAACTAGCGGAGGGGAGCCTCGGGATGTTGGAGTGCCTCTGACATAGGTCACATGCTCGGACGAGATCATCGGCATCCTTTTGCATGGTAGGCCAGTAATATCCCTGGCGCAGTACCTTGTGGCACAGAGATCAACTCCCCAGGTGGTTGCCACAAATTCCTTCATGTACCTCCCGAAGAGCATCATCAGCTTCGGACGGACGGAGGCATTTAAGCAGCGGCATGGAAAGGGACCACTTATACAGCTGATTGTCGATCAGCACATAGTGGGTAGCTTGCAATCTCAGCTTCCTTGCTTCCTTGCTTCCTTGCGGTCGGCTAGGAGCGGCCCTTCTTTAAGATACTTCAATATTGGGTCGAGCCAGGATGGCTCGACCTCAATCTGCATCACTCGGTTTGCCTCCGCGATGCTAGGTTTTTTCAGGATTTCCAGGGGAAACTTTTGCTTGGAACTCATCGATTCTGCAGTCACAAGTCGGGATAACAGATCGGCATGAGCATTTTCGGATCTGGGGATCTGGATAACTTCAAATTCATAGAAGTGGGAAAGCAAGTCCCTCACCTGTCGGAGATACCAAATCATGTTTGGCTCCCAGGCCTCGAATTCGCCCCACACGTGACCGGCTATCAACTGAGAGTCGGTAAAGGCATTCAGCCTCTTCACTTTCAGATCACGGGTGATTCGGAGTCCAGTGAGCAGGGCCTCATATTCGGCTTCGTTGTTGGAGGCTGGGAAGGAGAATCGAACGCCGTACTCAAAGGTCGTCCCCTCGGGGCTGGTGAGGATCAAACCAGCACCAAAGCCATTGGCATTGGAGGATCCGTCGACGTGGAGGAGCAACATGGCGTCAGATCTTAGATGTTCGAAGGAGTCCGGAGTGGAGCCATCTTCCGGGATGGTGCAATCAAGGAGGAAATCAGCTAGAATCTGGGCTTTGATGGCCGGGCGAGGTTGATAACGGATATCATGCTCGCTTAACTCAACGGCCCACTTAGCCATTCTTCCCGATGTCTCCGAGCGATGGACCACCGTCTTGATGGGTTGGTTGATAAGGACCGTCACAGAATGTGCTTGGAAATATGGTCGTAATCTCCGAACCGATATTACCAGGTCCAATACCATCTTCTCAATTCGGGTGTACCTTGTCTCGGCGTCCCGGAGCAGTTTGCTGACGTAGTATATCGGCCTCTGGGTCTTCTTTTCTTCTCTGACCAAAACCACGCCAATCATGCCTTCAGAGACTGCCAGGTACAGAAACAACATTTCTTCCGGATTGGGGCTGCTGAGGAGGGGTGGTGAGCTGAGATACCTCTTAAGGTCCTCGAATGACTTTTGGCACTCGGGAGTCCAATGAAAATCCTTGGAAGATCAAAGAGCTTTGAAGAAAGGAAGGCTCCTCTCGGCCGACCGAGCCACAAAGCGGTTGAGGGCCCCAATCCTTCCCGTCAGGCGCTGGACTTCTTTGATAGATGTTGGGGGTGTCATTTGCTGAAGGGCTTGAATCTTCTGCGAGTTGGCTTCGATGCCTCGCTGAGAAACCATGAAGCCCAGAAACTTCCCCAAGGTGACACCGAAGGCGCACTTCATTGGATTGAGCTTCATCCGATACTTTTGGAGTGTCGCGAAAGAAAGATCCCCAATATGCTGGGATGCTTCTTTTCTTTTGACCAGTATGTCATCAACATACACCTCCATGTTCCGACCGATTTGCTCCTTGAAGACTTTGTTTACTAGCCTTTGGTAAGTAGCACCTGCATTTTTCAGACCAAAGGGCATGACACGATAACAATAGATACCTCGATCGGTTATAAAGGCGGTCTTTTCTTCATCCTTGGATGCCATCCGAATTTGGTTGTAGCCTGAATAGGCGTCCATAAAGGTCAGCATCTAATGACTAGAAGTGGCATTACGAGCTGGTCGATCCGTGGGAGAGGGAAGCTGTCCTTCGGGCATGCTTTGTTAAGATCGGTGAAGTCGATGCAGATTTGCCATTTACCGTTCAACTTTTTCACTATAACAACATTGGACAGCCAGCTTGGATAATTCACCTCCCGAATGAAGTTTGCCTTGATAAGCTTGTTCACCTCTTCTTCAATTACTCTCTGCCGGTCAGGGGCGAAGCTTCTTTTCTTTTGCTTCACGGGTTGGGACATCTCATCTGCATTGAGACGGTGGACGAGGACATCCGGGCTGACCCAGGCATATCAGAAGCTGACCAAGCGAAGACATCAGCGTTTCTTCCGAGAAAGTCGATCAGCTCCAGTCGGGGCTTCCCCTTCAGTAGCGATCCGATCCTTATGGTTCGGTCGGGCCAAGCTTCGTCTAACGGTACCTCTTCCAGCTCTTCGGCTGGTTTTTCTCATTGCTTGGCGAAATCCTCTCGAGCGTCCAGTCCATCGACCTCGGGCAATCTGGATTGCAGGCTGGTGACAAAGCACTGCCGAGCTATAGCTTGGCTTCCTCGAACTACACCAACCCCTCGCTTGGTCGGGAACTTCATAACAAGATGTGGAATGGAGACAGCGGCTCTGAGGGACTTCAAGCCGGGTCTTCCCAAGATCGCGTTGTAAGGCTACCGAAGCTTGGTCATCAGGAAATTTGCATACACAGTGGCAACGGAAGGCCAGGTTCCTGCTCAGACCGTCAAGGTCACGATCCCCTCCGAGGTAATTACATCGCCGGTGAACCCCATTAGGGTGGAGTCCATGGCTCAAAATTCTCCATGAGAAGTTTCATCTTCACAAACACATCGAGGTACAAAATGTTGACAGAGCTTCCACTATCAATGAGAATTCGGCTTACATCATAGTTGTTCAAATTAAGAGATACAACTAGTGCATCATCGTGCGGGAACTGTATCCCCTGGAAGTCATCGTTGGAGAAAGAGAGCTCGTCAGTTCGTGCTTTCTTCGGCGCCGAACCTTCTTCATCATCCCTCCTGCCTGAAGAACTATCGACCGCCTCAATCACATTAATGTGGCCAGCGACTGGAGGATTTGGAGGAGGAAGAGGTTGCTGCTGGGGCTCAGGCTGGCGATCGCCCCCGTTTCTTGGCTTGGGGGCTTCCCTGAATCGATCCAGTCTACCCCATTGGATGAGCCTTTCGATTTCATTCTTCAGTTGCCAGCACTCTTCAGTGTCGTGGCCATGGTTGCGATGGTAGCGGCAATACTTGGCTGGGTCTCTCCGGGCCGCATTTCCTCGAAGAGGAGGAGGTCGAGGGAGTTGGCGATCGATTTCCATAAGGATCTCCGCTCTTGGGACAGTAAGCGGAGTGAATCGATTGAACCTCTTGCGCGGGCTCCGAGTGTGGTTCCTTGGCGATGGCTGAGGAATCCTTTGGCGGCGAGGCAGGCTTGGCTGGCGGGCAGGTTGGTGCTTATCTGAACCCTTGGGCTCCTTCTTCTTCGTCAGCTCAGCTCGGGCAGCTCTCCATGATTCTTTGACTCTAGCATATTTGTCTGCCAGAGCTATCATGTCAGAGAGGTTTGGAGGGAGCTGACCTCCAATGCCAGATAAAAGTCACTCTCCTTTAAAACTCCACCCGCTAGGGTGGACATGGCCACCTCATGATTAAGGTGGTCCACCTCTAGCATGGCCATGTTGAAACGGCCGAGATACTTCTTCAAGGACTCCCCCTCTCTCTGCTTAACCTCAAAGAGGGAGTCGGATCTCCGTCGGTGACGATGGCTGCTGACGAACTAGCTGATGAAGAGGCGGCTTAGTTCATCAAAGGAATTAACGGAACCTGGTTTCAAAGCATTAAACCAGGTTCGAGCAGATCCCCTGGGGTGGAAGGGAAAGCGTGGCAGAGGATCGCATCTGATGCCCCATGGAACATCATGATCGATCGGAAGCTGCTAAGATGGTCGTCGGGGTCGAAGGAGCCATGATAAGGCTCGATGGCGGGCAGCTTGACGTGGAAGGGAATCACTTCCTCCATGATCTTCTTAGAGAAGGGGATGCCCTGCTCTGCCTTATTCTGATGCGGATGGGCATGCTTGGCGGCGTCTAGCTCTTGACGCATTTCCTGAAGTTGGCGGCGGATCTCCCTATCAGGAAAAGCAGAAGGGGCAGGACGAGGAGGATACTAAGACGGTGTTAAATCATGGCGAGAGAACACTGGGGAGAGGGATCGGACCCACCGAGATCTAGGGAGATCTTGGTCGCGGCTCCTTGGGGAGCTGGCTCAGCTTCCCTGGGATGCGAGGGGGGTCCGCAACTCCATGCGGGCCGAAAGAAGAGATCGCTAGATGAGCGGGGCTGCATCCTCCTCAGGGGGGTGAGGGGCAGGAGCAGCTGGATGGGGGGCGTCAGAGTGCCCCTGAATCAGGTGGGCCAGAGCCTAGACTTGCTGGACCAGTGAAGCAAACTGGTCCTGGGTCACCAGGGCCGCCGGTGGCGATGGAGTCTCAACTGGCAGTGGTGACGATGCAACACTGCTCACCGGATCAGGCCTTTGGGAGGTGACCTGATCTCGGGCTTCGGAGGTAGCCTTTCTTCTGTTGGCCATGGAAGGAGTTCTCTTTCAGACCGAGATCCTTATCTCTTGGATCACAAGTTTATGGGACTTGTGGCCCTTCCTCTAGCGCCAATTTGTTGCTGCTGAAATCTATCCTCCGACTCGGACGCAATCAGGCTTCGAGACGGGCTTCCTCCTGGGCGAACCTGCAAAATAGTCCTCGCGCGAGAGGCGTTGGGGGTGGCCCTTTGCGGAAGACCCTCCGACGTTCAAGTCAGTGAGGATCGGCAATCAACAAAAATGAGGAGAAGGCTCTCGCTGAAGAGTCTCTCCAGGGCTTTGAGCAGAGCGCTAATGGCGGAAGCTAAGGCAGAAGAAGAGAGGGTGTCAGTGAGAAAGTGCGCATACCTAAGAGTCGACAGATGACTCTATTTATAGAGGATCACCTGATTCCCTGGGGGGCATCGTGGGTCCAAAAGTTGTTAGGATCTGAATCCAGTTTGTTATGAGGTTAGTAGGATTCGTATCCTATTGGTTAGAGGATCGACGGCTAGGAGAGCTTGTTGATGTCTCGAGATTTGGCGAGGATATAGGCTCCAGGGCTCTAGGCCACTCTCACGGATCCTAGGCCACTCCCGGATATGATTTCTGTTTGAAATCTTACGAATTCGAGTTCTTCCGCGCCAAATTCCGCAGAGGTATAGATATCGCTCGGGCTAGGCCGAGCGATGGGAGAGATCGGCTAGAGAGGCCGAAAGATGACGTAGCTCGGCTAGGGCCAAGAGATGATATAGCTCGGCTAGAGGGGCCGAGAGACAATATAGCTCGGCTAGAGGGGCCGAGAGATGATATAGCTCGGTCGGAGGGGCCGAGAGATGATATAACTCGGCTAGAGGGGCCGAGAGATATGATCCGCGCCTTTGGAATCCTTGGCTCGGCGAGGGGCTAAGGCGCCCTAACTTACCGAGGCTGACTTATCTCTGGCGGGTGTTGCACAGCGAGTAGGAATCAGGGCTAGCCCTAACCATGTACACGATTATTGACACACAACGATTTTACCCTTCAATAAGATTTGACCCCATATATTATTTAATAGTAAGCCATGTTGCCGCAACAACAACATGAGGGTGGCATTTGCTTTTCAAATATTTAGTATATAATTGTTTTGAGGGGCTAGGCTTAGGGCGGGCTCGAGCTCTCAAAGATTTGAATCAAGCCAGGCTTCAGCTAGCTAAAGATAACCCAAGTTCGCGTCCACCCTGGCTCGATGTCTTAGGCCCCCTTTCCGCCTTGGCTCGGCTCAAGCTCAGCCCAACCCATGCCCACCCTAGCTGTATTGGATATACTGTGAATAGGAAGAGAATAGAGAATCAAAGTGATTAAGATACACTTATAAGCAAAGGCTTCTAATTTGGTATTGATTCCATTCTTTAGGATTTAGACACCAGTTTTCTTAGATCTTGTACCTTTTAATGGAACACCCAAATACAGTCCTAGCATTGCAACCCGTTTAATGCAAGATATTTGTAAGATCCTCGGCCATACTGCTCTGAATCTTTGGGCTGAACAATACCATTGAGTTATAACTGCTTGGCCTAATTAAGCATGGTAGTCGATCATCACCTCTTTGAGACAAACACAATCTAAAGATCTCACCTTTGAGTAAAGGAGACAATCATTTGCATTTAACAAATGATGGGAGGAAAAGTCTTTAATACACCGCTTCTGATGCAATGGCTTTCATGCTGAATGTAGTGATTCATCCGTGCACTGGCCCATGCCGAGGGGCTCATCCATGGGTTCCACATTGCTGACACACAGGCCAATGCATGGGTGAATCACCTTTCAAAGTGTACAAAGACTTTTCCAACTGAGAGAAGGACCAGCTTTCTTAGGCCCATAACTAGACATCGGATTTCTTGCTAGAGCGAAGTGGAGAGTTGGGGACATCTTTGCAGTCCTAATGCAATCTTATCTGAGAAGTAAAAAACTGAGTAAGGGAACCATTAATCAAACTGCATAGAAAGGAGATTTGATACAATGCTCAATCCATCTGATTAGGAGTTCAGAAAATTTAAAATGGTGAAGGACTTCTGGCATATGCTCTCTACTATCATTTATTATTGTTATTATTGTCTCTCTATTATTTATTTATAATTTTTTTATTTTTTAAATTTTAAATTAAAAAATACCAATTTTTAGGAGCTATTTTTCAATAGAACCACCTCCAAAGAAATTAACTATTTTCATTGAAAATGCTTGGCTCTACTTCTTCTTTTAATTATGTTAAATATTTTTTATTAATATAATAAATGACTATAAATAACTTTTTGATGGGTTTTAATGATGTTAACTTTATTTTACAACCAAACTTAAACTTTAAAGCACATTGGTAATGCTTTTTTGGAATGACATCCATCAGTTGCACCGCATATATTGTAACTATGGAACTTCCATATTAATGAAGAAGCCACTTAGCTATTGTATAAATGAAAAATAAATATTCTAGCCCATGCTTCTTTTGGCTTTATTTTTTATTATTGTCTCATTTCTTGTTCTTGCATGGGGCTACAATTTTTAAAGCTCATTTGTCACCTTGATGAGGAAATAATCATGTGTGCTTTATAAAATGATATGGCTCCTAGCTTAAAAGACCTTATACAAAAAGCAAAAAAATACTTTAGATCCTCAAACTTTTACTTAAAATTTATATTGCTCCTCAAATTTTTAGTTGCTATAGTTTAATTCTTATATTTTAAAAATATTGCATTACTGACATTCCATCATTGATGATCAATTATAATTGATAAAATACCACTAACATGCCATCATGACGTGAACATATGAACTATCGAATAGCACTAACATGCCATCAAAACACATAAACTAATTGACAGAATGATATGTCAATTTAAATGACCCCATCTAATGGGACATCAAGAAGGCAACATTCTTAAAGCATGAAGAACTAAATTAGGATAACTAAAAACTAAGGAGTAAAAAGAATTTTGAGGACCAAAAGTATATTTTTACTCAAAAATATAATAATCAAGCATCAAATTGCTCATCTATGCTCATCCATATATTTTATTATCTAAATAGCTAAGTAAATTTAAGCTTATCTCAATGCTCATGTCAGGCGATTCCAAGGATTGATGCACATGATAGACCAAATCTACGATGTGGCTTATAAACTAGGTTAATCAATGAGCGCACATTATTATGGTTTCCATCCGTATTTTTGGGCTCGTGGCTTTGATCCTTCGTGTGATTGGCTTATTTTATTAGTCATATGGTAGACCTGGCTTACCCAAGAATGGCTCAACTCCAAGACTCCCTTTACAATACATGTTTGGGTTTCCAAACAAATGAATTAGATTACAAGGGCCTATGAGTGGCTTAGCTAATAGAAATATTAGATTGCTAACAGGCTTCTTTTATTGGCATAGAAAAATGCCTCCGATGCACAAAGCACGTACTGGATGCGGGCATTGGCTACCCTTAAAATAAATTTTATATTTTATAGCTTTTCTTGTACTACAAGAAAACTGCTTTATGGTACTGACTTATTTATGAAAAGATAGATTTTTGTGACAAAACATGTCTAATTCATGATAATTATCATGAAAGGCTGTTAGTGTATCACCATAGTTCCTAGCATTAAAGAAAATTGTAGAGGAAAGATAATTCATTTTTTCTAATAAGAGTTTAAAGTCTTCAACAATGAAAATTATTGTCATGAAAGTTCTAAGATTTTTGTGATATCAACTTTGTTATCACTTATAATAAATTTTATGATAATTTTTTTTACCATAGAAAAAAACTTTGAGATTTTTGAGACAACTATTTTGTCATCACCTGAGATGATTTATATGTTATTTTTTTATCATCATGAAATAATTTTACTAATATATATGTAATAAAATAATAAATTAATTATTTTGGTATAGAAAGTTATTTCTTGTTATTTTTTTTGACAAGAAAAGTCATGAGAAACCATAATTTCTCTTAGAAAGCAATTTTCTTGTATTATAAATGATTTTTTATTGATATAGCCCTAAATCGGAATGGAGAAAAATGACTTACATAATTGACATCAACTAATTTGAGATTAAGACTTTCTTGTCATTATTATTGTTGAGTAAATAATTTTTATCCTGAATTTATTTTGTTGCAATATAAATATAAATTCATAAAAAATTTAAAGTTTAGATCCAAATTGGTTTGTTAAGTTAACACACTATTTTAAGAAGCTCATCTCCTTGATATGATCAAGCAAAGAAACTAATTTCTTCTTGTTCTTATAAATTCTAAATCATTCATTTTAATATAGAGTATTAGCATTCAATTGATATCCAACAGTTTGAATCATTAATTATAGTTTATGTTCAAAGTTCTTTTATATTATTATGATTATTTACTATATTATAACAGATATTAAATTAAATAAAAAATAAATATTAATTATATTAAAATAAAATAATGCTCATATTCATTAAATCCAAATTGGAGATTGAGCCAGACAAAGGAAAGACTAACAAGTCTAATTTGGTTTGCAATAAAATATGTTTAAAATATGAAAAATGCTTAGAAATAAACATAATATAAGAAAAATATGTATATGTCATCATAAATCATCTACTTTGAGCACTAAAAATAAATATTTTTAAAATAATCTATAATTTGTAAATAAAGTGGTTAACTTATATGATATCTGAATTTCTTTAGCAAAATTGAAGTAAGAAAAACTTGGCTATTTTCCTTATGATAGTAGAGAAAGCTGGAATGTATTTTATAAGTACATTTATGTATTTTTATAAGTACATTTGTGGTTTAATGGAATGGGTTTTTGAGGTATAAAAGAGATAGCTTGCCACTATAGCCCCAACTTATGGCTTTATCATATAAGATTTGAGAATAGTTATTTTGGATACTTTTACAATAAACATATTTATTGATTACATTAATATTATAACAATGATTGTTTTAGTGATTGAAAGGCCAAAATTTCATGGTGCTAATATGCTCATGAAACCATTGGCTAGCTCAAGCTTTGGTGTTGGATTTAACAATTGTTATTAAATAATAACATCTTGTTGATAATTTGAGGTAATAGACACCTTATATTGTGAAAGGACACATATTTAGTTACATGATTTTTTTCATCATAAAATCAAAATATTTTCTAATGACAAAATGTTATCATAGAGACTTCTAAGCTTTAGAGATGGCATTCATTTGGCCATCATCAAAATTTTAGGAATTTGGTGACAACCAAAATCTCATCAACAAAATTTTTGATAATGATAATTTCACTTTTAGTAATGCCTTATAACGTCAATCAAAGCATATTTTCTCATAAAAATGATATATTAATTTATTTTTAGTAATCAACTTTCTATAATTAATCATCATTTTGCTTTATCAATTATGGTACACAGTGGGTGAAAGAAATTATACTTGATTGTCAATCAAGATACAAATACATATTTAAATCCAATTCGATCCAAATCCAAAGGAAAATAGATTCAGGCTATTTCTATTTTTTAATATGTTTAAAATATGTATGGGATCTCATATTACCGATTTCTTCTCAATTTTTCTAGGTTCCAAAAGATTGCTCAATGCATTTCATTAATATCAATATATGGTTATTGGATTTGAAAAATTGCATCCTTTATTGACTAAGAAGTAGCAGCTGATGGACAAATGCATTCTTTATCAAAATAAATTATAAAAATATTATTTTAATTTAAAATTTTTGAGGGAAAGATTGATCAGCAAATGGTCAATCAATAATAATATATATTTATTTTCTTAATTTGAAAGTTATTTTATGTGACCTAGATATGTAAATTCGAACCATAGCAGCTACTAAATAAAGAGGGGAAGGTACTAAAATTTCTATACCACAGACAACAATTTTAGGTGAAGGACAAGATCTTTCATTGCTATTGGTAGAATTAATATTAGGACTCAAAACAAATTTCCATAACCGAGTTTATGAAAAATTAAGGTTAAAGAAATATGAGTCATACTTGAGTTTATGAAAAATTAATGAACCAACAACTGGGCAACCTCTGCTTAG
The DNA here is from genome assembly GCA_900491605.1 of Calamus simplicifolius. Lineage (NCBI taxonomy): Eukaryota > Viridiplantae > Streptophyta > Magnoliopsida > Arecales > Arecaceae > Calamus > Calamus simplicifolius. Next base: position 194,582 of record UESW01002187.1, on the reverse strand, counting down.
CTTCATTGGGCAGCCTTTTCGCTGCCGGCAACAAACATTTCATAAACTTCCTCTTTGTTGCAGAGAATGAATTTCTTAAAAAGTCTTTATTAGAGAAACACATCAAAAGCAATGCATCAAAAGTGGTGGGAAGTGTGCACCCAGCTTTCTTCACCAAAAATTCCATCTTTCTCTGGCTCAGCTTCTTGGATTCCATGAAGATGTCAGCCGCCATATAGAATGCAGCTAGAAACTCTGGCTCTGTCCATCCAAGGCTCCTCATGAGCTCCATCTTGGCCTCAAATTGAGCCTCGCTATCTGATGATGCTTGATCATCTTGAGCTGACGTTCTTGAGCATCAGTGAATGTACCATGAGTTCGCTGAAAAAGCTTCACCTTAGCGCCAAGATATGCAAGAAGTCCCAAAGATCGAATATTCCGATGGAACATTTCGATGCTCAAGTCAGTGATCAGAATCACAGCCATAAGCTTGACAAAACTCAAAAAAGAGAGAGTTAGGAAGAAAAATCCTAAAACCATCTAAGTGCTTGTGTTCATACCTTGATCAGGGTCCCTCTTGTCCGTTTTATTAATACTTGAGGCCTGTGTAAGCTTTGAAATCTCATGATGAGTCATGACTTTATGAATGGAATGTCAGAATTAGTGAGATTTATTCTATCTGAACTGGGTGATTGATACTTTTATGGTAGATGATGACTTTTTAGGCTCATCTGATCAGAGTCATTAACTAACAGTAAAAAAAATAAAATACAAACAAGCGCGCACACACGCACACAAAATAATCACATGTTTGTGTAGGAGGAAGTGCAAACCACTAAATCAATATAAAATGATAGTTGTAGCTATGCATGAATATTTACAAGATGAAAGATATTAACTGCAGCCTAACATATCCAAAATGGAAGGATTAAGCTTTTATTTTTACCTGGCAAGCAAATCAATGTTCATATTCCACAAAACATGACAAGTCGACCTGAGGAGCATTAAGGTCTAATTCACTATATGATGATGGGAACTGAGCTCCTACCACCTTCAACCATACCTGACCAGGGATTTGATGCTAATTATACAAACCAGATCAACTGACTGCTTTAAATGTTCAATTGATTGAATATGGGGGGCCTTTGAGTAAAAGAACAATTATTTTCCAGCAAGGAAAATTCTTTCTGCACCGTCCCGCGCTAATTCGTTCGCACGGAGGAGCCGCACCGAGAGCCCCACCATTCAGACACGGCGGGCCTTCATGTGGACGAATCACCGCGGGCGATGCAAGACTTCCTGCACTGCCCGCGGTGCAGAAAGTATTTTCCTTTCTGATAAACATCAGAACAAGTGTAGTTTCTCAAAAAAAAAATAAGAAAATTGCAATAAGACATGAGACTTTTCGCATCTACAAAATACTGCAGACTAATTTTTTTAGGGAAAAAAAACATATCAACCGAATTTTTGATGCCATGTATTTGGTAAATGAAGAATGAAAACATGCAGAATTTGCATGATCAGCCTTCTGAACTTGGATACAGTTTTTGATCCTCCCCTGGTTCAATCGTCTGCTGGTCCAATGCAAGCCAGGCAGCCAGAACAAATCACTGTCTTGCAGGATTCCAAGAGAGATAATATTTCTCTGTCATATGAGCATAGAAAAAGTAATTAAAAATTAAAGCAAGCTAAGGCTATGTTTGATAGCTTTTCGGTTATTCCTGGATAAATGTACAGGATAGCATTTATCCAGGGGATAGCTGAGGGGATAAGCACCTGTAGCTATAGCATTTGAGGATAAGAAGGGATATCCAGGAGATATCTTCTCTTATCCACCATATCAAACACAACCTAAGTAACACACTTTATTCCCAAAAAGCAACAAGCCCAAGTAGCATAACTTGCAGAGGCTAAGAATCATTTAAAAGGTGCATGTATTTTTCTACTTGTATAATCATAACCATCTAGCCCTATTTCAACTATTAAAGTAGAAAGCTTTACTTATGAAAAAATTAAACGTATAGATATAATTAGCCACCATTTTTTTTTCATTGTTATTATTGATGAGAAATTTCAAATCTAAGTACCCCACCATGAAGCATTTGTAGAGCATTATCAATAAATTATCTTGTTTAAAAACTTAAAAACATTGCATATTTGCTATGACTTTGCTATCTACTTATTCTTTAGGAAGGATGAAAATTAATGATATATATATATATATATATATATATTTGGTACAAGCGGATAATCATACTAATCTAGTACGAATTATCTCAGATAGGTCAGAATACAAAATTTGCTGTAAGACAGAGGGGCAGAGGTCACCCAGCCGCCAAATCCAACCACCAGCATGCTGAGCCACAGAAGCTGCTATCCAGTCGGCCGCCGAGTTGGCTTCAAGGTAGATATGTCGAATCCGGACAGAACTAACTCTCTGTAAGATAGACATGTGTCCCTGAGAATAAAAATACTGGGACCATCAAAAATATTTTTCTTTCTCAGCCATCGAATAACCGTCATCAAAAAATTAATGATATATTTATTTGAAGAGGCTTTACATCATTACGGTTTCACAATTGATGGGCGGCCACATCATTGGAGCTATAATTAATAAATTAAGAGTTTGGACAAACAAATGGGCTTGGGGAAGAGAAAATGAGGTTAGGCTTCTCCTCCTGGGGTTGTGTGTCGTGCCTTTTGGTGTGATGTAGCAATTTCTAGTGTTAACATCCGGTGTCATGGGTCGCATTTTCTATCAGTTAGGGACTAAGAGGTGGCTAGCCTCTTTGGCCTAGTAGAGAGCAGAAGATTGTTAGCCTTGTTAGCCTACTAGAGAATGGATGCATCCTTTTCAGCTGGTTTATTGAGCATGTTTGTTTAATGTGGTCATATTAGACATGTCATGAACCATAGTTGTTAGACCCAGTTTGGACATTAACCCGGTCAAGGACTCAGATCATCGGATCACTTGTTCAACCGTTGGATCACTGGTTGAACCATCGATCAATTATATTAATATAAAAATATATTTATATTAATAAAAATAAATTTTTAATAAAAAAATTTAAGGTTAACATGATAATAAAACCCATGACCCCATCCAGTTAGGGTTGAGTTGATCGGTTCACGGATGAACCGGATGGGTTGACCGAGTTATTCCAGATCACTTACACATCTTGTTTTATGTTAGAACCAGACTGGCTTGGCCTTTGGATCTCAGTTCAACCGGTCCAACCGACCATTTTGATTTGATTCTGACAACTACGTCATGAACAATACTTACATGAAGTGAGTCGCCATGTACATGCCTAATCGAAAGTTTGTGGGATTCATTGTCTTGAGTAACTAATTAGAGAAGTCACTCAATTAGTATGTTGAACTCTACTCTTTTTTTTTTTTGGTACAAAAAATGGGCGATCACACTAGCCTAGTGCAAGTCAGCCCAGAAAGATCTGAATACAAAATTTGCTGTAAAATAGAAGGACAGGGATCGCTCGGCTTCCAGAACCACGATCCTGTATGCTGGGCCACAAAGGATGCTACCCAGTCCGCCGCCGAATTGGCTTCTCGATAAATGTGGCGAATCTGAGTACAGTCAACCTTAGTAAGGATAGAACGAATGTCCGTCAGCATCGGATTAGCAGGGCCAGAATGGTAATTCTCCTTCTGCAGCCAGAAAATAACCGACATGGAATCACCCTCAATGAAAAGCCTCTGGGCCTGAAGAGTCCTGACAGCATAAGAAATGCCCGCCCAGGCCGCATAAAGCTCAGACATCAGGATGGAGGAGTCAATAGTACCAAAACCTCTCGCTTCCAGAAGCTCAACCTGAGGGCCACAAATGAGGAAACCAGAACCAGCAGCTCTGCCTCGGACACTACCATCAAAATTGATTTTGACGAACCCTGGAGGAGGGGGATCCCAGGAGATGAACACCAAATGTCGGTTCGCTACTGAAGCAGCAGGGGATCCCCAGAGGCCAAAGACGTCAGAACCAACCCGGGCAAGTCCGTGACCAAAGATCTGATTTTCCTCATAATCCTGAAGGAAGAGATAGGGTCGTCCGTGAAAAGAATCTGGTTTCTCGATAACCAGATATGATAAGCCGTGGCAATCCAACGGCTACACCTCTGCAGAGAAGCTCTACGAATATCCAGGAAGAAAGAAGAGCGAGGAGAACCCAGATCGTTCATCCTGAAAGAATAACCCACCATATGCCATATCCTTCTCGCCCTGGGGCAGGTAAAGATAGCATGCTCAGAGGATTCGTCCTCCATCCTACATAAAGGACAGCACGGCTGAATCGACAGACCCTTCTAGAGAGAAGAAGACAAGTAGGGAGATAATCCCACAGAAGCTTCCACATAAATAGCTGCACTCTGGGGAGGGTGGGAAGCTTCCAAATCCAATCAGCATCCATCGAACGCTGGGAACCCGGCCTGAAAATCATCATCAAATCCTTGATAGGAGCCCTAGAGAGACAAGATCTCTGCCAAAGCCTGGAGTCAGATGAGCAACCTGGGATAAGGGGCATCGAGAGAATACGTCTAGAAAGCTTCAACCCGAAGAAACGGGTCACTGAGGGGATATGCCAGGCAGGGGGATCAGAAGAAATCAAATCCTTGACCCGAAGGTTGTAAGGGATGTCAATACTGATAAAAGAGGGCCATCGTGAGAGAGGAATATCAGAAAACCAAATATCCTGAATAACATCAATAGATGATCCATCTCCATCATCCACGTAACATTACCCCTGATAGCCTGACCAAATCTGCAAACTTCCTTCCAAAAGGAGGAGCAACCATGAGGTGGCCTGATATATGAATCCGGCATCCAGGCACCGTACCTAGCATGCATCAGGGTACTCCAAAGGCAATGCGGCTCCAGAAGGAATCTAGAAGCATGTCTGGCAAGAAGGGCATCCCTTCTAACAATCAGAGACTGGATCCCAAGCCCGCCGTCTTGGATAGGCATACAGACAGTTTCCCAGGATAAAAGATGCATACCATGACCTTCTTGCGTAGAAGCCCACAGAAAATCACGGAAACTTCTCTCAATCCTCTTAAGACAAGTAATAGGAATAATAGAATTAGACAGAAGGTACAGGGGAAGGGAGGAGAGAACCGAGCGTATAATAATAATTCTGGCCATCATCGAAAGGCCAGTAACCTGCCACCCCTCCATACGCTGATGAACCCTCCTCTCAAGCTCATAGTAGTCAGAGCAACGGGGACGTCTTCCTGTGATAGGAATCCCCAAATACATAAATCTGTCAGCCTGAGTAGAAATACCTGATAAAGAAATAATGGCTTCCCTGATAGATCTAGGAGTCTTCGGGCTGAAACATATAGTGGACTTTAGAAAATTAACCTTCTGGCCCGAAGCCTGACAGTATCGCTGGATAATAGAATAGAGACGACGCATTATCAATAGAAGCCTGGCCCAGGAGAATGCAGTCATCCGCAAACAGGAGATGGGAAACCATAGGGCCCTCCGCACCAGCCATAAATGGGGCTATCCTCCGATCTCTCTGAGCCTGATGGAAAGCACGAGACAGATCATCCACAGCTAGAATAAACAACAAAGGGGATAAAGGGCAACCCTGCGGATCCCCACAGTAGAGTGAAAAATCTGGTCGGACTCCCATTAATAATTATAGAAAAGGACGGCGTCTGAATGCAAGCCATAATCCACTCAATGAACAAGCCATCGAATCCAAACTCCATAAGAGAGCGGTGCAAAAAGGCCCAATTCAGTTTGTCATAGGCTCTCTCCATATCAAGTTTAACAGCCATAAGACTTCTCCTGGCCGGAGCTCTCTGCAAGTCAAACATAAATTCTGGGCAATGAGAATATTATCTGAAATAGAACGCCCTCTAATAAACGCCCCTTGTTCAGCTGAAATGAGGCGAGGAATCACCAGAGAAAGACGGCGAGCCAAAGCCGAGCACAGACCTTATAAAGAGTAGTGCAAAGACTAATGGGCCAAAAATGCTGAGGAAGGAGGCATCAGGACGCTTGGGCACCAAAGAAATAAAGGTCTGATTCCATTCCGCAGGAATTTGTTTAGCTAGGAAAACAGACTGAATTGCCAAGACCACCTCCTGACCCACAATATCCCAATAATGACGATAAAAGAAAGGCGAAAACCCATCAGGCCCAGGGGCCTTATCCGGGCCAAGGTCCCAAAGGGCCGCCCTAATCTCGTCCGCAGAAATAGTTCTGGCCAGCATACTGTTATCCAAGGAAGAGACTTTCACAGAATCTGAAACCGGAATTACCGGCCCCCCGCACCAGAGAATCAGCCCATCTAGACTGAAAAAATGAAGAAGCATCTCCCTTATAGATTGGGTATCCTCCTGAGTATTTTCCTCATCATCAACTAATCTCCGAATCCTATTGGTAGCACGCCGCTTCAAAGTAGCCTAATGGAAAAATCTGGTATTACGATCACCATCACGGATCCACTGAGCCCTGGATCGCTGCCACCAATAAACCTCCTGCTGCCGAAGAAGAGAGTGATGCTGAGCAAGCTTATCCCGGAGAGAATAGAGGTCCGAGGCCTACAGAAATCCGTCCTGATCTTCCTTAGCCTGTAAAGCGCTAATGTCACTTTCTACCTGTTCAATATGTCTAACCAAATCCCCCAGCTCCACTCTACTCCATCTGGATAATCTATGCCTGGTCATCTTAAGACGACGAGATAATCGATAAACAGCATTACCCCTGACAGGGAGATGCCAGATGTGATGAATAATAGCACGAGCAGCTGAATGGGCAGTCCAAAACTGCTCAAATCTGAACTGCTTACGCTGATGCTGAACAACCTCCGTGGAGATCAAAATAGGGCAGTGATCAGAAGCAATTCTAGAAAGGTGAGTGACGGTAACCGCAGGGAACAAATGAAGCCACTGAGCTGTAGCCATAGCTCTATCCAGCCTCTCCCAAACACGAGCAGAACCCTGCCGATTATTACACCAGGTAAATTGGGGTCCAGAGTACCCCAAATCCAGCAATCCAGCAGAATCAATGAAAGATCTGAATTCATTTATGTCAGCTGAGCAGTAACCCGTCTACCCCCTCGTTTCTCATTAGGCTCCGTAATGCAATTGAAATCCCCAGCAATAACAGAAGGAATACCTTGATCAAGAAGGGAACGAAGTTCAAACCAGAGAATCCTTCTCTCTCGATAGTCAGTACTGGCGTAGACAACCGATAAGAGCCAAGGGTCAGAAGCACCTTCAGAGACAATCATGCTTATTTGCTGACTACACTGATGAAAAGCATCAATCGTAACCGCAGAGGAACGCCAAAGAGCCAACATACCTCCTGACAATCCTTCAGCCTCCACAGCATAAGAGGACCAAGATCGGGCCATCTGCTTACGAAACCGAGCCAGACTCTCACCCGACAGTCTCGTTTCCAAAAGGACACATATATCAAACTTATGCAGCTGCAACAATCTTCCAAAAGAGGAACGGAAAGATGGCTTGCGAGCACCTCTCACATTCCACAGAAGAATCCTCATTTTACAGACTGGGAGAAACTGGGACCCCTCCATGGTCCTCCATCATAATGCTGTCAGCAATACCCTCTACCATCGGAGGGCAAATATCAGACTGTAGATCTGAACAGACCAGAGGCCCTTCCATCTCCAAAGCTATCACGTTTGATACGGAACCAGGACCCTGACCAACAGAACTACCGTCAACCTCCTCCGAAAAGGACCCAGAACCCTGATCAGACTGCGCTCTTGACCGTACTTGGCCACCATACTGGCCACAAGGGGGTAAGTCAAGGCCGACACGAGGTAAAGATGAGGCCCCCCCTTTTTTCAACACAGAGGCCTTACCTTTCTCCCTCCAGAGCACCGATTTAGGAAAAGACCTTGGAGACATAGTCACCTCCGATCTGGCCCGTTTCAGAGAATCCGGGAACCCATCCCTACAGTCCATATGGCCTTCAGCTCCTAGCTCCAGATCAAGAGAGGAGAAGGGATTGGAAGTCTTCACCACACTGATCAGAGGAGGATCACAGGAGCTCTCCTTAGCAACTGGTTGCGGCTCCTGTTCACAGAGTATCAATTCGGTACGCCCAGGCAGCAACGGCACGCCTCCCTTCCTTGAAGAAAAGGGGACTTCATCTTCCCAAGCTGAAGCAACACCACTCCCGACCCATCGACCGCCATCTTGGATGAGGAGATCTGCTGGCGAGCCACCTTCACCAGAGTCTTCCAAACCTCACGCCGGCCCTCAGTCCCAAGGCGAAGCCCATCCTCTGTGGAAGGAGAAGCAGAGACAATGGCTGCAGAAGACGAAGACTCCTTCGGTTGAGAGCTCCTCCTTCCCAAAGGCTAAGTACCAGGAGCACCTCTCCGCTGCCTAACAGCTGAAAGCCAGGGCCCAAAAACGGAGGTCGAAGCTGAATCTTCCTCAGCCGAATGAGATGGGAGAGAGCAGGGACCTCCCATATGAAGCGAACCACAGTTCCAGCAAATCCCTTGAAGATTCTCGTAAGAAAACTGTTGCTAGAACCTCTGGTTGAGACCTTGCACTCGAGCTCCTGGACGAAGAGGACGAGAAAGGTCGATCCGCAGGCAGACCCGAGCGAAGCCTCCTCCTCTGTTCTTCGCTAGGGTTGCAGCATCAGTACAGACGAATTCCTCCACCATTGCTAGGATTGATTTGAGGAAATCAACTTTCTAGAACTCGAGGGGAAGGTTCGGCAGCCGGACCCAGACCAACGCCGACGAGATGGAGTCCTCAGCCGGAGAGAAATCCGGCCGCCATCCTTCGATGCCAATAACCTGACCGTTGATAACCCACGGCCGTTGCATCAGTAACTCCCGAGCTTCGGGAGATTTGAATCGAAAGACATGGCAACGGAAAGCCATGCTGGTCGGAACAATTTCTCCCGGAACTTCGGTGCGCCGAAATTCCCTGAGGAACGCATCAGCCAGAACCCAACGATGATAGGAGCGAGCGATGATGGTAGTCTGCTTCCATCCGGCCACCTCCTCTGCACGAATCTTAAAGCATAGAAAGCTAAGAGAACCGGAGCACAAGCTGCATGATTCTTAAAGCACATGACTTCACGATTCTTTCTCATTACTCTTTTAAACGAGCTTGTTGATTAATTATGCATGTAAAGATGACAATTTTAATCTGCAAAATGGGGACTCATTCCATCCTACTTTAGTTCGGTGGGTATGGGCCAAGTGGCCTGTGGACCAACTCAAGTTTGGATTGAAAAATTTTAGAACCTAGGCCAACTTTTTAACCCCTAGGTCAAACTAGGCTTGAGCTTTAGAAAAATAGGCCCAGCCTGATTTTTTTAACCCATATATATATAATACACATAATAGATATTTTTATTTATATTTATATGTACTATAAAATAAAATGGGTTTCTTTAAAAATTAGGTCGAAAGCAATGGGTTTAACTACCACAACACTACATATTTGGCATTTTGTTTTTACATATCTACTATATATTTGTTTCCAATCAAATTCAAGCTCTCAAATATTCCCACCAGGTTGGGCTTGGGCTAACTATAGCTGACCTGAGTTTGGGCTCGACCCAGTCCGGCCTGATTCTTCGAGCTCCTCTTTTTTCCTTGGCCTAGCTTGAGCCAACCCCTAGTTCAAGGTGGGGATTTCTCACCTTGTGTAGGGATAGGGATGGAGATCAGAATTATTATTGTCCCCATTAGTATGGACGGGATGGAGATGGGTATTAATATATTTCTATTGTACCCTCATTAGTATTCGGCTCAATTCAACTCATCTAAGCGTCTTTCCAACTACATAGGATTGGCTATCTGAATATGCTTCCTCTACATTGCTCTATTCAGGACTAAGTCGATATTCAAATTATAAATAGTCATATCTTTTTTAATTATTTATGTCTATATTAGTTTAAATCTACCTCTACTTCTATTCTTACCATAGATTATTAAAATATCATTTTTTCTAACTGGAACATATAATGATTTTTATTGTATATGTCCAAACCACCGTAATCGATTTTTTTATCATTTTGTCTTCAATTGGGGCTACTCTTATCATTTCTCTTATATGTTTATTTCTAATTCTATCTTTTAAAGGTTTACCATATATCCATCTTAATATATGTATTTCTGTTATAATTAATTTATTCATATATTGTTTCCGTATTGTCCAACACTCTGTCGTACCCCTATTAGTCTTGTATTTAAATTTTATATTACTTTTATTTATTTTCATATGTAAAAAAGTATTCTCATTTATATCAATATTTTTTTCTCAACCCAAATCTTTGTTTTCAATCATTTTCAATTTTTTAAGCTATATTATTAATTTTATAATTTTTTACTAAAAAATTTATATATGTCACAAAAGGCAAGGCGAGGCATAGGGCCAGAATGGTGATAGAGATTTATCATTTTGCATAAATTAGAGGTAGAGGAGAAACCATCTTTATTTATAAGGATGATATAGGAATGAAATTATTTTCTTAGGTAAGGATGGCGGCAATCATTAAATACTGACTTAATCCCTTTCGGTTGTAATGTCACAACGAACAATATAATGAAGCAAGATGTATGGTTGAAATTAGCTGATTGACTTCTATAATGGTTGATATTTTAAAGTTTGGGTTAACTTCTATAACGATTGATGGAAAAGTCTTGTTGCACCGGATGCGGTGTAGCAAAAGCTGCACCGTGCCCAGCAATTGGCGCACAGTGCATGCGCGCACTCATGTCAAAGATAAAAAAGATAATTTTATTTTTGATACATGTGAGTGTATGCATCATACACCAATCGTCAGGCGTAATAAGCACAACATGCACTATACCTGGTGCACAAAGACTTTTTTAAGGACTGATATTTTAAAGTTTTGACTAAGCCTATTTCTTGGCTCGCTCAGCTCATCTTGGCCCAAACCTACTTCCTCGGTTGACAGTTCCCATCATATTAAAAAGCCCGTAGCCCTTTTTCAACGCTCTCCAACTAAACTATTCTATCGGTCGAAATGAATTTTACTGAAAAAAAATTTAGAAACTCATCATTTTTTTACGAAACTCTATCTTCGTGCTCTCTCTCTCTCTATCTCTACCATGAAATGCCAACTATGAGGCTCGTCTCTCTTTTATTTTGAATTTTCTTTTCCATATTTTTGCTGTAAATTTACAATATCCGTAAATTCAATATTAAAATGTTAGCTGCAAATTTATGATATTAAAATAATACTATAATACATCTCCCCTCTATTAAAATACAAGTACAAAAATGATGTAAGAGATGAAGCAATCGATTTACAAAAGAGAGAGATTGAGAGAGAGAGATGTGATTTGCTGGGATTATATGATGCCGAGAATAAAGCAGGACGTGTACATTTTTCAACGGCGCCTTGCCGTGGACGTGTACTACCATCGGCCATAGCAGCAAACATTTACCTACGCAAGCTCCATCGAAATGAACAAGAGAATCCAGCAGGAACGCGAAATTCCCCCTCCAGCTTGTTCTAATAATTAGATCGGTTCAATTAGAGATAGGTCGTCGTCGCATTGATGATTAAGAAAACTCCAAAGGAGAAGCAATTTTGAAAAGGTCTTATCCACACATCAAAACAGCTGGTGTGTAAATTGATGTTGGCGGCTGGTGGATGAAACCTTATTGAAACCTTTATTCTGTGGATAGAGCTTTATGCTATTTGGACAGGCGTCATATATGCTACTGGTATTGTTGACGTTCGACAAATATATATTGAGGATGATTCTGCTACAATCATTGACTGGATCAGACCGAATGCTGAGGATCGATCTCCAATCAATCCTTTTATCCACGACATCAGATCAGCCCTTCATTTGGTTGATGAGGTTTACTGTCGTCATGTTTATAGGGAAGCGAATTTCGCTGCTGACTAGGTGGCTTTCTTCGTTGCCCATTATATGAAAATATGGTCTTGCACCAGTGAAGATTCCTGCCTTTTTGTTTTACGTTTGATATTACTTTATGTATTATGGGTTTGACTCATACTCGAGTGGTATAATTGCTCGACTATCACTACAAGAAAATATTGAAATAGCGATGAAAATTTAGTAACGCATCATTGCGTTGTTAAATTACGACCACATTGCGACGCCCCGCTACAACAAGAAATTGCGACGCAATTAGCGACGCATTCGTGACTCAATAAATTAGATAATTAAAAAAATTAAAATTTTAATTTAGCGAGGCAAGAATGCGTCGTAATATTTTTAAATTTAATTTTTATAAATATAATTATGAAATAAAAATATTACGACGCAAAACATCGCAATGTTTTAAAAAAAATTAATTATGTTAAATAGCGACGCAATAAACCAAAAAATTTAAAAAATAATTTTTAATATAGCAACGCAAGTATTGCGTCTCAATTATTTGAAATAAAATTAATTTTTATAAAATATAATTATGAAATAAAAATATTAGAGGCATCGCAATTTTTTTAAAAAATTAATTATATTAAATAGCGATGCAATAGCGACATAATAAAATAGAAAATTAATAAAAATAATTTTTTATTTAGCGACGCAAGCATTGCATTGCAATATTTTTTAAAAATAATTTTTTTAAAAAAAATTAAAATGAATATGAAATAAAAATATTGCGACGATTTTGGTGCGTCGCAATATTTTTTAAAAATTTAATTATGTTAAATAGTGACACATTAGTGACGCAATAAATCAGAAAATTAAATAAATTAATTTTTAATTTAGCGACGCAAAAAATGCATCGCATAGTTTTTGAAAAAAAATAAATTTATAAAATATAATTAAAGATAAAAAATTAAAAATAAAACATTACGATCGTAATGGTGCGAGATCGGTCGTCGCCGATCGCGATTGATCATGACTTGGATCGATCGCAACCATCGGATCGTCGCCGATCGGATCGATCACAACGGTGCGAGATCGGTCATCGCCGACCGTGATCGATCATGGCTTGGATCGATCGCAACCGTCGGATCATCGCCGATCGGATCGATCGCAACGGTGCGAGATCAATCGTCACCGACCGGGATCGATCATGGCTTAGATCGATCGCAACCATCGAATCGTCACCGATCGGATCGATCGCAACCGTGCGAGATCGGTCATCGCCGATCGGATCGATCACAACCATCGGATCATCGCCGATCGAATCGATCGCAAGGGTGCGAGATCGGTCATCGCCGACCGCGATCAATCATGGCTTGATCGATCGCAAAGGTGCGAGATTGTTCATCGCAGACCACGATCGATCATGGCTTGGATCGATCCCAACCGTCGGATCATCGCCGATCGGATCGATCGCAACGGTGCAAGATCGGTCGTCGCCGACCGGGATCGATCATGGCTTAATTGGATCGATCGCAACCATCGGATCGTCGCCGATCGGATCGATCGCAATGGTGCGAGATCAATCGTCGCCGACCGGAATCGATCATGGCTTGGATCGATCGCAACAGTGCGAGATCGGTCGTCGCCGACCGGGATCGATCATGGCTTGGATCGATCACAACCGATAGGATCGATCGCAATGGTGCGAGATCGGTCGTCGCCGACCGCGATCGATCATGGCTTGGATCGATCGCAATCGTCGGATCGTCGCCGATCGGATCGATCGCAAGGGTGCGAGATTGGTTGTCGCCAACCGCGATCGATCATGGCTAGAATCGATCGCAAAGGTGCAAGATCAGTCATCGCCGACCGCGATCGATCATGGCTTGGATCGATCCCAACCTTCGGATCATCGCCGATCGGATCGATCTCAACGGTGCGAGATCGGTCATCGCCGATCGGGATCGATCATGGCTTGATCGATCGCAACGGTGCGAGATCGATCGTCGCCGACCAGGATCGATCATGGCTTGATTGGATCGATCGCAACCATCGGATCGTCGCCGACCGGGATCGATCATGGCTTGGATCGATCGCAATCATCGGATCGTCGCCGATTGGATCGATCGCAACAGTGCGAGATCGGTCGTCGCCGACCGCGATTGATCATGGCTTGGATCGATCCCAACCGTCGGATCGTCGCCGATCGGATCGATCGCAACAGTGCGAGATCGATCGTCGCTGATCGGGATCGATCATGGCTTGGATCGATCGCAACAGTGCAAGATCGATCGTCGCCGACCGGGATCGATCATTGCTTGATTGGATCGATCGCAACCATCGGATCGTCGCCGATCGAATCAATCGCAATAGTGCGAGATCGATCATCGCCGACCGGGATCGATCATGGCTTAGATCGATCACAACAGTGCGAGATCGGTCGTCCCCGACCGGGATCGATCATGGCTTGGATCGATCGCAACCGATCAGATCGATCGCAATGGTGCGAGATCGGTCGTCGCCGACCGCGATCGATCATGGCTTAGATCGATCGCAATCGTCGGATCGTCGCCAATCGAATCGATCGCAACGGTGCAAGATCGGTCATCGCCGACCGCGATCGATCATGGCTTGGATCGATCGCTATCGTCGGATCGTCGCCGATCGGATCGATCGCAATGGTGCGAGATCGCTGGTCGCCGACTGCGATCGATCATGGCTTGGATCGATCGCAACCATCGGATCGTCACCGATCGGATCGATCGCAACGGTGCGAGATCGGTGGTCGTCGACCTCGATTGATCATGGCTTGGATCGATTACAACCGTCGGATCATCGCCGATCGGATCGATCGCAACGGTGCGAGATCGGTCGTCACCGACTACGATCGATAATGGCTTGGATCGATCGCGATGGTGCGAGATCGGTCCTTTCCGACCGCGATCGATCATGGCTTGGATCGATCCCAACCGTCGGATCGATTGCAACGGTGCGATATCGGTCGCAATTAGTTTCAGTAAAAATAATGCTTAAAAAATTTAAAAAAATGTTTAAAAAAAATTTAAAAATAAAACATTGCGACGCAACCATTTGCGTCACAACTATTTATAAAAAATAATTTTTATTAATTATAATTATCAAAAATAATTATCAAATAAAATTATTGCGATGCAAGTCGGAGCATCGCAATTGTTTAAAAAAATAAATTATGTTAAATAGCGACGCATTTGCGACGTAATAAACAAGAAAATTTAAATAAATTAATTTTTTATATTGCGACGCACGTATTGCATCGCAATAGTTTATAAAAAAATAAATTTTGTAAAAAAATTAAAATAAATAATTGCGATGCAACCATTTGCGTCGCAATTATTTTTAGAAAAATTATTTTTTATCAAATATATTTATCAAATAAAATTATTGCGACGCAAGTTATGGCATTGAAATATTTTTAAAAAATAAATTATGTTAAATAGCGACGCATTAGCGATGCAATTAATTAGAAAATTAAGAAAAATTAATTTTTAAAATTGCGACGCATGTATTGCGTCGCAATATTTTTAAAACAAATAAATATTTTAAAAAATATAAAAATAAAACATTGCGATGCAATCATTTCGTCACAATTATTTTCAGAAAACATAATTTTTTATCAAATATAATTATCAAATAAAATTATTACAATGCAAGTCGCAGCATCGCAATTGTTTTAAAAAAATTATGTTAAATAGCGATGCATTAGCGACGCAATAAACAAGAAAATTTAAATAAATTAATTTTTTTATTACGACGCACGTATTGCGTCACAATAGTTTTAAAAAAATAAATGTGGTAAAAAAATTAAAAATAAAATATTATGATGCAACCATTTGCGTCACAATTATTTTAGAAAAATTATTTTAAATCAAATATATTTATCAAATAAAATTATTGCGACGCAATTAGGGCGTCGCAATGTTTTTAAAAAATAAATTATGTTAAATAGTGACGCATAGCGATGCAATAAACCAAAAAATTAAGAAAAATTAATTTTTATAATTATGACGCATGTATTACGTCGCAATATTTTTAAAACAAATAAATATTTTTTAAAAAATAGAAATAAAACATTGCGATGCAAACTTTTGCGTCGCAATTATTTTTAGAAAATAAAAATTATGAAATAAAATTAACAAATAAAAATATTGCGACGCATTAGCGACGCATTTTCCCAGAAAATAAAAAATTTCCAGCTAAAAATTGCCGCCAAATTAGCGACTCATTAGCGACGCAATTATTTGCGTCGCTAATTTTCGTAGAAAATAATAAAAAAGCCAAATTTGCGACGTATTAGTGATGCAAATTGCGTCGCTAATCCAAAATAAATTTTTTTAAAAAATTGCGAGGGATTAGCGATGCAAAAATGCGTCGCTAATCCCTAATATATAACCCAATCGCGCGCACCCCCCCCCGGTCCTCTTCTTCTTCCTCCTCTAACTCTAACCGCCGCCATCCCTCCTCCGTTGCCTCCGCCCTCTCCCCCGGCGCTAGGAACCACCGACGGCAGCCTCCCCCCCCATCGCCGGCGTCCCCTACAAACCGAGGTAGGCCCCCCCTCCCCCCTCCGCTCCCCCAACCCCCCGCCCTCCCATTTCACTGAGGCCACGGCCATGGCAGCGGCCGGCGGTGGCCTGGCCACGGTGGCCAGGCCACCGTTAAAAAAATTGC
Source organism: Calamus simplicifolius (assembly GCA_900491605.1). NCBI lineage: Eukaryota > Viridiplantae > Streptophyta > Magnoliopsida > Arecales > Arecaceae > Calamus > Calamus simplicifolius. The sequence goes on along the minus strand of UESW01002187.1, from coordinate 178,048 downwards.
TTGGGGTGGGGTTTTTCCCCCACCCCTGAGGCGGCGGCCGTGGCCGTCGTCTCAGGCCTCGGCCGCGGCCGTGGCCGGAGAGAACGGCCACGGCCGCTGCCGTGGCCGGCGGTGGCCTGGCCACGGTGGCCAGGCCACCGTTAAAAAAAATTGCTTGGGGTGGGGTTTTTCCCCCACCCCTGAGGCGCTGGCCACGGCGGCGGCCGTGGCCGGCGGTGGCCAGGCCACCGTTAAAAAAAAATTTTGCTTGGGGTGGGGTTTTTCCCCCATCCCTGAGCCGCCGGCCACGGTGGCGGCCGTGGCCGGCGGTGGCCGTGGCCGGCGATGGCCTGGCCACCGTTAAAAAAAAATGGTTGGGGTGGGGTTTTTCCCCACCCCTGAGGAGTTGTGCCTTTCATTTTTATGACTGTTTCTCACATGTGGCTTTAGAGAATTGACATGATACATTATGTTGGTTCAATAAGCTGCCAAACCTATTTTATTTCTTTATAGCTGTTTATACAATAATATTTGTGCATTTGTAGTTATTTACAATTGTTATGTCTTGATTATTTACATTCTGCTTCAAATTGAATGATGTATTAAATTATGTAATGCTAGAATGAAAGTCTTGTTGTAGTTTTATTTAATTTTTAGAAACAATTAGTAGTTTAAATGATTTATATTTTAGTCTTCACAAACATCAAGAATCGTAATTACATTCATGAATCTTTAGTATTTTTAGTATGATGGGCCGAGGTAGATCTACCGACGATGGACGGAGTGAGCAAGGACGTAGCCCTGCAGTATCTGATCACATGAGCTTTGGAGATGGAGAGTTTCGATCTTCACACATCGCACAACCTTCGATCTCTCCAGCTGTCGGCGGTGATCCTGCATTGCTATTATCATCCAGCCGATCGGCACAGATCTCCGAGAGTTCTTCCACCGTCGGCCGCACCGTACTTCAACTGGATGCTCATGGGCTGTAAGTATATACTAATTAAAAATATATGTTTATGTTTTTAAGTCAATTACTTATAAACATGCATTTTTTTAACAGATTTATTGAGCAGCATCATGTATCGAGCCACATCAGCTCCATATTTCAGAGGCGTGCGGATCCCAGTGGCTACGATTGGTGCCATGTATCTGCAGCCACGAGGGAGTTTTATTTTCAGAGTTTCAGGTAAACTTATTAAATACAATTTATCACTGATATAAAATTTCTTAATCTTAATAAATTCTAAAACTAAATGTTTATTTTAATGCAGAAAAAGTTTACGTGGGACCCTGCCAGCCATGATGCCATTAGGGCAGCATGGGAAGCTCTTACGGGACGCCGATACTCCGACATGCTTCATCGTTGGAGGTCATCGGGTCACCATCCTGCGCATGTGCCAGAGGGTATTTGGCACAAGTGGCAGCAGGTTTGGCAATCTGATGGCTAGCGCAGGAGGTCCGCATCAGCCAGCACGAACTGCCGATCCGAGAGGGGCGTTCCTGGCATGGGTCTCTCCCGCCACACTTCGAGCTCCATTTCGATTCAGGAGCACAGATGACGTATGATAAGAAAACATAAATAATTTAATTACTAATTTAGTTATTTATAAATACTTACTTTAATATCAATTTTTGTGTTGTTATAGTCTGAGCAGGAGGGCGGAGATCCGGGTGAGTTTCGTCTATTCAGGGCAACACACACCAGGAGGGACAGTTCCTGGGTCGATACACGATCACGGGAGGTTACGGTAAGAAATTAGCTTTATGTTGTATCTGTTTAATTTCTAAAATTTTATTTAAAGAAATTTATTGATTCATTTATTGTTGATTTTATAATTCAAAGACACGAGTCGAGGAGCTTCACTCCCAGGCATCGCAGGTCGACTTCACTGATGGGGGGACGCCCGTCGAACTCTCAGCAAAGGAGAGTATGGGCACTAGAGCTTCTGCATATTTTCTTCATCAGGCCTCCAGCTCGCGATATTCTAGAGATATTCCTGCCGAGCGTTTAGACGACATTCGGAGATCTATCACGGATGAGGTTCGTCAGGAGGTTCGACAGGACGTTCGGCAGGAGGTTCGACAGGAGGTTGAGCACAAGTTTGAGCAGCGTGCGGAAGGCCTTCAGCAAGAGCTTGCAGATGTGCGAGAGCAGATGCGTCAATTACAGGATATGGTTAACCGCATGTCGCAGGGTTTCCAGCCTCCACGTGATCGTGCCGATTCTTGATGTATTTTTTTCTTTACTTTTTATATTTTGTACATGAAAACTTCAAAATTTTAATATATTAATTATTTTTGAAAATTGAATGATGAATGTTTGATCAATATGAGTTATGAATGTTTCGATCAATATTTAAATGTAATGAAATTGTATTAACCATTTTAATTTTTAAAATTTTATTTTTTTTAAAAAAAATTAATTAGTGACGCATTAGCGATTGAAATTGCATCGCTAATATTTTTAAAATATTATTATTAAATATTATGATGCAATGACCTGGCATCGCAATATTTTAAAAAAAATTAATTAGCGACGCATTAGCGACTCAAATTGCATCGCTAATATATCTAAAATATTATTATTAGATATTATGATGCAATGACCTGGCGTCGCAATATTTTAAAAAAAATTTAATTAGCGACGCATTAACGACTCAAATTACGTTTCTAATATATCTAAAATATTATTATTAAATATTACGATGCAACTAAATACATCGCAATATTGCGACGCAATTAAATACGTCGCAATATTTAATAATATTATTAAATATTAAAAATTAGTTTTAAAATTAGCGACGCATTTAAGATGCGTCGCAATATTGCGACGCATTTAGTTGTGTTGCAATATATTGCGACGCATTTAGTGTATCGCAGAGAGTCGCTGTTAAGCGACACAATTGCGATAAATTGATATTGCGACGATCATCGTAGCGACGCCATCATTGCGTCGCTAATGCATCGCAATAGCATGTTTAGCGACGCATTAGCGATGCATTTGGGCGTCGCTATATTTTTATTTTCTTGTAGTGTATTTCAAACAAAAAAAAGGTCTTAGCTATGTTTATACCTTTACTTTTATCAGACCCATAGGTATTCATGCTATCACCCTTGTATCCATTAGATATGGATAAAATTATGTAATCTTTACTAGTTATACTTAGGTTTGTAACTGAAGCTGCAAGTGGGTTAGGTTAACTCTTGACTCAATCCGGTTAAATCTAATTTGATTTATATTTAAAGATCTGGATTGAATCAAATTTGAGAATTAAACCTGATCTAAATTCTAAATTAAATCCACGTATTATATCTTTCTACTCGATCCGATTCGAACTTGATTTATTTCTATCCATCAGCTTTAATTGTTTAAATAAACTTTAATTTAAACTAATTCTTCTTTTCATCTTAACAACTAGATCTCTTCTTATATTTTCTCTCTAATTATATCTAAATATTTATATTTTTATTATTTTAACAAATTCTTATTTATAATATTAAATTTATCAATATAAGATAATTATTTATTTTATAAAATTAAGAGTTTTTGAATAAAATTTTAAGTTTAAATTGATTCTTTTATTCTCATTTAATTTTTTTGATGGATCTATATTTTATTATCAATAATTAAATTTTTAATAATAAAAAAGAGTAAGATTCTTGACTCAAATACAATATTATCGGTTAGATTTGAATGACTTATTGAATCTAAAATTTCTTTCATAAATCTGATTTGATTCGATCAGCTCAGCAAATAGATTAGGTTGAGTTCAAAATTAACTTTCAAATATAAAATCAAATTGGATAAAAAAATATAACCCAACTCAACTCATTTGTAGCTCTAATAGTAACACATCAAACTTAACATAAAACAAGCATCTCAAAAAAGTTATATATATATATATCTTGTTAATAAAATTTCACTGGAATTGAGAATTAGCAAAGAAGAATTATAAATTAGTTGGCTTCTCTTCTGGACTTAGGTTGGCTAAAAGAAGACCGGTTCCCTTGCACCTAGGGTTGTAATCAAACCGAGCCGAGCCGAGCTTTTCAGTGCTCAAGCTCAGCTTGTTAATAAATACTTGAGCTCAAGCTCATTTAAATTTGAAAATTTCTGTTCAAGCTCGGCTCGAGCTCGATTACAAAAAGTTTGGGCTCAGCTTTAGCTTGCTCATTTGGTATGATTAGAAAGCTCGACAAGCTCGACTCAGAAAAAGTTTGTTTCAAACTCGACTCAAATTAAGTTTGTTTAAAGCTCGGCTCAAGAAAAAAAACCTCAATTCTTAAACCCAAAGAGCAGCCAGAGAAAATGAAAAGATAGAGAAGATGAAAGGACATCTTGTTCATGAGCTTCTAATCGAGCTATCTCGCGAGCATCTAATTGAACCGTCTCACGAGCTCTTAATCGAGCTGGCTCGCGAGCTCCTAATCGAATCTACTTTCATGCTCAAGCTCGGCTTGTTTATCAAACGAGCTCTAAAATGAAGCTCAAGCTTGGCTTGTTTACATGATGAACCAAACATGAATGAGCTTTTATCGAGTCGAGCCTCGAGTAGCTCATGAGCGGCTTGGCTCAATTACAGTGCTACTTGCGCCCTTTATTTGGAGGCGGCCATTTCGCTTGCTTTTGATCCATTTTCTGACCACTTTTATTTACTCCTACGAGTAAGTAATTAAAGACGTATGGGGGAAGTCGGCTGACTGACCTTTATGGGTGATTTTTAGAGCTTGGGCTAACCATGTTATTTGACTCGTTTAGCTCATCTCGGCTCAATTGCAAACCTACCAAGATATACGGGTTCCCATCCCATCATGATAAGGAACCCAAATCCTTCTCATACCTCTCATTAAAAGTTTTTCTTGAGTATACCTGCTCTACCAAATGCCGCGTTGATCAGATCAATATGGCATGAGACTGAAGCCACAGGCTTGAAAACTGATATGGTTGGTAAACAGGAAGTAAGATCGGAGTCCTAGGCGGCCCCCAGGTCCTGGGCAGCCCCTAGCCCTAGGCGGCCCCAAGCCCTGGGCAGCCCCCAGGTCCTGGGCGGCCCCTAGACCTAGGCGGCCCCTTGGTCCTGGGCGGCCCCTAGTCCTAGGCGGCCCCCAGGTTCTGGGCGGCCCCTAGCCCTAGACGGCCCCCAGGTCCTGGGCGGTCCCTGGTCCTAGGCGGCCTCCGGGTCCTAGGCGGCCCCCAGTCCTAGGCAACCTTCAGGTCCTGAGCGGTCCCTAATCCTGGACGGCCCCCAGGTCCTGGGCGGTCCCTAGTCCTGGGCGGCCCCCAGGTCCTCGGCGGCCTCTTGTCCTGGACGGCCCCCAGGTTCTGGGCGGCCCCCAGTCCTGGGCGGCCTTCAGGTCCTAGGCGGCCCCTAGCCCTGGGTGGTCCCCAGGTTCTGGACGGCCTCTTGTCTTGGACGGTCCCCAGGTCCTGGGCGGCCCCCAGTCCTGGGCGGCCTTCAGGTCCTAGGCGGCCCCTAGCCCTGGGCGGCCCCCAGGTCCTGGACGGCCCCTAGTCCTGGGCGGCCCCCAGGTCCTGGGCGGCCTCTTGTCCTGGACGGCCCCCAGGTCCTGGGCGGCCCCTAGTCCTAGGCGGCCCACAGGTCCTGGGCGGTCCCTGGTCCTAGGCGGCCTCCGGGTCCTAGGCGGCCCCCAGGTCCTGAGCGGTCCCTAGTCCTAGGCGGCCCCCAGGTCCTGGGCGGCCTCTAGTCTTGGAATCATTCTCGTATCAGAAGCATTAAACGCGATGAACTGTCGTGTCCATAACAGAAATTAAGAATCATTAAGCATCATGACGCTTTAAATGACTCGAATAAGACAAACGCTAGAGCATCACCATCCATCGAAAGAAAAAGGAGATACTGAGCACCTGTTTTAGAGCCAGATAACTCTCCTTTGACTCTGACATTCCCACTAACCCTGACATTCCCTTGGGAGAACCGAAGTCATCATGAAGATCCTTAGCTTCCGGAGCAAGTTTCTTAATACCTTTGCTATTAATTATCGATAAATAACCACGTGGCACGCCCTCGTCTGAAACTAGCTTTTATCTTACACATTGATTTTTTATTCAGGAAAAAGGGAAAAAGAAAAAATGATTCGACGCTGACGATATGATGACGAAAAGGAAAAAGAGAATATTTTTCGGAAGCTCGAAAGATATAAGAGGAAGGAGGGGGGTTCTTTTGGGGGTTCTCTCTTCCTTCAGGAGGGGATCTTGTAACAAAAAAAGAGAAAAACTTTACTGGTGATTCAGCATCAACAGATTGGCACGCCAAGTAGGGGGTCACTGCGACGAGCAACTCCTGTTCTACAAACATGAGCTCTAGATCTCCGGAAGAGGATCCCTCTGATTGGTCTGGGGGGCATCTCTTACCTCCCATCATGGTCGCAAGACTCTTGGCTCTTCCGAGCCAGTGAAATCAAACCCTCCAGTTTCTTCCTCGCCACTGCCGGCCCAGCTATTCCCCAGGACCCATTGGCGATCCTTACCCAGCAAGTTCAAACCCTTGTTGGGATGGTTCAGCAGATGCAGGAACAGCATTCTAGAGGAGCCCGGCAGCGGCTTGAGCCACCTCTGCTGTCTAGATCGACTACTCCTGTCAGCCGACAATCATCTCGAGGGAGATTCCCTCCGACAAAGCCTCTCCACCCCTATTCCTCAGGTGGGCTTCACTCTCAAAGTTCCTGGGGCGGTTCGCGCTCTTTCACCCGTTCCCCAGGCAGCCCACCCGCTGGGCGGCAGCGGGGGAAGGAGCCTTATGCAGAGCACGGCCGATGGCGTCGTCGGTCCACATCTTATTCCCCTGAGCCAGCCGGGGGACGTATGGCTGATCAGATGGAGAGGCGCCTTGATGAGCAAGATCGGAGGCTGGAGGAGCTTAGTCAAAGGGCCAACAACCAGCCGGGGTCGGATTATGATACCCGCCCTCCTCTTACTCGGCGAGTTATAGAGGAACCTATTCCAAAAGATTCTGGTTCCCCCAACTGGACCCCTATGACGGCACCACTGATCCTCTGGACCATCTGGAGAGCTATAAAGCCATTATGCAAGTCCAAGGAGCGACTGATGCTCTCTGTGCATTGCCTTCCCGGCCACCCTCCGTAAGGCGGCCCATGTTTGGTATTCTCATCTGCCTTCGCATAGTATTGATTCTTTTCGACAACTGGAAAGGTCTTTCTTGGCTCATTTCGACGCTGTTGGAAGATTCCTCGAGTAGCAGACAGCTTGTTCTCCGTGCAGCAGCAAGAAGGAGAACCTCTGAAAGACTTTATAACCCGTTTCAAGGTGGCGCCCTGGAAGTCTATCATCTTGATGATGCTGTGGCTACGCTGGCTTTGAAGCGGGGGCTCCGTCCCTCCCGTTTTACCTATTCTTTGGACAAGAGACCTCCTTGCTCTTATGCTGACCTCTTGAGTCGTGCGCAGAAGTACATCCGCGCCGACGAAGCTGATTCATCAAGGAGAGGCACGGAGGAGAGGACTGGCAAGAGATCCGCTCGCCCAGAGTTGAGCGGGCCCCTCCTAAGAAGTTCGAACCTTCGCGCCGACCGACTGACCTCCACAAGAGCCTGGCCCCGAGAGAAGACCATCTTACACCCCTCCTAGCGCCCCGGGCTCATATCCTTATGGAAATTGAAAACGAGCATTATTTGCGGCGTCCACCCCCGTTGAAGAAGGGCGCTGCGCGCGACAGGAGCCGTTATTGCCGTTTCCACAGAGATTACGGCCATGACACTGAAGAATGCCGAAATCTGAAGCAAGCCATTGAAGAGCTCATCCAGAGGGGGTATCTTGGCAGTACATCCAGAAGAAAGAAGCTCCGCCCATGCCAGCTTTAATGGGACCTCCTCCAGCTCAAGCCAATATTGATAATACCCCGACGGAGCGGATGGTGGGCATGATTTCCCGTGGAGGAGCGTCGTCTTCTAAGAGGCCAAGGGGAGGGGGAGAACTAGATGATGTAATCCCTTTCAAGGGAGATATAGCGGGGGGTAGTGTTGTAAAAGATGATAGCATCGTCGTTTCAATGACGGTCGCTAAACACCCTGTAAAAAGGATCTTAATCGACAGTGGAAGCTCCACCAATGTGCTACTTATGATGCCTTTCTTTGAATGAATTTATCTCCTGATTCTCTTCGACCTGTAGCCGTCCCTCTAGTTGGTTTCACAGGAGACTCTATACGAGTGGAGGGCGAGATTACCCTGCCGGCGACGGCAGGATCGCCGCCATGTCAGAGTACGGTGATGCTGGACTTTCTGGTGGTTCGGGTCCCCCTGGCCTACAACACCATTCTCGGCCGCCCCGGGTTGAACATGTTAGATGCAGTTATATCTACCAAGCGCCTATTGGTGCAATTCCCCACTAATCAAGGAGTCGGCGAGATGCGGGGGGAGGTGAACTCGGTCAGACCCTGTTATCATCTAGCTCCCAGTCCTCAGGCGGTTGGGATTCCCCCGGTCGCCGAGTCATTTGATCCCAGAGAAATTGAGCGGAGAGGAGAGCCAGCGGAGCGTCTAATATCTTGCCCCCTAGGGGGCGATTCTACCAAGACCGTGCAGATTGGTGAGTTCCTCCCCCTGAAACCCGGGATCAGCTCCTAGCCTTCTTATCGGCGAATGCGGATGTCTTCGCCTGGAAAATGATGGATATGCTCGGAATTCCTCCAGAGGTGATCACTCATCAGCTTAATATCAACCCGAGCTGCCGCCCTGTCCGCCAAAAAAAAGGAGTTTCGCTCCTGAGCGCAGAGGATCATTGATGAAGAGGTGGATAAATTGCTTACAACTGGTCATATTCGAGAGGCACAATATCCTGACTGGCTAGCCAATGTGGTCATGGTCCGGAAGGCCAACGGGGGGTGGAGGATCTGCATCGATTACACCGATCTTAACAAAGCTTGTCCTAAGGACAGCTTTCCGTTGCCGCGGATCGACCAGTTAGTAGATTCTACCTCCGGCTATGAACTTCTTAGCTTCATGGATGCATTCTTGGGGTACAACCAGATAAAAATGAACCCTTCGGATGAAGAGCATACTTCTTTTATCACTGAGAAGGGCATCTATTGCTATAAAGTAATGCCCTTCGGACTGAAGAACGCGGGAGCTACCTATCAGAGGCTGATGAACAAAGTTTTTAAAGACCAGCTCGGCCGCAACATGGAAGTATATGTAGATGATATGTTAACAAAGAGCACCTGTGCACTAACCATGTCGCCGACCTACAGAGACTTTCGTAACCTCCGGCTCCATAGAATAAAGCTTAACCCACGCAAATGTGCGTTTGGGGTTACCGCCGGGAAATTCCTGGGTTTTCTGGTGACCCAGCGGGGAATTGAAGCAAACCCAGAGAAGATTCAGGCCATTCTTGATATGAGGCGGCCAGCATGTAAAAAAGAGGTACAACAACTCATAGGGAGGATAGCAGCATTAAGCGATTTTTGTCAAGATCGGCGGAAAGGTGTTTACCCTTCTTCAAGGTCCTACGTAAAGCGGACGGTTTTGAGTGGACGGAAGACTGTCAACGGGCTTTTGAAAAACTTAAGGAGTTCTTGTCCACACCGCCCCTGTTATCTAAACCGGAAGAGGGAGAAAAGCTCTTCCTCTATCTTGCGGCTTCCTCGGAGCCGTCAGTTCCGTTCTGGTGCGTGTCAGCGACCACGCCACTCAGAGACCTGTATATTATACCAGTAAGGTACTTCATGGTGCAGAAGAGAGGTATTCCAGGACGGAGAAGGTCATTTTTGCCTTGTTCATCTCCGCTCGATGACTCAGACCCTACTTTCAGGCTCATCCTATAGTCGTGCTTACTGATCAGCCTCTCAGAGCCATTTTGTCTCGCCCTGATACTTATGGCCGGTTGCTAAGTGGGCCATCAAATTAGGGGAGTTCGACTTGTCATTTCAGCCCAGAGCATCTTTGAAATCCCAGGTCTTGGCCGACTTCCTGGTAGAGTGCACTTGGTCTGAAGGATATCAAGAGGAGTCCCCCCGGATTCTTTTAGATGTCGACGAGGAGAATGATAAGGCGTGGGTCCTCCACGTCGATGGAGCCTCCAACTCCCAGGGGAGCGGGGCTGGTCTTATTCTCGCCAGCCCAGAGGGTGTGGTGCTGGAGTATGCTCTTCGTTTCCTCTTTGAAGCTACTAACAATCAAGCCAAATATGAAGCCTTGTTAGCCGGAATTAAACTAGCACATGGGATGGGAATCAAGCATCTCCGAGCCTTCACTGACTCACAGCTTATTTCTGCCCAGGTGTCTGGGGAGTATGAGGCTTGGGACCTATTATGTCCCAGTATCTAAGCAAGGTTAAACTATTAATTCCCTTGTTAGATCACTTCACCATTAGTTACATCCCTCGAGGGGAGAATGCTAGAGCTGATATGTTGGCCCAGCTTGCTACATCCGCGGACAACACCATGGGCAAAACCTACATTGAGTATTTGGAGACACCTAGCATCGAGGCCATGGAAGAAACTTTGCCAGTTACCCAAGAAGAAACTTGGATGGACGCTTATATTCGATACTTGAAGGACGGCGTCCTCCCAGTTGACCATGAGGAAGCCAGGCTGCTCAAGCGGAGGGCCTCTAAGTTTGTACTGCTAGATGGCCGACTCTACAAGAGATCCTTTTCCCAGCCTCTTCTCAAGTGCGTCAGCTTGGCGGACGCGGATTATGTTCTTAGGGAGATTCATGAAGGCATCTGTGGGAATCATTCAGGAGGCCGATCTCTGGCACGTAAAGCCCTTCGACAAGGATATTATTGGCTAACTATGCAAGAAGATGCAGCTGAACTAGTGAAAAGGTGTGGCCAATGTCAACGGTATGCCTGTATTCAGTGACAACCGGCTTCTCAGTTGAAACCTCTCTTTGCTCTCTGGCCTTTCGCTCAATGGGGCATGGACATCCTCGGCCCTTTCCCTCCGGCATCGGGACAGCAAAAATTCCTGCTCGTCGCCGTCGATTATTTTACTAAGTGGGTCAAAGCCGAAGCACTCGCCAAGATCACTGAAGCCAAGGTCAAAGCCTTTTTCTGGAAAGCCATTATTTGTTGATTCGGCATACCTCATACTCTTGTCACTGACAACGGCCGACAGTTCGACAACGTTGCCTTCAAGACTTTTTGTGCCGATCTCGGCATCACGCATCGATTCGCCTCCGTCGGCCATCCACAATCTAATGGAGAGGCCAGTACGAATCGTATGATATTGCGGGGACTGAGGACCAGGCTGGATACGTCCAAAGGGAAATGGGTGGAAGAACTCCCGAGTGTGCTCTGGGCATACCACACAACTCCCAGGACACCGACAGGGGAGACGCCGTTTAATCTGGTTTTTGGTTCCGAAGCTGTTATCCCAGTCGAGATTGGCCTGCCAAGTATTCGAGTGGAATCATATGATGAAGCTGACAACCTCCCTAATTTAAGAGCCAGTCTCGACCTCATTGATGAAGCGAGAGATCGAGCTCAAGTTAAAATGGCGGCCTATCAGCAGCGGGTGGCGAGATATTATAATACTTGCGTCCGCTCGAAAAGCTTCCGTCAGGGAGATTTGGTTCTGAGAAAGGCCTCGGTGTCTAAACCAACGGAAGGGGGCAAATTGTCTCCAAACTGGGAGGGGCCCTACCAAGTAGCAGAGGTCCTTCACCGTGGAGCGTACCGACTTGAAGATCTGAATGGGCGACCGATCCCCCGAACGTGGAACGCAGATAATCTTCGATAATACCATCAGTAATATAATAAATGTACTTACCAAAAATTAATAGATGCACGTGTTTGGAGATTTCCTGTAGACAATTCTTCAAAGGGGCTCGACGGCCCCACAGTCCTAAGGACACCCCCAGGCTGGTATCATCTACCCCCGAGGAGGTTCAAGTCCATGACTTAGGCGGCCTCGAGTCAAACTCTTAGGCGGGTATCCGACTACCCCCGAGAGACAATCTTCAAAGGGGCTCGGCGGCCCCACAGTCCTAAGGACACCCCCAGGCTTGTATCATCTACCCCTGAGGAGGTTCAAGTCCATGACTTAGGCGGCCCCGAGTCAAACTCTTAGGCGGGTATCCGACTACCCCCGAGAGACAATCTTCAAAGGGCTCGGCGGCCCCACAGTCCCAAGGACACCCCCAGGCTGGTATCATCTACCCCTGAGGAGGTTCAAGTCCATGACTTAGGCGGCCCCGAGTCAAACTATTAGGCGGGTATCCGACTACCCCCGAGAGACAATCTTCAAAGGGGCTCGGCGGCCCCACAGTCCCAAGGACACCCCCAGGCTGGTATCATCTACCCCTGAGGAGGTTCAAGTCCATGACTTAGGCGGCCCCGAGTCAAACTCTTAGGCGGGTATCCGACTACCCCCGAGAGACAATCCTTCAAAGGGGCTCGGCGGCCCCACAGTCCCAAGGACACCCCCAAGCTAGTATCATCTACCCCTGAGGAGGTTCAAGTTCATGACTTAGGTGGCCCCGAGTCAAACTCTTAGGCGGGTATCCGACTACCCCCGAGAGACAATCCTTCAAAGGGGCTCGGTGGCCCCACAGTCCCAAGGACACCCCTAGGCTGGTATCATCTACCCTGAGGAGGTTCAAGTCCATGACTTAGGCGGCCCCGAGTCAAACTCTTAGGCGGGTATCCGACTACCCCCGAGAGACAATCTTCAAAGGGGCTCGCGGCCCACAGTCCCAAGGACACCCCCAGGCTGGTATCATCTACCCCTGAGGAGGTTCAAGTTTATGACTTAGGCGGCCCCGAGTCAAACTCTTAGGCGGGTATCGACTACCCCCGAGAGATAATCTTCAAAGGGCTCGGCGGCCCCACAGTCCCAAGGACACCCCCAGGCTGGTATCATCCACCCCTGAGGAGGTTCAAGTCCATGACTTAGGCGGCCCCGAGTCAAACTCTTAGGCGGGTATCCGACTACCCCCGAGAGACAATTCTTCAAAGGGGCTCGGCGGCCCCACAGTCCTAAGGACACCACCAGGCCGGCCTTGGTGGCCTTACGATTTTAGGAACCCCCCCCCAGAACGACACGTTCCTCCTCGAGTTCAGGTTAAACTCCTCTGCGGGGGTCCCTAAACTGCCTGCCCTATCAGAGTTTCAGGGCTTGTGTCCTGAGATAATATGCCAGGAGAACGACCTTGGAATCCGAGCTTAACACCGACTTATGGGTGGATCTCCTATGTAATGGGTAAAAATCAGGAGTTGAATAATTGAAGCATCGAGTAAGAACAAGGTAGCATTCACTTGTTCAAAAGTCAGATCGCTATAAAACTTTATAAAATATTATCCCGGGCTGGCATCAACTGATTTACAAAAGGGGTCCCCTTAAGGACAAAGTCAAGAACAAAAAGTCAAAACAAGGTAAGCCTGGACGCCTTCCAATAGTCCTCGGGACGCCCCTTCTCGGTAGTCGGCTCGGAGGCCGGCTCTCAGTTGTAGACGCTTCTGTGATGGGGTCTTTGATTATCGCCGCCCTACCCGCCGCATCTTCAACCTCAACGTCAGGAGTTTCTTCATCGTCCTCGGGTTGAAAATATCCAAGGCTTTCTAATTTGAAGTGCCGGGATAGCCTCCGTTTGCACCTCTCAAAACCCTGAACGAAAGCGTCCATAGCGGCCTCGTGGAGTTCCGACGCAAAATCCGGGGAGCCTTTATATTCTTTGATGGCCTCCTGAACCCTAGCTTTGGCCGCAGCCACCCTTTCCTGAGCCCTAGCCTCGGCCGCGGCCATCCTCTTGAACCTCCGTCTCCATTGTCGCCACCTTGTCCAGAGCCTCCTTCGTATCCCTCTCAGCCAAGGCCAATTTTTCTGCAGCATCGCGAGCGTGGCCTCTGCGTTGTCGGCTCGGTTCTCAGTATGCTCTAGCCTGAGAACCGCCCCCTTTAACCTTTCTTCCGTAGGCAACAGCTTCGCCCGGACTTCAGACAATTGGGCGTCCAAGCTCCGCAGCTCCTTCTCAGCCCTCTCCCGCCATGCTTGATAATCTTCCTGGACAACCCGGAGGTCATGTAATGCCTTCGATTCCCGGGCCTTTGTTTCCACCAATTCTTACCCAAGCTCTCACTATGAGACTTGGCCTTGGTCAGGTCCTCACGAAGTACGAAGAGGCCGTTAGACATCTGTCGCATACAATCGATAAATACCGGAACCCCGTAATTACGAAAGGAGGAAAAGGGAAAAGATCATAACCCTACCTGAAGCGCGGCTGTGAACATAGTGTCGAAGGACTCCTCCATGGTAGACTCCTCATTTTGGCCTGGAACCCGGGCAAAATTGAAAGCTTGAGAATGTTTCCGATAAACAACTTTTATATGGGGCACCCAGGCTAGGTGTTCGAGAAGGTGGAGACGGACTCCTTAAGGCGTCCGAGGGAGCGGGGGCGCCTGCTTCTTTGGCGATGATGGGCCAGACGGGTTGGTCTCGACGACCTCTGTGCTCCCGAACGACCCCCCGGTACCCCTAGCAGGAGATGAGGCGGCTGCCAGTAGGCTCCCCTCGGCAGGGCCCCCTATCAGTATTCCATCAGGAGGATTTTCCTCTCCCTCGCCCTCCTCTATTAGTGTTGCTTTGGGGAGAGCCGTTAGAGGCTGAGTGGGTGACCCGGCTCCCGCTGACAGAGCCTTTTAGGCTCAGTTCCTGTCGCACCGCGGTCACTCCCTCCTCTATTTCGAAGACCCGATATCAATGAATCTTGAGAAAACCTCATTGCTGCAATACGAAGAGCACGAGGTTAGCTAAAAGGAGGGCACAGAATATACTAACTGCAAAAATAATATGTACACTAAGGGACATCTATAAATATCAGATGTCCAAACAAGCAAGGAAATCATGATAGTAATAAAACTCTTCGAGGATCACCGGGCGTTGCAGCCAGCGACACCGGCACGAATGCGATCTCCCGAAGATTGTCCTCCGAAAGCAGCTCCCTACTAGGGGGCACGATGGTGGAAACCAAAGTGTCGAATAGCTCACGATCTCTCTCATCAACACTTGAGTTCTGGTTTGAGCTAGTATCCGGAACGCCCCAGTCTACTCCCACCCCCTCCAAATGTGCATAAAAGAACCGTGACTTCCACCCTTTGATTTTGGAAGGAAGGTTAAGCTTAAAGACTCTCTTAGGCCTCGACGCAAAGCTCCACCACCCATCCCTTACAGGGTTTCGGATCCTATACAATGCCCTAAACAAGGAGAGTCAGGCGAAAACTCCATGAAAATAACAAAGCACCAGAAACGAAAAGACGACACGAATGGAGTTGGGGGTGAGTTGTGCGGGAATGAGATGATACCTATTCAACAAGTTTATAAAGAAAGGATGCAAGGGCAATCGTAGACAGCCCTTTAAAAATTCTTCGTACAACGCAACCTTTCCTGGTTGCGTTAGTGTAACCCTATCTTCGGGGAGGGGAACAGAAAGCCGAATGTTGTTAGGAATCCCAAACTGAGCCTTAAGGTTCCTAAGGTCTTGAGGAGTTGTGATGGAGGCGATCTCTGCCGGACCGGCTGATTTAGAAGTGACTGCCGGGGTCCTACCTCATGGCTGGTAGATGAAGAGGAAGCCCTAGGAGATTGGGGTAACGGCCTAGACACAGGTCGCGCAGGCCGCGCGGCAGGTTGATCCCCACGGATGATCACCCCTTCGAGGGCCTGGCGACGCGCCCGGATGATCTCTTCACGAGAGGGCTCGATCATAGGGCTTTTACCTTTCCTATCTCGGGAGGGATCCATGGGAGAAGAAAAAGGAGAAGAAGGAGTCAACTAACCTGGACTTGGAGAAGTAAGACCGCAGAAGAATTTACAAAGTAAAAGACAAACGGATAAAGGGGACGGGCCCTTTTTTATATTTTGGATACAATGCCTCGAGCGTCGCAAAGCCACACGGCGATCCCTGAGTGGGACCGGACAAGCGAAAAGATACTATCTTCCTAGAGATATGCGCCCCCCCCTTTTTCCTTTTCTTGAAATGATACTTATCGAATACGGAATTTGAAATTCAAACTTTTCCGCCCCTCTCCCTTGCACAGGTGCGACGCACCTGAGTACAAGGAACATGGGCGAGGGGGCATATGATATGGTTGGTAAACAGGAAGTAAGATCGGAGTCCTAGGCAGCCCCCAGGTCCTGGGCGGCCCCTAGCCCTAGGCGGCCCCAAGTTCTGGGCGGCCCCTAGCCCTAGGCGGCCCCTAGACCTAGGCGGCCCCCAGGTCCTGGGCGGCCCCTAGCCCTAGACGGCCCCCAGGTCCTGGGCGGTCCCTGGTCCTAGGCGGCCTTCGGGTCCTGGGCGGCTCCCAGTCCTGGGCGACCTTCAGGTCCTGGGCGGTCCGTAATCCTGGACGGCCCCAGGTCCTGGGCGGCCCCTAGTCCTGGGCGGCCTCTTGTCCTGGACGGCCCCCAGGTCCTGGGCGGCCCCCAGTCCTGGGTGGCCTTCAGGTCCTAGGCGGCCCCTAGCCCTAGGTGGTCCCTAGGTTCTGGGCGGCCTCTTGTCCTGGACGGCCCCCAGGTCCTGGGCGGCCCCCAGTCCTGGGCGGCCTTCAGGTCCTAGGCGACCCCTAGCCCTGGGCGGCCCCCAGGTCCTGGACGGCCCTAGTCCTGGGCGGCCCCCAGGTCCTGGACGGCCCCTAGTCCTAGGCGGCCCCTAGGTCCTGAGCGGCTCTTGTCCTGGACGGCCCCGAGGTCCTGGGCGGTCCCTGGTCCTATGCGGCCTCCGGGTCCTAGACGGCCCCCAAGTCCTGAGCGGTCCCTAGTCCTAGGCGGCCCCCAGGTCCTGGACGGCCTCTAGTCTTGGAATCATTCTCGTATCAGAAGCACTAAACGCGATGAGCTGTCTTGTCCAGAACAGAAATCGAGAATCATTAAGCATCATGACGCTTTAAATGACTCGAATAAGACAAACGCTGGAGCATCACCACCCATCGAAAGAAAAAGAAGATACTGAGCACCTGTTTTAGAGCCAGATAACTCTCCTCTGACTCTGACATTCCCACTAACCCTGACATTCCCTTGGGAGAACCGAAGTCATTATGAAGATCCTTAGCTTCCAGAGCAAGTTTCTTAATACCTTTGCTATTAATTATCGATAAATAACCACGTGGCACGCTCTCGTCTGAAACTAACTTTTATCTTACACATTGATTTTTTATCTGGGAAAAAGGAAAAAAGAAAAAATGATTCGACGCTGACGATATGATGACGAAAAGGGAAAAGGGAATATTTTTCGGAAGCTCGAAAGATATAAGAGGAAGGAGGGAGGTTCTTTTGGGGGGTTCTCTCTTCCTTCAGGAGGGGATCTTGTAACAAAAAAAGGAGAAAAATTTTACTGGTGATTCAGCATCAACAAAAACTATCATGCATATATATATATATATATATATATATATGGTGCGTACTTAAACAGGCTTGAAAAGTATCATGCACGTATGTTGTGTACTTAAACAGGCTTGAAAACTTCTCATACCTCTCGTTAAAAGTTTTCTTGAGTATACCTGCTCTACCAAATGCCGCGTTGATCAGATCAATATGGCATGAGACTGAAGCCACAGGCTTGAAAACTATCATGTATATATATGGAAAACACTTTGTACACTAGCCCCGGTGCAGCAACGCTGACGTGGACTGCACCGCGTCTTCCGATTGGTCCACGTGGATCCGATGTGGATGACCTAACAGGCGGTATGGCTGGGCTTTGACGTAACGTTCTGAACGTGACGGACATTTAATGCTGTTCGCTTTTTTTAAAAATTTTCGTGCAGATGAAAATGCCCTTTCGCTCCTTCATGGCGCCATTTTACGTTTTCTGTCATCTGTGCAAGAAGAACTCTGTTTCTTCCCCGGTAGAAAGAAAATACTTCAGCTTCGAGGCTAGCCGATACCTGGATACATGAGTCAGTAGTCTGTGTAAAAAAACTTCTGGAGGAAATGTCAGCCGTAGCACAAAGTAAAAACTCTTTCTTCCCACTTCTTTATTACATCAACAGTTTTTTTCTGGTTAGAGTTAGTTAATGCGTTTAATGCGCGGGTAACTACCTTAGAAAGAAATAGTTATGACACTCTGAGAGTCATAACTGTTTTGTAATATTTCAGCTTTGAAAGTCTGGTCGATAGGAAATATTTCAGCTTAGAGGTTGAAAAACCTGGCTACTAGAGTCTACTGGAGGCTTCAAATATAAAAGTTTATCCAATGAGATTTTCCTTGCCAAAACCTCACGTAGACGTTCGCTTCTCTCTCTGAATTCGGCCAGGTCTGTAAGATTTTCGTTATCTCTTCGTCAATTGCTTTTAAAAAGCTCCTTTTTTCCTCCATCTGCTTGGGAATGCCAGACCTGGCCGAATTCAGAGAGAGAAGCGAACGTCGAGGGCGTATGTTTGTGCTCAACTGAATTTCATCTGTGCTAGAATAACTCTCTTTCTTTCCCCCCCCCCTCGCTCTGAGAGTCCGGATGGTAAGGAATCCCCGCGATACCCTAGTTCGAAGTCGGCCGTAAGTCCTTCGCGACACCCCAGATGAAATCCCACGACACCCTAGCTTTAGGGCGACGACACCCGTCTTATAAATGTGCACATAGAGAGAACCCGGCGACACCCTAATTGAATTCGGCAGAAAATCAATCGCGACACCCCTGTTGAAATCTCATGACACCCTAGCTCTAACGAGACGATACCCGTGCTTGAACAAGAGACCACGGAGATAATCCCCGCGACACCCTAGTTCGAATTCGGCCGTAAGTCCTTCGCGACACCCCAGATGAAATCCCACGACACCCTAGCTTTAGGGCGACGACACCCGTCTTATAAATATGCACATAGAGAGAACCCGGCGACACCCTAATTGAATTCGGCAGAAAATCAATCGCGACACCCCTGTTGAAATCTCACGATACCCTAGCTCTAACGAGACGACACCCGTGCTTGAACAAGAGACCACGGAGATAATCCCCGCGACACCCTAGTTCGAATTCGGCTGTAAGTCCTTCGCGACACCCCAGATGAAATCCCACGACACCCTAGCTTTAGGGCGACGACACCCATCTCATAAATGTGCACATAGAGAGAACCCGGCGACACCCTAATTGAATTCGTTAGAAAATCAATCGCGACACCCTGTTGAAATCTCACGATACCCTAGCTCTAACGAGATGACACCCGTGCTTGAACAAAGACCACGGAGATAATCCCCGCAACACCCTAGTTCGAATTCGGCCGTAAGTCCTTCGCGACACCCCAGATGAAATCCCACGATACCCTAGCTTTAGGGCGATGACACCCGTCTCATAAATGTGCACATAGATAGAACCCGGCGACACCCTAATTGAATTCGGCAGAAAATCAATCGCGACACCCCTGTTGAAATCTCACGACACCCTAGCTCTAACGAGACGACACCCGTGCTTGAACAAGAGACCACGGAGATAATCCCCACGACACCCTAGTTCGAATTCGGCCGTAAATCCTTCGCGACACCCCAGATGAAATCCCACGACACCCCAGCTTTAGGGCGACGACACCCGTCTCATAAATGTGCACATAGAGAGAACCCGGCGACACCCTAATTGAATTCGGCAGAAAATCAATCGCGACACCTCAGTTGAAATCTCACGACACCCTAGCTCTAACGAGACGACACCCGTGCTTGAACAAGATACCACGGAGATAATCCCCGCGACACCCTAGTTCGAATTCGGCCGTAAATCCTTCGCGACACCCCAGATGAAATCCCACGACACCCCAGCTCTAGGCGACGACACCCGTCTCATAAATGTGCACATAGAGAGAACTCGGCGACACCCTAATTGAATTCAGCAGAAAATCAATCGCGACACCTCAGTTGAAATCTCACGACACCCTAGCTCTAACGAGATGACACCCGTGCTTGAACAAGATACCACGGAGATAATCCCCGCGACACCTAGTTCGAATTTGACCGTAAATCCTTCGCGACACCCCAGATGAAATCCCACGATACCCTAGCTTTAGGGCGATGACACCCGTCTCATAAATGTGCACATAGAGAGAACCCGGCGACCCTAATTGAATTCGGCAGAAAATCAATCGCGACACCTCAGTTGAAATCTCACGACACCCTAGCTCTAACGAGACGACACCCGTGCTTGAACAAGAGACCACGGAGATAATCCCCGCGACACCCTAGTTTGAATTCGGCCGTAAATCCTTCGCGACACCCCAGATGAAATCCCACGACACCCTAGCTTTAGGGCGACGACACCCCAGTTTAAAATTGACGACACCCAACCTCTAATCTGACGACACCCGTGCTTAGAACTGATCACGGCGGCGAGAAGGCCCGCGACAACCAAGTTACTAAAATTTAATTTTATTTATCCAAAAAAAAAATACATTAGCCCTTACTGGGGCTTGTCTCCTTCAGTCGCTGCGTCGGCGATCTGACGCTGGAGGGACGCTACTTTCCCCTCCAGGTGGCTATTGGCCCGACGCAGGACCTCTGTCTCTTTTGTTGAAACGGCCAGGTATTCCTCGGCCGTCTTGATGAGTCGCTCGCTGCTTGCGCGCGACTCAGCATAAACCTCGGCGTCGATGGTGACGGTTGGGCGGCGGCTGCCATGGCTGCCAGTAGATCTCACCTCGCCTCTGGAAGCCATCTTGTGGTCAGTTCAAGCTGGAAAGGTGATTATCGATGGCATTCCACCATCCATATTTAAGGTACTCCTGGCGGGTGTTTCGATTGCCACGCGCCACCATCTCAGTGGTTGTTCACAGGAATCGAATCGGTGAGCCACCACGCCCCGCCCTCCACGTTGAGTTTCGAGGGATGGGGAACAGAACAGAGGTTCGGGAAGCAAACCGTCGGAAGTTTAACGTCGTCCCAAGAGAAAATTCACGACACCCAAGGATAATTTGGATTTCGGCCAAAACTCCTTCGCGACACCCATGTTGAAAGCTCACGACACCCTAGCTTTAAGGCGACGACACCCGTGCGTCGAACTGATCACAGAGAGAACCCCCGCGACACCCCTTCTCGAATTCGGCCGAAACTCCCTCGTGACACCCCAGTTGTAAACTCACGACACCCTAGCTTTAAGGGGACGACACCCATGCATTAACAGTGAACCCACGGGTGTCGTCGCCATAAAGCTAGGGTGTCGTGAGTTTACAACTGGGGTGTCACGAGGGTGTTTCGGCCGAATTCGAGAAGGGGTGTCGCGGGGGTTCTCTCTGTGATCAGTTCGACGCACGGGTGTCGTCGCCTTAAAGCTAGGGTGTCGTGAGCTTTCAACAGGGGTGTCGCAAAAGAGTTTCGGCCGAAATCCAACTCATCCCTGGGATGTCTCGGGGATTCTCTCCGTGTTCAGTTCTAAGCACGGGTGTCGAAGCATTGATGCGAGGGTGTCGTGAGCTTTCAAGTGGGGTGTCGCGAAGGAGTTTCGGCCGAAATCCAAATCATCCTTGGGTGTCGTGAATTTTCTCTTGGGACGACGTTAAACTTACGACGGTTTGCTTCCCGAAACTCTGTTCTGTTCCCCATCCCTCGAAACTCAACGTGGAGGGCGGGGCGTGGTGGCGCACCGATTCGATTCCTGTGAACAACGACTGAGATGGTGGCGCGTGGCAATCGAAACACCCGCCAGGGGAACCTTAAATAAGGATGGGGGAATGCCATCGTTACTCACCTTTCCAGCTTGAACTGACCACAAGATGGCTTCCAGAGGCGAGGTGAGATCTACTGGCAGCCATGGCAGCCGACGCCCAACCGTCACCATCGACGCGGTGGTTTATGCTGAGTCGCACGCCATCAGCGAGCGACTCAGGCTGGCGGCCGAGGAATACCAGGATGTTTCAACAAAAGAGATAGAGGTCCTGCGTCGGGCCAATAGCCACCTGGAGGGGAAAGTAGCGTCCCTCCAGCGCCAGATCGCCGACGCAGCGACCGAAGGAGACAAGCCCCAGTGAGGGCTAATGTATTTTTTTTTTTGATAAATAAAATTAAATTTTAGTAACTTGGTTGTCGCGGGCCTTCTCGCCGTGGTCAGTTCTAAGCACGGGTGTCGTCGCATTAAGCTAGGGGTGTCGTGAGCTTTCAACAGTGGTGTCTCTAAGGAGTTTCGGCCGAAAACCAATTCTCCTAGGGTGTCATGGGGATTGTCCGTGCGGTCAGTTCTAAGCAGTTCTAAGCACAACGTGGGTGTCTCGAAGGAGTTTCGAAATCCATTTCTACCTGTCGGAGGGATTCTCCGCGCGGTCAGTTCTAAGCCACGGGTGTCGTAGCATTGGAGCTAGGGTGTCAGTAGATTTCAACTGGGGTGTCGTAGGACATGAATGCGTGGTTGATGCTGAAAATGTAGATCGAAGCAGAGTTTGCGTAGTTCCTCAAACGAATTCAATTCAGCCATACGTTCTACAATGGATACGCGAAACGAGTTGGCTTTGGAATCACAACAGTGTGTAGCAGGGCCAACAACAAAAAACAACTTTGCTTCAAGCACCTGGCGTGTTGGAGGCAAGGAAAATCCAGAAAATCGAATCATAGGGATACTGGGAAAGTTGGTTGTATGGCATCCATAAAAGCAAGACTGAATGCTACGATTTTGGATGAGGTTTCTCTAGAACATAACCATGGGCTGTCCATAACATCAGCTGGTTATCTACGGTCGCATAGGAGGATAGGCAGAGATCAGCAATTTACATGCCGTGAATGTTCCGACGACTCAGATATACTCTGCCATGAGGACAATTGGATTTCACCGAGAAGGATGCTCGTAACTTCATTTGTCGCGAACGTCAGTCTAAGCTGAAAGAAGGAGATGCTCAGTCGATGGTAATTCATTTTGCCGAAATGCAACTCAAAAATCCCAATTTCTTCTACTCCTTAGACCTCAATGATAATGGTCATCTGAGGTCTGTCTTCTGGATTCATCCAAGGTCAAGATTGGCATGCACATACTTCGGTGATGTTCTAAGCTTTGACTCAACTTACTTGACAAACAGATATCAAATGCCTTTTTGTCCATTTGTTGGGGTGAACCATCATGGACAGTCAACCTTGCTTGGATGCGCATTGTTGTCTGATGAGAGTACTGAGACATATAAATGGGTTTTTAAGACTTGGCTGGATGCAAATGGTGGTCAAGCACCTATTGCCATGATTACTGATCAAGATAAGGCAATCGAGGCTGCTGTCAAAGAAGTTTTTCCTAACACACGACATCGATTTTGTCTTTGGCATATATTGAAGAAGATACCGGAAAAGATTGGCCACATTTGCACGGCAAATCCCAAGTTTATGGTTGATTTCGATGAGGCAATATATGATTCATTGACCATAAATTCATTCGAGGAAAGGTGGGCACATGTTATGGAGAAATATAAAGAATGCAAGTCTATAGATTGGTTCAATGTCCTATACGAATGTCGGGAAAAATGGGTCCCAGTTTACCTCAAGGATACATTCTTCGCAGGTTTGTATGTCAATGGCTTTGGTTCATGATTCATTTAAACGCTTTTTTTTTTAATTTTTGGTTGACAAAATTTTTAACAGGGATGTCATCTTCACAAAGGAGCGAGGGCATTAATCACTTCTTCGATGGGTTTATAAATTCGAAGACAACACTAACGGAGTTTATAAGTAAGTACGAAGATGCCTTGGAAAAACGATACGAGGCCGAAAATGAGGAAGATAATAGGACTTTGCAAACGATAGCTTTCCTAAAGACATCATCACCTTTTGAGAGACAAGCTGCAGGAAGGTATACACGGAGCATTTTCAAAAAATTCCAGAATGAGATCCTTGAAATGGCTGCATCAAATACAAAATTGATCAACGAAGCTGGCAACACGTGTATATATTCCGTCAAGTCGTATGAAAGGATTGAAGTCGATGGAATTGGCAAGGAGATGATCAAAGATTATATCGTGTCATACGATAGAAATATTGAGGATGTCCAATGCCAGTGCCGATCCTTTCAGTTCAAGGGGTACCAGTGTAGGCATGCCCTGTTGGTTCTTCATCAAAATGACGTATTTCGTTTACCAGATAAATACTTCTTGAAGAGATGGTGCAAGGACATGAAATACCAATTCGACGAATTCGACTGCAATACTGAGGGTTATGATAAAAGCACACGAAACTCACGGTACGCAGTGACAATTTTTTAATTGAAATGTCTTAATATTTGTTATCGTTAATATTATGTTTATGATTGTAGATATAGTTTGCTGTCTCATCGGATGACGAAGCTCGCAGAGATAGCCTCCATGTCTGAAGATGCATTTAATGTAGTGATGGATGGTCTACCGCCTCTATTCAAAACTGCCGTGGATGCCAACTGCGCAGCTAAACCACGTTCAGAGCTGGTAATTCAAGATCCTGAACAAATTAGGACGAAAGGTCGCCCGAGAGAGAACAGATTAAAGAGTGCAGTCGAGAAGAAGGCAAAAAGATCAAGGAAAAATCAGGCCAAGGAAAGAGCTGCTTCAAGTAGCAGGCAGACTTGTTTGCAGTCTATTAATACTGAAGAGGACCTGGAGATAATTGTTCCGCCGTCAGAAACTTTAATGGATGAATTTGATGCTTATGTATTGAGTCAACTTACACAAGATCATATATAAAACACGAGTGTCGTAACTTTTGAATTATGGTTGCTTGGTCGTAAATGAAATGCTCGCGAACGACTCCGAGGAAATTAGCGCGACGACACCCTTGCTCATGGAAAACGACACCCTAGCCTTGCTCGGCGACACTCGAAAGACGGAAACATACGAGACATCCTAGTTCTGGCAAACGACACCCAAGCCTTGCGCGGCGACACCCGAATGACGGAAACATACGAGACATCCCAGTTCTCGCGAACGACTCCGAAGAAATTAGCGCGACGACACCCTAGCTCATGGAAAACGACACCCTAGCCTTGCGCGGCGACACCCGAAAGACGAAACATACGAGACACCCTAGCTCATGGAAAACGACACCCTTGTCTTGCGCGGCGACACCCGAAAGGCGGAAACATAAGAGACATCCCAGAGCTTGCGAAACGACTCCGAAGATTTTAGCTCGACGACACCCTAGCTCAAGGCAAACGACACCCTAGTCTTGCGCGGCGACACCCGAAAGACGGAAACCTACGTATGTTTCCGCCTTTCGGGTGTCGCCGCGCAAGACAAGGGTGTCGTTTTCCATGAGCTAGGGTGTCGTCGAGCTAAAATCTTCGGAGTCGTTTCGCAAGCTCTGGGATGTCTCTTATGTTTCCGCCTTTCGGGTGTCGCCGCGCAAGACTAGGGTGTCGTTTTCCATGAGCTAGGGTGTCGTCGAGCTAAAATCTTCGGAGTCGTTTCGCAAGCTCTGGGATGTCTCTTATGTTTCCGCCTTTCGGGTGTCGCCGCGCAAGACAAGGGTGTCGTTTTCCATGAGCTAGGGTGTCGTCGAGCTAAAATCTTCGGAGTCGTTTCGCAAGCTCTGGGATGTCTCTTATGTTTCCGCCTTTCGGGTGTCGCCGCGCAAGACAAGGGTGTCGTTTTCCATGAGCTAGGGTGTCGTCGAGCTAAAATCTTCGGAGTCGTTTCGCAAGCTCTGGGATGTCTCTTATGTTTCCGCCTTTCGGGTGTCGCCGCGCATGACAGGGTGTCGTTTTCCATGAGCTAGGGTGTCGTCGAGCTAAAATCTTCGGAGTCGTTTCGCAAGCTCTGGGATGTCTCTTATGTTTCCGCCTTTCGGGTGTCGCCGCGCAGACAAGGGTGTCGTTTTCCATGAGCTAGGGTGTCGTCGAGCTAAAATCTTCGGAGTCGTTTCGCAAGCTCTGGGATGTCTCGTTTCCGCCTTTCGGGTGTCGCCGCGCAAGACAAGGGTGTCGTTTTCCATGAGCTAGGGTGTCGTCGAGCTAAAATCTTCGGAGTCGTTTCGCAAGCTCTGGGATGTCTCTTATGTTTCCGCCTTTCGGGTGTCGCCGCGCATGACAGGGTGTCGTTTTCCATGAGCTAGGGTGTCGTCGAGCTAAAATCTTCGGAGTCGTTTCGCAAGCTCTGGGATGTCTCTTATGTTTCCGCCTTTCGGGTGTCGCCGCGCAAGACAAGGGTGTCGTTTTCCATGAGCTAGGGTGTCGTCGAGCTAAAATCTTCGGAGTCGTTTCGCAAGCTCTGGGATGTCTCTTATGTTTCCGCCTTTCGGGTGTCGCCGCGCAGACAGGGTGTCGTTTTCCATGAGCTAGGGTGTCGTCGAGCTAAAATCTTCGGAGTCGTTTCGCAAGCTCTGGTCTGGGATGTCTCGTAGACATCGAGGACACTCCTGCTCGCAGTGATAAAATTTTTAATATTTGCATTAAATATTAATCAGTGTTAATATGAATAATTTACATTCAATGTTCATTCAAAGACGAATACAAAAATTAAGAACATTTTTCGACAATGTCGCTAATCTTTTTGTTCAGGCCCTCTCTCAATATCGTCGCAGCTAAGTGTCGCCGATAATCTCTGACTTCCTCATCACTGAAATCCAGCTTCATATCAGGATTGTCCCGTCGAGCAAGACATTCCATGTATCTCAGACAGTACAGGCCGCAATCCAGCGATCCGCTCGGTTGGCTTGGGCAATCCGAAATATCTTCTATCGGCCACTCCATTGCTTCCTTCTTATCGCAGTAGATATGGAATATGTGGCCTAGAATTGTATGCCATTTCCTTGCATTGGCCTTGTACTTCGGGTTGCGTTTCATTGAATTCAAGTGCATGAACACCTTCCTTTCCATGTCGACAGCAACCAAATGCCAGTGCGAGTTATCAGAGTTTACAATGGTAAAAAGAAACCGGAATTGGGACTTATCTTCATCCGATACATTGTCAAATATCGCAGCCCCAGATGATCCAGCAAGTTCATGCGCAGGTGATGAGGAAGTCAGACATAGAGCAGATACGAAAACTGATGCAATTATGCACTTATGATATCGGTCAGGATGCTCTGCCCAGTTTCGCATCAGAAACTCCTGGCCGCAATCAATTATCTGCCAATGGAATGTTAAACGATTAATATAATTCTAAAATCAACAACTATAACATGTTTCTTGATATACTTACATCATCTATTATCATCTCATTGTTAATGAGATCTTGAAGATTTTTTCTTGTTGCAACGCCATTAAACATATTTGTGTAGACGATCTCGTCGGTTTGTTGTCGCTCGCTCAAAAAATTTTGAATAATTATTTGGTCTTCTTCGACCGTTGTGTTGGGCTTTGAAATGCCCACTGTCTTCGCCGACTTTTTAGGTCGGGTTGTCTCATAACTTTTGCCGACGACCGTGGATGCCTTACGCTTCCTCGGCTCTTTTTTAATCCTCCTAACAAGCGACGGCACTCCAATTATTTCTAAGTCCCTTTTGTCATCCTTTGGCGCAGGGGTGCCAAGTTTATTATCGGATATGGACTCTTCTTTATTTTCATTCCCCTGCTCTGTTTTATCAGCCAATGAATCCCCCTCCAATATGTCGTCCTCTGATTTTGCATTCCCTGTCTCAATTGGAAACTCGGATGAATGGTCCTCCTCCATCTTCTTCTCCTCACTATTTACGTTACCAGGCTCGCGGAGGACCAACTCCAACGAATGCACCTTCTCTGTTTTCTCGTCCCCCTTGTCCTCCTCCTTTATTGCATAACTTTCCTTTCTGACCAGTGAATTGAGGAGGCTCTCAGCAATGGACAGCCTGCGCCTGACATCTTCGAGTTGATCCTTAACACACTCCAATTCATTCGTCAACTCGGCGCATCTTGCGCAGCTATCCATTGGTTGAGGGGCGCAGGTATCTGTTTGTTGAGGGGGGGACGGTTTTATCTGCTGAGGGAGAAGCCATAGCTCTTCTGGCAATGGTTCAGTAGCTCCCTCCATCTGCAACACAAGATGATAACAAATTAATATTAACTGAACATATTGACGCATTAAGTTGATAAAATGGTCAGAGCAATGGAGCTATGAAATAGATTACCAAGTCCTGAGGTTGCAAGTCGGCAACCCGAACCGATTGGATCTTAATTTGGTGGTCATACCACTTCAACAGCCGGGGCCGTTTATCAGGGTATGCCGGCTCTCGCATTGATGTATGCTCGAGGAACCACGCCTGAACATGAATTTTTTTTCGATATTAAATAAAGTAATATTACAAATAAATTTTGTCTCAACACTAATAATGTGTCTCAATAATCCTTACCACCAGTGCTGCCGAGCATCCGAACAAGGTAGGCTGCCTCCTAACTTTTTTTGCATTCTTTGAGTGCACCGGCTCCTCGGAACGCAAGCAAGCAGCTATTTCTGGGAGAGCCAGAACAATCAATTCCTTCAGTGCCGATGCCCAGTCGATGCTACCCAGTTGACTTAAATCATCCAAGTGCTGGATGAGATACCGTGGACATCTCTGATTAGACTTTGGAGCCAAAAACATGGCCAACATGTATGCGATCCAAAGTCGGACGGTGTCCTCGACATCCTCCTGTACTTTAGATGGTCGGAGTTGAAATATCAACTTCTCCAAACCTTCTTGGCGAAGATCTAAACCCTGGCCAAACCGTCTGAACAAACTTCCGTTGAACATTTGGCTGGACGTGTCGATCTTCTTCCCATGAGCTGGAAGTCCAAGAATGAGTGCGACTTCGTCGGCACTGAATAGAACTCGTTTTCCGCAAAACATGAACTCGTCGCCTCCATTGTGACATCTT
Organism: Calamus simplicifolius; assembly: GCA_900491605.1. Taxonomy (NCBI): domain Eukaryota; kingdom Viridiplantae; phylum Streptophyta; class Magnoliopsida; order Arecales; family Arecaceae; genus Calamus; species Calamus simplicifolius. Next base: position 149,415 of record UESW01002187.1, on the reverse strand, counting down.
ATGATGTCTGCTAGCAGTCGCCCGTCGACTGTGAACGTCTGCATGTCGACGAAGGCACCAAATGGTGTCCTTCGAATCAGTTTTGTATGACGTCTAGAGAACCCCATCCTCCAAACCTTCTGAACGTATACTGCCGGCCTGCAGCTATTCTTGAACAGCTGGGAAGCCTTCACTGGGGGGACTGGAACAATTTTATTGTCAACGGAAACAGGGGGTAAGACAGAATACATACATGTCATGAAATTTTAATATAGAATGTCGTAATATTTCATATAGTGCTAAACATACCCGAAGGAGCCGCATCCTCAGTCGAACGAAGTACCAGGTCCTTGCATTTTTCCGCCATTTTCTCTGTCTGCTTCTTCTTTGTTCGCGGTCTTCGTGCACAAACGAAAGCACTCATCTCCATGAATGACGTATTCGGAAGAATGAACTATGGAACAAGTTCAGGAGGGAAAAGGAGACCAGTGCCTTCTCGAGCAAGAGACGAAGGATGGCTTCTTGAGCAAAAAGATGGCTTCTCGGGCAACAGACGATTGATTCTAGGGTTTATGCCGACCTAAGAGAAATACGAAAGGACACCCGGATCGCCACGATCACATCAATGAGACCCGCGAACCCATAGGAACTGCCCACGTTTACAAACTTTTCTCGGAAATATGGCATGGCTCAGTGACTAGGGTGTCGTCGAATTAGTACTACGGTGACGTCAAATTCCCGCCTTGTTAAAGCACGGGTGTCGTCTCGTTAGAGCTAGGGTGTCGTGAGATTTCAACTGGGGTGTCGCGTTTGATTTTCTGCCGAATTCAATTAGGGTGTCGCCGATTCTCTGTATGTGGTCATTTATAAGACGGGTGTCGTCGCCCTAGAGCTAGGGTGTCGTGGGATTTCAACAGGGGTGTCGCGAAGGATTAACGGCCGAATTCGAACTAGGGTGTCTCTGGGATTATCTCCGTGGTCTGTTTAAAGAACGGGTGTCGTCTCCCTAGAGCTAGGGTGTCGTGGGATTTCAACTAGGGTGTCGCGAAGGATTAACGGCAGAATTCGAAGTAGGGTGTCGCCGGGTTCTCTCTATGTGGTCATTTATAAGACGGGTGTCGTCGCCCCAGAGCTAGGGTGTCGTGAGATTTCAAATGGGGTGTCGCGATTGAATTTTGCCGAATTCAATTAGGGTGTCGCCGGGTTCTCTCTATGTGGTCATTTATAAGCACGGGTGTCGTCTCGTTAGAGCTAGGGTGTCGTGAGATTTCAACTGGGGTGTCGCGATTGATTTTCTGCCGAATTCAATTAGTGTCGCCGGGTTCTCTCTATGTGGTCATTTATAATACGGGTGTCGTCGCCCTAGAGCTAGGGTGTCGTGGGATTTCAACTAGGGTGTCGCGAAGGATTAACGGCAGAATTCGAAGTAGGGTGTCGCCGAGTTCTCTCTATGTGGTCATTTATAAGACGGGTGTCGTCGCCCCAGAGCTAGGGTGTCGTGAGATTTAACTGGGGTGTCGCGATTGATTTTCTGCCGAATTCAATTAGGGTGTCGCCGGGTTCTCTCTATGTGGTCATGTTAAAGCACGGGTGTCGTCGTCCCAGAGCTAGGGTGTCGTGAGATTTCAACTGGGGTGTCGCGATTGATTTTCTGCCGAATTCAATTAGGGTGTCGCCGGGTTCTCTCTATGTGGTCATTTATAATACGGGTGTCATCGCCCTAGAGCTAGGGTGTCGTGGAATTTCAACTATGGTGTCGCGAAGGATTAACGACAGAATTCGAAGTAGGGTGTCGCCGGGTTCTCTCTATGTGGTCATTTATAAGACGGTGTCGTCGCCCCAGAGCTAGGGTGTCGTGAGATTTCAACTGGGGTGTCGCGATTGATTTTCTGCCGAATTCAATTAGGGTGTGGGAAGAAAGAGTTTTTACTTTGTGCTGCGGCTGACATTCCTCCAGAAGTTTTTTTACGCAGACTCCAGTATCAAGGTTTTCCAGTCCAGTAGCTGAAGTATTTTCAGCCTCTAAGCTGGAAGAAACAGAGTTCTTCTTGCACAGATGACATAAAAATAAAATGGCGCTAAAGGGCATTTTCGTCCGCACAAAAATTTTAAAAAAAAGTGAACAGCATTAAATGTCCGTCACGTTCAGAACGTTACGTCAAAGCCCAGCCATACCGCCTGTCAGGTCATCCATGTCGGATCCATGTGGACCAATCGGAAGATGAGGTGTAGTCCATGTCAGCATTGCTGCACCGGAGCCGGTGTACACAGTGTTTTCATATATATATATATATATATATATATATATATATATATATATATATATATATATATATATATATATATATATATATATGGTGCGTTCTTAAACAGGCTTGAAAAGTATCATGTATGTTGTGTACTTATTGACTTAGCGTACAAAATATAAACTAAAATCCAACATCGACGTCCTGTCATCAGTACCGTAATCTCTCTCCTCTATGAGAATGGTAACCATGAGGCTCGGCTCTATTTATTTCGAGTTTTCTTTTCCGGATATCTGCTGTACACTTAACAATATTCTATGAGTTTGATATCAAAATGTTTTCTGTATATTTACAATATTAAAATACGATGAAATATTTTTCTCTCTACTGTTAACATGCAGGTACAAAATGGTATAAGAGAGGAAGTAGTAAATTTGCACGAGAGAGAGAGAGAGAGAGAGAGAGAGAGAGAGAGAGAGATCATATAAGGAAGCAAGACGTATTGACTCTTACATGCAGCCAAAGAAGTCACCATGTGTGTTGAAGTACCATTGCACTCTCATCCACCTTGTCAGTTGTGCAATAAATAAATCTTATAATAAAGGGTTTTTCCGAATAACTATTGGCTTTAACTATGCTCAACAGTTATCTTAAGTAATTGCTAAAACAAAATAAGGAAAGCCAAATGACCAACCTTCAAGATATCTTTTCAGGTGTGAGCTGGTTGCAAACATAACTAGTGCCATAACATATATATACCGGTTCCCATCATCATCATAGTTAATATGTTTTGAAAATCGAATCGACTCGATCGATTGAATCGGTTCAATCATATTGATTATCAGTTTGATTCATTTTTACTATTAAAGTTAATTTTTATATAATCTGATAAAAATTAAAAAAAAACTCATTGAATCGATTGATCCAACCTGATTATTACTTTTTTTTTAATTTTTTTATTTAAATTAATATTCATATTTTATTATTTTATATTATTAAATTAAAATTAAATTATAATTATTTAGTCTGATTAGAATGATTGTCTGATCAAACTGATTGATTCACTATCTAAAAATTAAATTAATTTATTATTCAATCCGATTTTTAAAACATTGGTTAAGAGCCCATGCCCAGCTTCTTAACCCTTCTGCTAAAGGGCCCTTTCCAAGTGCACCTGGTCAGGTCAGTGATGGAACGCGCAGGACACACATATCCCTTGCAAAGCAAAGTCATGGGTTTAATAATGAAGTTGGGACCATTGTTGCGTGCTTCGCTTGAGCTTATCTACAAGATCCATCATAGATCAAGTCTATTAAAAAAACAATTTTTAATCAAACTATTATATCGTTGTAATTTTAATTTTTTGTGCTGAACAAAAATCGGAAAACGACTTTTCTTGACGGATCTGCGTCACCGTAACCTCTTGAATGAGATGTGCCAACATAAAGGAGGACAAGAGCATAGTTGTCATGGGCCGGACAACGACTCGGCCTAGGACTCGGTTCATGGTATCACTGATTCAACCGTTGGATCATTGATTAGATCATCGATTAACTATTTTAACATAAAATATATTTATATTAATAAAAATTAAATTTAATAAAAAAGATTAAGATTAACATAATAATAAAATTCATAATTCTATTTGGTTCTAACAGGATTGATCGGATTATTTTGAATTACTTATACATCCGGTTTTATATTAGAACCACATCGACTTAATTTTTAGGTTTCGGTTCAACCGATTGATTCGGTCCGATTCTGACAACTATGGACAAGGGCGCTTACCTGCATTGCCTTCCCTTCTAAGCGAATGCTCCATATGATCCGGTTTCAATAAAGTCTCCATCCGGAAGTCCCCATCGTGGAGTTATTTTGGATGAACATAGTCCACGAGATTGCTAGGAATCAGTCTTGGATAGAGCTGGTCTGCGCGTGACCGCCACCAGCCTTTAAATAAGAACTTTGCCATGGGACCTCCACGTTGCTCTTATCGCACCACAAGCCAATGGCTTCCACTCGATCTTCTTCAGCTCCTGCAGCTGCTCCAGTACCACTCGTAGCTCTCGCACTCATCATCCCTTGGCTTGCCTTCTTCTTCTCTACTTTACCACTAGCGGAGAGCCATCCTCCCTTGGTGAAAGGCCTTTCTTGGAGCTTCTACGAGTCCAGCTGCCCGAGCCTGGAGCAGATCTCCAGGGACTTCCTAAAGAAGGCGCTTAAGAAGGACGTCCTCATCACCGCCGGCCTCCTTCGCCTCCACTTCCATGACTGCTACGTCCTGGTAAGCTAGTCGTTCCTTTAGCTTATCAACGAGGTAGCGTACAATGGTGCATGGTTTTTGTGCAAGTTTTTGGCCAGCTCCAGCTAGTCTAGCTAGCGTGCGTACGTACGTATCAATGGGCTTCGAAATGGCAGGGATGCGATGCCTCTTGTTGCTGGACGGGCCGGAGCGCAACGCAGATCCAAACAAGACGCTGAGGCCCTCGGCCATCCAGGCCGTCAGAGACATCCGGGCGCTCGTAGACCGGCACTGCGGTCCCAGGGTCGTCTCATGCACCGATATCATTACTCTCGCTACTCGCGATGCCGTCCACCTCGTATTACTACTTCCTCTCTCTCCTCGTTAATGTTGCTTAATTTTGTTTTCTAAGGTAGCGTTGGATTCATAAAAAAGCTATTTCTAAGATAGTTATTGATAGAAAAAAATATTATTTCTGGATAAGTATGCAGGATAGAGTTTATCCTCTGATTATTCCTAGGAATATCTCTTGGCTATTCCATTGATCATATCAAATGCAAAAAGGTAAATCCATAGGATAACTTTTTTTTTTTTTACTTTCATTTGAAGGGATAATCAGCTACTATTCTTGCATTTTTAGGGAATAAATTGAGAGGATAAACCATGGTTAACCATGGATTATCCCTTTGGTTAACTTTATTCCCAGCTATCCTTCATAGTTATGGCTTTTGGGAATAAGAGAGGTTATCCCCTGGATATCCCCTCTTATTTCCTATTTCAAACACTATCTAAGTATACAGAATAGTATTTATCTAGAGAATAGCTCAAAGAATAATCATCTTTTTAAAATAATAGCTTTGCCATCAAGGGATAACTCTAATTATTCCTGAAGTTCCTAGGGAATAAGTTCAGAGAATAACTCATGTTTAATCATGGGTTATCCCCTTTTGTTAAACTTTTCAGAATTATTCCTTCTAGTTATAGCTTTTGGAAATAAGGGAGATATTAGGGATAACCTTTTTTAAACTTATTCTTTGTGGTTATAACTTTTGAAAATAAGAAGGGATATCGAAGGAATATCCCATCTTTATTCCCTATTTCAAATACAACCTTAGTTGTTATGGTTGACTTTCTCGTGTCTTAGAGAATGTTGAATCCTTCGCTCTTCATTTCATAGAGTTATTTAATTTGATAAATATTTGATAAAATTATTTAGTTAATAAGCTTATACATTAACGATGCATATATAAACTATTCTATCAATTTTAATTAATTTATTAAAAATATATATTATTAAATTATGATTAACTAAAGTGTAATAATTATTATTTTTTCTTCTTGTACCATTGATTTATAGGTTACGTTGCCTTATGGACACTTGATGAATGATGCCAGTAGGACACAAACGATGTGATGATTTATGCTTTTTAGTTTAGTGCTCATTCAATATTTGGAGAAAAGTTATTTTTCTAGAATTTTTTTAAATTATTTTTTTTAGGAAAAGACCTAAAAAAAATAAATTTTATCAAATTTAGCTGATAAAAAAATTTATATAGAAAACTAGCTTTCAAAATATTTTATTATGTTTAGTTGAGATAATTTTACATAAGAAATTACTAATTTGACTGTAATACCTCTATAATAAAAATTTCATAAAATTAATATAATACAATATTTATAGTATTAATTTATATATTATAATATATGATATAATTGAATATATTATATTATGTATGCTATAGTAATAAATACAAATATATACATGGCTTTTTAAATCTCCTCTCTTCGCTTAGAATCAAGACGGAATTAATTAAACTAAGTACGAGTATAAAAGTAATAAAACCCTGGGATTGATAAGGACATACCTTATAACGATGGGATTGTGGTCCAAATGGCACTGTAACGAGGATCAGCAGCCATGCAAGTAGTAAGTGTCAAAGGTCAAAAATAAATAAATTCCTTAAAGGATATTAAAGTATATAAATTTCTTAATTTCAAAAGCAAACCTCAGTTTAAATAATAAATCTAATTAGATCTCTCTCGTTAAAAATTTAGAGGAGGCTGTGGATTCCAATAATTCTGGATTTTAAAAATAGAAAGACATATGATAGGAAATTTGATCAAGCAAGAAAGAAAGAAATCAAAAAATCTATAAAGAGGACATCTTAGACTTTATAAATATTTTTTGGGGGTGGATGAAGATAAATATTTTTAAGTCAAAAGTGGGTAAATGAATTTTTTAAATTAGATATTAGTTAATTATCTCAAGATCAAATTATTTAGCAAAAACGTTTTTAGATACATGGAATATATCTGGTAAATAATAAAAAAATGCCAGAGTTGGATAACTTAAGTTTAGACCAAACAGGCTTCCCCATACTTCTCATGAAAAAAAATAAAAATAAAAATAAAACCAACAACTACCACTAAAAATATAAGATCTGTTAAATGTATTTGTGTACTCTTAAAAATTAAGAAGATCGATCGATTAACATTAATAAATATCATCACCAGAGCCAATAATGTTTCTTTAATAATTACTCCATATAAAATTTGTGAATAAATTATAAATTCCACAATTGCTTGAAAGTTCAAAGTTAATGGATATTGCGTACTCGGCATTCAATTGACGAGTCTTTTTGTTTTTTTTTGTTTTTAGTCTGGCGGGCCATACTACGACGTCCCCTTCGGCCGCCGCGACGGCTTCACCTCTGCCACCGTCGTCGATCTCCCAGGCTCCGACTTCAACGTAAGCTCCCTTTTGTGCGCCTTCGCCAAGGTTAACCTCAACGCCACCGACCTCGTCGCCCTCTCCGGCGCCCACACGGTTGGCTTGGGCCACTGCACCACCTTCCAGAAACGCCTCTTCCCCTCCCAGGATCCCATCATGGACAAGACGTTCGCCAACTCGCTCCGCCGCTCTTGCCCGGTCAACAACACCGACAATACCACCGTGATGGATATCCGGTCGCCGAACAGGTTTGACAACAAGTACTACGTCAATCTCATGAACCGGCAAGGCCTCTTCACGTCGGACCAGGGCTTGTACACGGACAAGAGGACGCGGCCTATCGTGAAGAGCTTCGCCGTGAGCCAGGCTTTGTTCTTCAACAAGTTTGTAGTGGCTATCACCAAGCTGGGGCAAGTGAACGTGCTGACGGGGAATCAGGGGGAGATTCGAGCTCAGTGCTAGCTAGAAAATAAGACCAGCACCATGCATGGAATTCCTTTTACTTGTTTAATAGAAGTGCTGTTTTAGTTAGGGAGTTCCAAGTCCTTATTGATCAGGATTACTGGCCTTTATTAGTTGTCTAGAATCTTCGACGTCAGTGTTGATGCATAGGAATTGATCTTCTGATGTTCTGATTTTTACATGGTAACAGTGGTTGGCAGTTAAGAGGCAGCGTGATGAATTCCGGTTTAATAATAAAAAGTTATTTTTTATGCTGTACGTTTTCTGGCATCAAAGTCTGCTTCTCAAAGAAGCATTTAGAGGAATCTAAAATTTTGAGGGGTGCAGCACATATCTTGGAACACCTTAGATCTTGGGAGAGTTGTGGCATGAATCTTGAAGCAATTCTCCTGTTCATCGCCCATGGAAGCAGGGGCATTCTCATGAAGTCGAGCTAGAGCCCCATCGCGGCAGTGGCCCTTGGAGGTTGGCCGGTGCTGATACTGTTTGACAAATAAAGAAGAAGAACGAATATATTATTGAAGAACAAAAAAAATAATAATAAATATGATTACAACCTCAAGAATGAAGATAGTACGAAGCAATAAAAAATTGAAAGATGAGGGACGAGGCAGGTAAAACCATGCTTTCCTTAAAAGCAGATTTGCTTTCTCTACGTCAACAATGCTGGAGGAAACTTGAGCAACTGCTTCTCCTAGGATACAATGAATATCGAGCCAAACAAGGGCACCATCACGTCAATTCTAGCGAACTCGAACGATGCCTTTACTTATCACCATCACGTCAACTCTAGCGAACTCGAACGATGCCTTTATTTTATCACCAAAAAATACTAATTAAGAATATAGTCAATTCACAAAAAAAAAAAAACTCAAAACTTATGATTGTGCTTTGTGTGATTTTGTTTTCCATGGTATGAAATCAAGAAAGAGCTGGGTCAGCTTTCATAGCTTGCAAAGCCTTGCTGCCGATAAACGGTTTTGATTTCTTAGATTTTTTTATCCCTATGATTGAGCTTTATGCAGCATGAACAGGATATTACCCATGCTGTTCGGATGTTTCATGCTCACATCCTTTTTTATTGAGGGAAACTCTCTATCTGCTATCCAGTGGCTCTAGATGGGATACTGCAACCATATTCTCACTAATCCTCTTCTCTGCGATATTCGAGCTGCTCTACGGAGATCTCACAGAGTCCACATTCGGCATATCTACTGGAAAGCTAATTCTGCAGCAGATTGGATGGCGGCTGCTGTGGCCCATCATGTGGGATTCTGGATATGGAATCAGGGTTACCCCTATCCCCCTGCTCTCAAGCAAATTTGTACTCTGATATTTCTGGACTGATTCGTACGAGGATAGTGTGATTGCCTCAAAAAAAAAAAAAAAAAAAAGAAAAGAAGAAGAAGAAGAAGAAGAAGAGAGCCTTCTTTTATATAGGCATGATAGAGGAAGATTAACTGGCTTAGAATTAATGCGGTTATTAATTCAAATCAATAAGCTATTAATAATACTTAAATTTCAAGAATTAAGTGACATTAATCAATTTCTCATTCATTCCAAAATGACATTTATAATGGTTCTATAATAATTTTTCAACAATCCTGAATGAAATTGATTGGCTTAAAAAAATGATACAACTCGACGGCTTAATGATAGAGTTATACAGTTGATACCTGCATAGATAGATAGGTGTTAACCTTTGAACCTTTCCTCGTGAGAATATATTTACTTTAATGGTTGCTCAGTGGACGCGATGTCTTTGAACTGCTTTGTCGTTTATGTAAACAATGATATATCTCACAAGATATCTTTCTGGCACAATTTTAGTTCTCATGGTTCTGTCCATTTTGACCATGAACATCTGCCTGGTTCTGCGAGAGTTTTTAGAGAATTAAGCCCCATAATTCTCTTTCTCATATAGTAATCTCTTATCTAAGAGTAACCCACATTATTATGCTCAGAAGTCCGATGCATAAGGTGTTGGATTTCGATCATATAGCGAAAGACTAGCACTACAAGAAAATACTGAAATAGCGACGCAAATTTAGCGACGCAATTATGCGTCGCTAAATTGCGATCACTTTGCGATGCCTCTATGACAACAAAACATTGCGATGCAATTAGCGACGCATTAGCGACTCAAAAACCAGAAAAAAAAAAATAATTTTTTTATTTAGCGACGCAAATAATGCATCGCAATATTTTTAAATTATTTTTTATAAATATAAATATGGGAAAAAAATATTGCGACGCAACTCAGTGCATCGCAATGTTTTTAAAAAAATTAATTATGTTAAATAGCGACGCATTAGCAACGTAATAAACCAGAAAATTAAAAAAATTATTTTAATTTAGCGACGCACCAATTGCGTCGCAAATAATTTAAATAAAATTAATTTTTATAAAATATAAATATGGGAAAAAAACATTGCGACGCAACTCAGTGCGTCGCAATGTTTTTAAAAAATTAATTATGTTCAATAGCGACGCATTAGCGACGTAATAAATCAAAAAATTAGAAAAATTATTTTTAATTTAGCGATACACCAATTGCGTCGCAAATAATTTAAATAAAATTAATTTTTATAAAATATAAATATGAGAAAAAAAATATTGCGATGCAACTCAGTACGTCGCAATGTTTTTAAAAAATTAAATATGTTAAATACGCATTAGCGACGCAATAAACCAAAAAATTAAAAAATTATTTTTAATTTAGCAACGCACTAGTTGCATCGCAATTATTTTAAATAAAATTAATTTTTATAAAATATAATTATGAAATAAAAAATTGCGATGCAAACCTATGCGTCGCAATGTTTTTTTAAAAATTATTATGTTAAATAGCGATGCAATAGCGATGCAATAAAACAATAAATTAATAAAATAATTTTTATTTAGCGATGCAAGTATTGCATCGCAATGTTTTTTAAAAAAATAAATTTTATAAAAATATTAAAAAGAATTATGAAATAAAATATTATTTAAGGAAATCTGAATATTCTTTTTAATATATATATTATATATGTGTGTTAAACTCTAATCATATGAGAACTGGAGCGAGATAAGATACAAGAAGAACGAAAGTTAAATGACTAGCATCTAAAGAAAGACTTCGATCCAAACAGATAAACAGAGGCCAAAAAGAACAAAGAAACGATCCAAAACGGGGGGTAAAAAAAGCCCTAGAAAGGTAGACAACAAACCTTTAGAAACCGCGTCTAAGACAAACTCCAAAACCCTAGTATCCTGAGCTCTGATCGATCACTCAGGAGCGGCAACACGAACAAGATGAAACACACCGACAATAGGAAAGATCTCTCTCTGGAAACCCTAGGAAAAGCTCGTCGTCGCCCCCTTACATGGATGAGATGGAGGTAGAGGGATCGGTTTCCCGAGAAACCCTAGTATTAGGCTTTTGGGGAACGAGGAAAAGAAGCCCTCCTCCACGGTGAGCTCTTGGCGTCTCTCCCCTCGCTCTCTTCGCGACTCATGCTCCCCCCCACCCTTTTAAAGTTTCCAAACGGGACTACGAGCAGCCAAGCACCATCTAGAAGCGAAGCGGAAGGCCGCGGCACTGTGCCCGTGAAACTGTCTTGGTCTACTGGCTTCGATCGATCGCAACCGTTGGATCATCGCCATCGGATCGATCACAACGGTTCGAGATCGGTCGTCACCGACCGGGATCGATCATGGCTTCGATCGATCAACCGTCGGGTCGATGCTGATCGAATCGATCACGACGATCGAGATCGGTCATTGCCGACCGAGATCGATCATGGCTTCGATCGATCGCAACCGTCGGATCGTCGCCGATCGGATCGATCGCGACGGTCCGAGATCGATCGTCGCCGACTGGGATCGATCATTGCTTCGATCGATCGCAATCGTCAGATCGTCGCCAATCCGATCGATTGCAACGGTCTGAGATCGGTCGTCGCCGACCGGGATCGATCATGGCTTCGATCGATTGCAACCGTCGGATCGTCGCCGATCGGATCCATCGCGATGGTCCGAGATCTTTCCTCTTATTTCCTTCTCTTTCAAGAACACAAATCTTTCTGTTTTCTCTCTTGTTACTCCCTCGTTCAAGAACGCTAATCATCATCCTCCTCCTCCAAGCCTCTTGAACCCTAACCTTAACGCTAATTACTCTTCGTTATTTCCGGTGTGTCTTATTTGCTGTTCATTCTCTTGAAGAGCCATCATGGACAAAACAAACCGAAAGAGGAAGCACAACGAGAACCAAGACGATGATCCTCTCGCCCTCTGCCTCTCTCCTCCTAATTGTCGTAGCCTTACACTTTCAAACACCAGGTTCCCTTCCCTTCCGTCCCCTCCCCCCGCCGCTGCTACTGCCGCCACAACCGCAACACCTCTCCTCTCTCCCCCTGCCCAGCAGCCAAGATCGGTCATCCCCGACTGGGATCGATCATAGCTTCGATCGATCGCAACCGTCGGATCGTCGTTGATCGGATCGATCGCGACGGTCCAAGATCGGTCGTCGCCGACCGGGATCGATCATGGCTTCGATCGATCGCAACCATCGGATCGTCGCCGACCGGGATCGATCATGGCTTCGATCGATCGCAACCGTCGGATCATCGCAGATTGGATCGATCGCGATGGTCCGAGACCGTCCGCCGATAGGGATCGATCATGGCTTCGATCGATCGCAACCGTCGGATCGTCGCCAATCGGATCGATCGCGATGGTCCGAGATCATCGTCGCCGATCAGGATCAATCATGGCTTCGATCGATCGCAACCATCAGATCGCCGCCGATCGGATCGATCGCGACAATCCGAGATCGGTTGTCGCCGACCGAGATCGATCATGGCTTCGATCGATCGCAACCGTCGGATCGTCGCCGATCGGATCGATTGCGATGGTCCAAGATCCGTCATCGCCGACCGGAATCGATCATGGCTTCGATCGATCGCAACGTCGGATCGTCGCCGATCGAATCGATCATGACGATCCAAGATCGGTCGTCGGCGACCGGGATCGATCATGGCTTCGATCGATCACAACCGTTGGATAGTCATCGATCTGATCGATCGCAACGGTCCAAGATCGGTCATCTCCGATCGGGATCGATCATGGCTTCGATCGATCGCAACCGTCGGATCGTCGCCGATCGAATCGATCGCAACCGTCGGATCGTCGCCGATCGGATCGATCGCAACGGTCCAAGATCGGTCGTCTCCGACCGGGATCGATCATGGCTTCGATCGATCACATCCGTCGGATCGTCGCTGATCGGATCGATCGCGACGGTTCGAGATCGATCGTCACCGACCGGGATCGATCATGGCTTCGATCGATCACAACCGTCAAATCGTCGCCGATCGGATCGATCGCAACTGTCCGAGATCGGTCGTTGCAATGATTTTAGAAAAAAAATATTGTAAAAAATTTCAAAATAAAATATTTGCGATGCAATATTTGCATCACAATATTTTTAGAAAATATAATTTTTATAGTTATAATTATTTAAAAAATATTGCGACGCATTAGCAACGCATTTTCCCAGAAAATAAAAATAAATTTTCTAGAGAAAACAAGTTTTAATATTGTGATGCAAATATTGCATCGCAATATTAAATTAAAAAATAAAAGTAATAAAAAAATTTAAAAATAAAATATTGCGACGCAACATATGTGTTGCAATTATTTTTAAAAAATATAATTTTTAATAAATATAATTATTTAAAAAATATTGCAACGCATTAGTGATGCAATTTTTAGAAAATAAAAATAGTTTTTCCAGAGAAAATAATTTTTAATATTGCGACGCATATATTACCTCACAATATTTTTTAGAAAAATAAATGTAATAAAAAAATTAAAAAAAATATTGCGACGCAAATATGCATCGCAATTATTTTTAAAAAATATAATTTTTATCAATTATAATTATGAAAAAAATATAGCGACGCAATTTCCTAGAAAATAAAAATAGTTTTCCTAGAGAAAATAATTTTTAATATTGCTACGCATATATTGCGTCGCAATATTTTTAGAAAAATAAATGTAAAAAATTTTTTAAAAAAATATTGCGATGCAATATATGCGTCGCAATTATTTTCAAAAATATAATTTTTATCAGTTATAATTATTAGAAAAATATTGCGATGCATTAGCGACGCAATTTCTTAGAAAATAAAAATAATTTTTCGCAGGACAATGGTGCCAAATTAGCGACTCATTAGCGACACAATTAGTTGCATCACTAAGTTTTGCATAAAATAATAAAAAGGCCAAATTAGCAATGGATTAACGACACGTTGTTGCGTCGCTAATCCATAATAAATTTTAAAAAAAATAGCGAGTGATTAGCGACGCAAATTTGCATCGTTAATCACTACTATATAAGCTCTGTCGAGCCGGCCCCCCCCCGCTTCTCTTCTTCTTCCTCTTCTTACCCTAACCGTCGACGTCCGCTCCTCCGGCTCCCCCGTCCTCTCCCCCGGCGGCAGCTCCCCCCACTCCGGCGGCGTCTCCTCTCGACCAAGGTAAGCCCCCCCCCCCCTCCTCCTCATTTTTTTTTTAAAAATAGGTTCCGGCCACGGCCGCTGCCGTGGTCATCTTCTTCGGCCATGGCCGCTGCCGTGGCCGGCCGTGGCCTGGCCACGGTGGCTAGGCCACCAAAAAAAAAATAACAGCTAGGGGGTTGTTTTCCCCATCCCCCCTTCGTCTTCTCCGGCCACGGCCACTGCCGTGGCCGGCCGTGGCCTAGCCACGGTGGCCAAGGCACCAAAAAAAATTAACAGCTAGGGGGGGTTTTCCCCACCCCCCCTTCGTCTTCTCCGGCCACGACAGCCGTGGCCTAGCCACGGTGGCCAGGCCACCAAAAAAAATTAACAGCTAGGGGGGGTTTTCCCCACCCCCCCTTCGTCTTCTCCAGCCACGGCAGCTGCGTGATCGTCTTCTCCGGTCACGACTGCTGCCGTGGCCGGCCGTAGCCTGGCGGTAGCCAGGCCACCAAAAAAAAAGTATAACAGGGGGTTCCCCCCCTTTGGTCTTCTCCAGCCACGGCCATAGCCACTGCCATGGCTGTCTTCTCCGGACACGGCCGCTGCCATGGCCTGGCCATGGTGGCCAGGCCACCAAAAAAAAAAGTATAACAGGGGGCTGCTGCCGTGGCCTAGCCACGGTGGCCAGGCCACCAAAAAAAAAAAAGGGGGGGGGGGGGGGGTTTTCCCCATCCTGTTAATTTATGTCACACAATATTGATACTAAGTGATACTTGCTTCGATAGGACTAATTCAAATGGTCACACAATAGTATTACTATATATATATGGAGAATGATCACTCTAATAAATTAATAATTTATGTCATTAGTCGTAGCTCTTTGGATAGACTGATTTAGCTCATCAATCATGACTCTTTAAATCAACTGATTTAGCTCATAAATCATAGCTATTTAGGTCAATTAATTTAGCTTATCAGTTTTAACTTTTCAAGTAAGCTGATTCTAGACCATCAACCTTAATTAGCTCTTTAGATCATCAATCAAAACTCTTTAGATAGGTTGAGCTGAATTAGCTTAGCTATTTAGGTCAACTAATTTAGCTCATTAACCATAACTCTTTAGATTAGCTAATTTCAAAATAGCAGTCGTAGCTTTTCATTTCTTTATAGCTGTTTATGCAATAATATTTGTGCATTGTAGTTATTTACAATTGTTATGTCTTGATTATTTACATTCTGCTTCAAATTGAATGATGCATTAAATTATGTAATGCTAGAATGAAAGTCTTGTTGTAGTTTTATTTAATTTTCAGCAACAAATTAGTAGTTTCAATGATTTATATTTAGTCTTCACAAACATTTATATTCGATATAATAATCTTAAGAAGTCAGTGACTATATATATAGAATACTATTCCTATATATGTATAATTGACAAGAATTTATGAATAACAAGCATAAGTTCGATTGTCTTCGGATTTCCATATTATTAATCACAGCACTATAACCTTTAGACCCGTTTGAGAATTTGTAAGACTTAGTCTTGCAAATTCTCAAATTGTCCTGGTGGTGTCCACAAGGGCTCCTGAAACATCACTTAGAGATCCAATGGAAATGCATGCAATTAAGGACGACACAAGGGCTCCTGAAACATCACTTAGAGATCCAAATGGTGATGTCCAAGAAATTGCATATGCAAATGTTTAGTTTCCTTCTGATGATAATGAAACTGAATCGCAGTTCGATACGGCATCAGATGTTGAACCAACATTTCACAAAAAAAATGACACCGATGAAACATAGAGGTTTTTTTAAATTCAACTTTATTTTATAAGTGTTAAATTTTTACATAGTCAATCATTAATCGTAATTTAATTACCTGAATCTTTAGTATTTTTAGTATGATGGGCAGAGGTATATCTACCGATGACATACGGAGTGAGCAGGGACGTAGCCCTGCTGCATCAGATCACACGAGCTTTGGAGATAGAGAGTTCAGATCTCCATACATCGCACAGCATTTGGGTGATCCTGCATTTGTATTACCTTTCAACCGATCGGCACATACCTCCGAGAGTTCTTCCACCATCGGCTGCACCGTACTTCGACTAGATGCTCATGGGCTGTAAGTATATACTAATTAAAAATATATGTTTAAGTTTTTAAGTCAATTACTTATAAACATGTATTTTTTTAATAGATTTATTGAGCAGCATCATGTATCCAGCCACATCAGCTCCGTATTTCAGAGGCGTGCAGATCCCAGTGGCTATGATTGGCGCCACGTATCTGCAGCCACGAGGGAGTTTTATTTTTCTGAGTTTCAGGTAAACTTATTAAATACAATTTATCACTGATATAAAATTTCTTAATCTTAATAAATTCTAAAACTAATTATTTATTTTAATGCAGAAAAAGTTTACGTGGGACCCTGCCAGCCATGATGCCATTAGGGCAGCGTGGGAGGCTCTTACGGGATGCCGATACTCCGACATGCTTCATCGTTAGAGGTCATCGGGTCAGCGTCCTGTGCATGTGCCAGAGGGTATTTGGCATGAGTGGCAGCAGGCCTGGCAGTCCGATGGCTGGTGCAGGAGGTCCGCATCAGCCAGCACGAACCGTCGATCCGAGAGGAGCGGTCCTGGCACGGGTCTCTCCCACCACACTTCGGGCTCCATTTCGATTCAGGAGCACAGACGCCGTATGGTAAGAAAATATAAATAATTTAATTACTAATTTAGTTATTTACAATATTTGCATTAATATCAATTTTTTTATTGTTATAGTTTGAGCAGGAGGGTGGAGATCCTGGTGAGTTTCGTTTATTCAGGGCGAGACACACCAGGAGGGACGGTTCCGGGGTCGATACGCGATCACGGGAGGTTGCGGTAAGAACTTAGCTTTATGTAGTATGTTTAATTTCTAAAATTTTATTTAGAGAAATTTAGTGATTCATTTATTATTGATTTTATAATTCAAAGACACGAGTCGAGGAGCTTCGCTCCTAGGCATCGCAGGTCAACTCCACTGATGGGAGACGCCCGTTGAACTCTTAGCAGAGGAGAGTCGACGTATGTTTTTGGAGGCTGTTGGTGCCCAGCCGCGAGACCGTAGGGTCTATGGTCTGGGCACTAGAGCTTCTGCATTTTCTCCATCAGGCCTCCAGCTCACGATATTCTGGTGATATTCCTGCCGAGCGTTTAGACGACATTCAGAGATCTATTACGGAGAAGGTTCGGCAGGACGTTCGTTAGGAGGTTCTGCAGGAGTTCAAGCACGAGTTCGAGCAGCGTATGTGAGGAAATCAGCAGGAGCTTGCAGACATGCGAGATCAGATACGTCAGTTGGAGGATATGGTTAGCCGCCTATCGCAGGGTTCCCAGCCTCCACGTGATCGCGCGAATTCTTGATGTATTTTTTTTCTTTTTATATTTGTACATGAAAACTTCAAAATTTTAATATATTAATTATTTTTAGAATTGAATGATTATTGTTTAGATTAATATGAGTGAAGAATGTTTCGATCAATATTTAAATGTAACGAAATTGTATTAATCGTTTTAATTTTTAATATTTTATTTTTTATAAAAAAATAATTAGCGACGCATTAGCGACTGAATTGCATCACTAATATTTTTAAAATATTATTATTAAATATTGTGATGCAATAACCCGGCGTTGCAATATTTTAAAAAAATTTAATTAGCGACGCATTAGTGACTCACATTGCGTCACTAATATATCTAAAATATTATTATTAAATATTGCGATGCAATGACCTGGCGTTGCAATATTTTAAAGAAAATTTAATTAGTGATGCATTAGCGACTCAAATTGCATCGCTACTATATCTAAAATATTATTATTAAATATTGCAAGGCATTCAAGTGCGTCACCATATTGCGATGCACTTGAATGCATCACAATATTTAATAATATATTAAATATAAAAAATTAGTTTTAAAATTAGCGATGCATTTATGATGCGTCGCAATATTGCGACGCATTGCTGCATCGAGAGTCACTGTGAAGCGACGCAATTGCGATAAATTGAGACTGCGATGAGCATCTGAGCGACGTCGTCATTGCGTCGCATTGCGTCGCAATAGCATGTTTAGCGACGCATTTAGGCATCACAATATATTTTTTTCTCTTGTAGTGTGGATTTTAAAATTTTTAACCTTGAAACCCTAATCAACCGAAACCTTAGACTCAGGACCCCTTGATTATACAATTAATTAGTCATGAAATTAATATATATGTAGAGAAGCATACCTTAATACTTGTTGAAGAAAAAGGAAGCCGGTTATCCAATCTTTTTCACTAGGTGCCCAAGTGTTCGTCCTCCAATGGTGATTCATATGAGAATTGGATCAAAGATATGCTCCTTCTGAACCCAATTATCGGACTCGAGTTCACCCTATGATTTGGTAGAACTGCTTCCCAACTTGACTTAAACCTCTTTGGCTTCTTAACTTCTTGGCTTGCCTCTTAGAACTCTTTTTACCTTTTTTTTTAAAAATCCTGATAGAACTTGTATTAGGCTAAGAAAATGGTTGTCCTAAATTGACTACGGCTTGTAGGAAAGGGAGAGGGAGAGAGAAGACTCTTGTCTTAAACAAGAGTTGCTTGGAATTATCCCGTCCTATCCCATATCTGCCACCCCTTTAAATAGTGAATGCCAAGATATCAAAATAAGGGATATAACCCATTCCACGCACTTCTAAAAGGATATGCATATTTAAATTTATTTTTATTTGAATCAAGGGACATATTGTATAATTTTTAGCACCTTTCTTCTGGTGCGCGGCACACCTGATGAGATGCTTTTGGCATCCAATCTTAAATCAGATAGCCTCTGATTTTTTTATGTCAAGATAAGGTCCTCCACGTGTTCAGATGAATCCATAAAGCCCCAAAAGATGTGCCTCCTAGTGTCTTAAATTAGAAGTACTCTTAGGAGCCTCTTAAAAATTCTACATGTGCATAGTCTCCCTTCCAAGACCTCTCCAAGCCAATCCAAAAATCTAACTTTAAAACTTGTAAAAACCTGATGAAGGGTTGACAAAGAAGTCATGTGGGTCATAGAGAAATTTTTAAGGAATTTTGAGCATCCTCTAAGCCAAGAAACAATCAACCACCTATCTTTACGCGCCCATAGGGATATAGTCCCATGCCTCTTAGACTCTATTAATTCAACGCCTAGATGAGCTTATCCAATCCAATAAATCAAGATAAGGTCCTTCAGGTTTAGATGAACCTAGAAATCCCCAAAAGATGTGCCTTTTAGTACCTTAAATCAAAGTACTCTTAGGTGTCTCTTGCAAATTCTGCACGCGTGAAGTCTCCCTTCCAAGGCCTCTTCAAGCCAATCCAAAAATCCATTGGCTTTACAACTTATGCCAACCTGATGAAGGGTTGACAAAGAAGCCATGTGGGTCATAGCCAATTTTTGAAGGAATTTTGAGCACCCTCCAAGCTAAGAAACAATCAACCACCTATCTTTACACGTCCCATAAGGATAGAGTCCCATGCCTCGTGAACTCTATTAATTTAATGCCTAGATGGGCTTATCCAATCTAATAAATGGCTGATCAGGTTAACCCAAATTAATTTTAAAATTAATTTGGATCAGTTAATTAAGCAAGTTCAAATCAATTTTGACCCAAATTGGAGCTATAGTTGGCCATAGTGCTAGCATATGCTGACTGGCTAACCAATTAAATTAATTAATTTAATTTAAAAAAAATAATTTTTTGACCAATTTTTTTATGTTTGACCCATTGGGTTCCTCATCTAGCCAGTAGTAGGCCTAGGATTAAGTCGATTCAGTCCGATTAGAAACCAACTAACTGAATTACGTCAAATTGTGCTAACTCTAGTTGCCAATTCGAACCATCTTTCAAATTGACTCATGAATTAAATAAATTTAATTCATACAAATCTATAAGATATGATTGACATCTAGCAACGTATCATGCCTATCTAGAAGATAAAAAAATTAATAAAAATTACTAAAATATCCTTTAATGGCAAGTTACTATGTAATTCAATCCTTCGATCTTTCTTTATCCTGAATAAGTGATAGGTAAGAAAAAATGTCAAATGCTAACATTTATTCATTTGAATCTTAAATCAATAATGAAAACTCGATTGATAAAAAAATTAAAAACCAATTCTAATTTCATTATGCTTTGATCAAAGACTTCTTGAGTCATCATATAATGAGATTACATGGAATAACTTCTCTTACTAGGAATGATCGATTCCTTATTGACTTACTCACAACCTTTATACACAATCCTTCATATCCGTGAACACCCCGTATATGAGTTAGCCATGAATGAGCATGAACCAAAACATTGATCATGTGCATAAGATTCCATGATAATCTCAAGTCTAAGGAGCACTTGCACAACTTCCACTAAGAGAACCATCTTTTGAAAGTAAGTAAGACCTCCATAACATATTCTCAATGGATCAATTCAGTGAACTTATATCCTAATGAGCATTCACATCCTTGTATTAGTATCTTTACACAAGTAGCTGTAAGATCAACTACCCTCTTCATCGAGCATACATGGGATGTGCTAGTCTTACTGGAATCATCGATTCTCGACTCGATGATCCTTCGACTAAAAACATTTTAGATTAGGGTTTTTAGGAACTTAGGTGTCACTGTAATGAACTTCATCATAACACTAATTCTATTGCCCTAATTACCTTATGGGGTTCATCATAATCTTAATAAATATAAGACACAGCATATGATGAATCAAAAATACATTCTGATTGATAAAATATCATACATGAGTTGGAATAAATTACAAAAAAATGCCCTTATAAGATTGGCTTTTAGGGCACTATTTTTCAATATTCCACTTGCACTAAAGCCAATTGCCTTTGTATTTAATTCTCATACAATTCAAATGGCAATCACACTACTATTGAGGAAGGGCCTTAGTGAATGGGTTTGCTATATTGTTCTTTGTGTCAACTCATTCTATAACAATATCTTATCTTTCAATGATTTCTCGAATGAGATGAAAGCATCTTAAGATGTGCTTGGATTTCTGATGAGACCTAGGTTTCTTAGCTTGTGCAACAGCTCTAGTGTTATCACAATAAAATAGCACTAGTTGTTCAATTACCAGAACAACACCCAACTCCATGATAAATTTCTTCATTCAGACAGCTTCCTTAGCTACTTCACTAGCAGCAATGTACTCTACCTCAGTAATTGAGTTAGCTATAGTGTGCTGCTTGGTACTTCTCCAACTTACTGCACTACCATACAGAGTAAAAGCATACCCTGATATGGATTTACTATCATTCAGATTTGATTGAAAATTGGAGTCAGTATAGCCTTTTGGTTTTAAATCTGACCCTCCATATATAAGAAAAATATCCTTAGTCCTTCTTAGATACTTAAGAATATTTTTCACAGCTTTCTAATGATCCTTCCCCGAATCAGCATGAAACCTGCTTGTTGTGTTTAAGGCATAAGTAACATCAGGACTTGTACATAACATGGCACACATTATCGACCCTACAGCTAAAGCATAATGAATCTTATTCGTCCTTTGTCTCTCTTTAGGTATCTTAGGAGACATCTTCTTAAAGAAATGTATGCCTTGACTCATGGATAAGTAACCTCTTTTACTTTCCTTCAAGTTGAATCTTTTCAACACTAAGTCAATGTACCTAGATTGGGATAAGCCGAGCATCTTCTTAGATCTATCTCTATAAATCTTTATACCCAGTATACAGGATGCTTCCCCCAAATCCTTTATGAAAAACTATTTAGATAGCCAAGTTTTGATCGATTGTAGCATTGGGGTATCATTCCTAATTATAAGTATGTCATCGACATATAAAATTAAGAAGACTATGGCACTCTCACTTGTTCCTTATACACACATGGTTCATCCATATTTTTGATGAAACCAAATTCTTTGATTGTTTCATCAAAGCGAATGTTCCAACTCCTCGATACTGCTTTAATCCATAAATGAATTTCTTAAGCTTACATACTTGGTGCGGTCTTTCACTTGAGACAAACCCTTTTGGCTATGATATATAAAATTCCTTCTTAAGATATCCATTGAGGAAGGTAGTCTTTACATCCATCTATCAGATTTTATAGTCATAGTTTGCTGCTATAGTAAGCAATATCCAAATGAATTTGGGCATAGCTACTGGTGAAAAGTTTCATCATAGTCAATACCATATGTTTATCTGAAATCTATTTCCACTAGCCTAACCTTATCGATTTCTACTTGGTCATCTACTCCAATCTTATATAAAATTACAAAAAAAAGTCAAAAAAAATATATAAAATTTATTAAAAGTTTTCTAGATATGACATAGTATTTTATGCTTAGCGCATGGATAATACTGGCGTTACACTGCATGCTTTTTCTATGAATATTTTTCTATTGGTATAATTATTTATGCTTAGTATGTAAATATGATTTATGAATGCTTCAACATGTTGCTTCTATTGATATAATTGTTTATGCTTAGTGCATGAGGGGTGTTCATATTATTTGTTATATGTACTTTTTTGCAAGCATATTTATTTGTGCTTAGTGTATAGATAATGTGTATACTTAATTTTTATCTTTTGTAGACATGAATATATGCTTGGTGTAGTATATGGATTTGTTCCAACCTGCATTGGCTATATGGATCTGTTTTTAGCCTGTGTTGGCTATATGAATTAATTCCAGTCTCATTAACTATATGGCTTTCTTCCAACCTGTATTGGTTTTATGGATAATAGAAATGAGTTTTCTAAAAAAGTATTGGATTCTATATTCCATCTTATTAGATGAGTAATGATTATGAGCTTAACGAAATTTTTTATCTCATTTATGGATAAGAACATTTGAAATCTAATTATTTTTTTATACTAATATACACTATTATATTCCTAATGTTCAAACTTGAATGTAGTGATGGCCTTCAATCTAGTAACTGATCTCAATAGAAGTGAGAAGCTAGATGGACATAATTATGATATGTGACATATGAAGATCCATTATTTGCTGAATGAACTGAAAGTCTTAGAGACCCTAACATCCAATACGACACTATCAGTACCTAGCACTTTTGCACAGTACCATTATGATCAGGAAGTATATAAAAATTGGGTGAAGAAAGATCATTGTGCATGCTTTATTATGCTAAGCAGCATGCACAATGATTTGATTGAAGATTTTGAAAGTTTTTCGACCATCCAAGCTATGTGGAATCAGTTCAAGATAAGATATGGACAAACCTCAGCGATGAGGCTGCATACCTTGGACCTAAGGTTTATGCAGTACACTAGGATCCCAATCATTCGATGTTCGATCACCTCCATGTGATAAAAATATGATTAGGGATTTGAGGAGTGCTGGGGTTGACCTTACAAATGAGCTATAGGTTCTTGTGATAATTCATTCATTGCCTGATCCTTAAAAGAGCTAGATGAAGCTCTTGATGATTTAGAGAGAACATCAAGAGCTTTGAAGACACATCTTGTCATCTGAGTTGGAGGCAAAGCATTTTGAGATTCTCACTCCTTATTTATATGGCCCAATCTAAGTCTTCGGGGCCCAAAAGCAGAAAGAGGGGAGGGTGGGTGATAAGGGTGCATAGGGACCTAGGGAGAAAAAAGTAGCCAAGCCGAGGAGAGGCCAACAAGGGGCAAGAGAAATATAGCAAAGATCAGATGCTACAATTATGGAATAAAAGGCTACTTTGCTCGTGATTGCACTGAGCCAAAGAAGGCATATTCCATTATGAGTTCTCTCAATGTTTATTTGCATGCATTAGCTTCTGAGACACTCCTTGATTGGATTGTAGACACACGAGCGAATAAACATATAGTGAGAGATCGAACTGATTTTATGGATTTTTATCAGATTCCAGTAGACACCCAGTGTATTATTTTTGGGAATGGTCTGTGTAAGTAGGTATTGAAAGTAGGAGCATATCATATTAGGTTGCATGATGGACATATGTTGCCCCTATATAATGTTTTGTATATCCTGATCATCTGGTATAATCTATGTTTTGCTCTTATCCTATTGACCTTTAGCTATATTTTGTTTATCTAGAGATTAAATGTCTGTATATATGGATGGTGTATTATCTTTTTGTAGATATTCATTACAAGGGTTTTTAGACTTGATTTGTATAATCACTATTCCTCATTTGCATGTGTTTCTTTTCCTACATATGATGATAGTCTGATATGACATTAGTCATATGGGCGAAGATCAGATAACAAGATTAACTAGAGAAAGGGCTATTGAGCCCTCTTAGCAAAATAAGTCTCTTGTGTGTTAGCCTTGTCTAGCAGGAAAGGTATCGAGGAAGCCTTTTGGCAAGGCTTCTAGGGCTTCTCAATCATTAGACCTAATGCACTCAAATGTCAGTGGACTCTTGAGTGTCAGGGCACGCCATGACACTTCTTCTTTTCTCACATTCATAAGACAATTATTTGAAATTTGGATATGTGTACTTGATCTCCTACCACTATAAATCATAGGATTATTTTGAGATGCTTGTTAGCTAAGGTAGAGAATTAGAAGGAGAAGAATTTGAAGACTCTCCAAACTGATAGAGGATGTTAGTATCTATTTGAGCATTTTCAAAGGCTCTATGAAGAAAAGAGGATATGCAAGCAGCTTACTATTCCTGATATGCCATAGAAAAATGGGGTTGCAGAGCATAGGAATATGACTTACTAGATATAGTTAGGTCGATGATGGTGCAGACAAATCTTCTAGTTAGTTTCTGAGGAGAGATGCTGTCGATTGCTACCTACATCCTTAATTATGTACCCATAAATTGGCCCTCTAGTCCATATGAGTTATGATATGGTATGGGACCTTCTTTGTACCCATAGGGCTCAGTAGGATATGTTTACAATACCTCCTATAAGTTGGAAAGCTGAGTCCTAAGGCTAACAAAAAGGTGTTCATCAATTACCTTGAGAGTTCTAAGGGTTATGTGATGTATGGTCAACATCCTGATGGAGGACTGACTGAGATGGAGTCCAGAGATATGGGGTTCATAGAGAATGAATTCTCGAGCATTGATAAAATTAGAAAGAACTTGATCCTGTATGAATTACAAGAGGACTCTCCTACTATCTTTATTGAGGGAGGGGCATTACAACATGCCCTTAGGATCATCATAGATAGTGATAGTGCTAGGCCCAATGAAAGTGACACACTAGTCAATGGGAGTGCACAAGTTGAACCAAGTGAGAGCTCACCTATAAGGTTGATACACCATTAGATAGTAGTCATCGGAGTCTAGATCCATAGTTACAGAGAAGCAAATGTGAAATTTTTCCACATTGACATGTTGAAGAAAATGTGTTCTCTACACTTTATTGGATCTATATTAGCCATCTTTTGTTAATGAGGTGCTCGCTTCACCTATTTATAGTGATTGGCCAGTTGATGGACCTTTTGCCTGGGCATAAATCTATCGAAAATAAATAGGTCCTAAAGCTAAAGTGCAAGGCAAATGGGTCAATTGATAAGTGCAAGGCCTGACTTATGGTGAAGGGCTATACCTTAGAGAGTGTAGATTATGAGGAGATTTTCTCCTATGGTGAGATTTATCTTTGTTCGCAAGTTCTTAGTTATTGTTGCTCATTTAGATTGAAGTTGAATTAGACGTATATTAAGGCAATAATTTTTAATGGAAGCCTAGATGAGAGATTTATATGGATCAACTTATTGGTTTTGAGGCCAAAGGACAGAAGGGCAATGTATGCTACCTTAACAGATTTATATATGGTCTAAAGCAATTGTTTAAGTGATGGTATCTCAAGTTTTATGAAGCCATAACATTGTTTGGCTTGGATATGATTGAGGAGGACCATTGTATGTACATTAAGAAATTAGACGATGGAATTCTAATTCTAGCACTGTATGTGGTGATATCTTAATAGCTGGGAGTACTATGAGATTGATCAATGCCACTAAAAAGTAGTTATTGTTTTGAGATGACGAACATGAGTGAGGCAAATTATGTGCTACGTGTGAGGATCCTAAGGAGTTGTACTAAGAGGTTTCTTGATTTGTCTCAAGAGACTTATATTGAGAAAATCTGAAACGATTCCAAGACTCATTGATACTCCAATAGAGAAGGGTTGTAATTTGAGTATTGACCAGTGCCTTAAAAACATGAAGAAAGAGAGAGGATGAGCAGGATTCCCTATGCGCGTGATAGAGAGCTTGATGTATGCTATGTTATATACTGGCATAATATTAGCTTTACAATTGGCTTAGTTAGCCATTATCAGAGCAATCTAGGACCTGCTCATTTGGAAGCAGTAAAGATGATCTTTCGTTACTTCATGGTACTACTAATTCATTCGCTATTAAAAGGAAGAGACTTAAGATCAAAAGATTTTTGTGACTCTAATTGGGCTGATGATAGAGATGATCATAGATTCACTTTAGGATATGTGCTTATCTTTAAAGGTGGAGCTGTCTCTGAATGCAATAAGAAATACAGTTACACTACCCTATCCACTATAGAAGCTGATATATTACTTGTTTGGATGTTGTCCAAGAGGCTATATGGCTAAGGAGGTTCTTAGATGAGATATCAACCAGTTTTCATGACTCCATTTAGATTTGTTCTGATAGCATGGTGATTTTACGGTATGCCAAGGATCATAAATATTATGGTAGCACCAAGTATATTGACATTAAATATCACTTCATTTGGGACATCGTTAGACATGGAGAGGTTGCCCTTATGCATATCCCTACTAGCAGGATACTAGCTAATCCATTGTCCAAGCCTATTGTTAGGGATGTGTTATAGGGTTATGTGAGGAGTCAAGGTCTGTTTTAGAGTTTGATAGACTGGGATGTTCTCCAGACTGATGCGACAAGTATTTGATAGATAGACCATGTTGTTATAGACATCATTGACTTTGTGTTATAGACATTATCGAAATACAATGCTTGTTTTCATTATTTTATAATGTGCTCATAAATGTGATATTGTAAGCCATATGTGTGTATGAATGTACGAACATAGATCAGCCCACTCACATGGGTGATTGCCTTACATTTTTATGTGAGCAGGATGAGATTAAAGTGACTATAATAGATGTTTAAGTAGCGATATTGTGGAGAAATGCATGTGTTGCATAGAGCATGAAGGATGCATGGGATGTATAAAATACTGCATGAGTTGCAGATTGCATGAATTATAAATTGCATAGGATCCAAAATGGTTTTATGCTATTGAATTGTATAAATTACAAAGAAGGTCGCCTCGGTTTGGATTGAGATAAGACTTAGGGAGTCTGATACAGAGTATATGTATTGATGTATCTGTAAATCCGTATGAAGCCCGAATTAGCCGAACTAGAGCATCTGTGTATGCTTAAGTTGGATATCTTTGTGATGTCTTGACCGATGTTCATATGGTGTTTGAGTTTGACATGGCTCATTGAGTGGGAGATCTATCATAGCATGCATTATATTGCGTGTGCTAAAGTCGACCCATTAGGAGATGATGTAATACATTCCCTATTCATTATTGTGTGAGCCCTACAACTGTATAGTGTCCTTGGACTTGAACCTATATCATGAAGTTTGAGTTCAGGATAACTTCTTTAGCCCTATCCTCTAGGGTCATGATT
Organism: Calamus simplicifolius; assembly: GCA_900491605.1. Taxonomy (NCBI): domain Eukaryota; kingdom Viridiplantae; phylum Streptophyta; class Magnoliopsida; order Arecales; family Arecaceae; genus Calamus; species Calamus simplicifolius. Next base: position 121,601 of record UESW01002187.1, on the reverse strand, counting down.
GATACGACCACATAATATATTCCTAAGAAGTTGATTGTACAAAGATGAACTGATATAAATATTCAAGGAAGATTATTCATGAGCACACCTTAAATTTATGATTCATAGCCCAAACAATTATATGCATGAGTTGTATATGATTATGGACGTAGATGTTTGTCTTAGTGTTTTTCAAGTATTGCTCAGAATGCTTAATGTGGGTAAGATTTTCTAGGATGCAGACAAAATTGGATTCCATTACTTAAATTGTTGCATTAGTTATATATTAACTTAATGCAATACTTCCATTATGTGCCATTGTGTATGAATTTGTCGAGTTGTATACTCCACTGCACTGCATAAGGAGAGAGGTGAGTTGAGGTTAGAGGATTGTTCCTATATGAATGAGTGGAAGATTGCGGGTTGACCTCAAGTGCCAAGTCATGCATCCACCTAGGCCCCTATGGCCATTGCTTCTCTGTGAGGTGGTGAGACAATGAAGGCTCTATTCTTATGAACAAAAGAATCAGAGAAAGATAAAAGAAGAGACTCTCTTGCATTCCCTCTTTGGTTCTCTTTTTCACTTCAGCAGACCCTCCGACCTTCTTCCTCTCTGGCACTACGGTCTAGGGGTGTGGTTATATTGGAGACTCTGGTAGCCCCCATCGATACTGACGATCCATTGTTGATCAAAAACAAAGTGAGTCCCCATTTCCCATCAAAGAAATCTCAAAGCTAGCAGTTTTGGTCAAACAAGATTAGGGGGCCAATAGAGGAGGTAGCCAGACAAGAGAGTCAAGAACTATGTGAGGTCACTTGGAATCGGTGCTAGGGCTTATGATTCAGCTTAAGGTGATGCAGTAGACTGTCACTAATGCTCTATTGCCTGAAGTGTAAAACTTTTGTTCTTCACAAGAAAAAAAGGAGTCGAATCCTCTATTGGGTGAGCATTGTAGCTTAAAATATGGAGAAAAAGGGGTGACTAATTTGAAGGTTTCACCGAAGGAGAGATCGAAACTCTTCTAAAGATCAGGCCGACTAGAGAGAAGAAGAGGTGTTGGTTAATAAAGAATAGGAAGGGAAGAGGAAGAAGAAAAGGTAAAAGAAAAAAAAAGAAAACAACAAAAATGAAGAAAAGAGAGGGGAAAAAAGGTTTCTTTTTTATTGACGCAGTGAATGTGAAAAAAGAGAAGCGATGGAAAAAAAAAAAGGAAGTCCAAGAAATTATTTCAGTTTGGAATAAGTCGATAATAAGTTTAGAATAACTTTGAAATGAATGAAATTCTTAAAGATTTTTTCTATAGGAGCTATTAATATTCCTTCTCTTTTATGAGGTACTATTGGTATCTCTTTCTTTATGAGATATGATTGCAAATCCTCAATATATTCATTATTCAGTTTTAAAATTTAATAAAAAAATCAATGACAAGTTCAAATGCAATTTTTTGTTAAAGCAATGAGTTTTTAGATACACATGTATTTAAGTAAGATTGATATATTATACAACTCTCATGTAAATGCATAAATAATTGGTTTGGCTCGGTATCATAATTAGAATCGAAATCAAATTTCCCTAGAATTGAAATTAAAATAAGAATAACTTCTTCCTCTTACTCGCTTGGTCGATACAAAAATCAAAATGAAATATGATTGTTAAATCTTGCTAATAATATATATTAAAATATATATGAAGTTATATATTATAACATTTATAATAACATATAAATTATATAATATGTTGAGGGGTAAATCGTTATTGCATTGATAACCGTGCGAAGGGGCTAAGATCAGCCCTGGCCCCCACTTGCTACATTGTGCCCACAAAGAACGAGCTAACCAGTATTATTCGGCGGATCGAGCTACCCATAGCTCGGCTCCCCCGAGCAATCCATGGCTCGGCCTCCCCGAGCAATCTATAATTCGGCGGATCGAGCTACCCATTGCTCGGCTCCTCCGAGCAATCCATAGCTCGGCCTCCCCGAGCAATCCAAAGCTCGGTCTCCCCGAGCAACCCATAGCTCGACTCACGTCCCTGCAAAACCTGGTGTGGGAGAGCCCAAACTTAGTGTAACAGAATTTCAAACGAAAAATCATATCGAAACGTGGCCTAAGACCTACAATAACGGCCTAGGACCTACGCAGTCATTGGATCTCGGGCCATCAGAAATCTCTCCCAACCACCGATCCTCTAACGGACAAGATACGGATCTTACCGACCTCACAACAGCCTGATTCGAATCATCTTCGAATCCAACAACCTTCGAGCCTTCCAGAAGGCGCTCAAGATTTAGGTGATTGCCTATAAATAGGACACTTTCAGATTTTCTTAGGTACACGACTCCAGGCACAGTTTCAGCATCACTTTTTCTCTCTTTCACTGCTCCTCCTTTTCTCCGCCATTAGCGCTCTGCTCGAGCTCCCGAGAGGCCATCCATGGAGGGACTCCTCAGAGAGAGCCTTCTCCTCATTTCTGTGATCGCTGATTTCCACTGACTTGAGCGTCGAAGGGTCTTTCGCGGAGGGCCACCCCCAACGCCTCCCGTGTGAGGACTTCTTTGCAGGTCCGCCCAGGAGGAAGCCAAATTAGGAGACTGATCGCGCCTGGGTCGGAGGACAGATTTCAGCAGCAACAGATTAGCGCTAGAGGAAGGACCTCAAGTCTCATTAAAACTTGAAGAAAGGAGACAAGGATCTCGATCTGGAAGAGAACCTCTCCAATGGCTAATCAGAGAAGAGCAACTTCTGAGGCCCAGGACCAGGTCGCCTCCCAGAGACCCGATCCGATGAGTATCGTGGCGCCGCTGCCACCACCAGCTGAGACTCCATCGCCACCGACTGTCCCAGTGACCCAGGACCAGTTTGCCACACTGGTCCAGCAGGTCCAAGCCCTGACCCATCTGGTTCAAGAGCGCCTTGCAGCCCCCATCCAGTTATAGCTGCCCCTGCTCCATGCCTTCCTGAGGAGGCCGCAGCTCCTTTTTCTCCAGCCATCTCTTCTTTAGGTCCGCATGGAGCCGCGGACCCCCCACACCGACCCAAGGAGGCCAGACCAGTCCCGCAAGGGGGCTGTGGCAAGGATCTCCCCAGATCTTGGCGGGCCCGGTCCCTCTCTCCGGAGTTCTCCCGCCATGATTTGATGCCATCTCCGCGCTCTCCTCGTCCGACCCCTCCTCTTATGCCTGAAGAGGAGATCCGCCGACAGCTCCAGGAGATGCGTCAAGAGCTGGACGCCGCCAGGCAGGCCCATCCGCCTCAACCTAAGGTGGAACAGGGTATCCCCTTTTCCAAGGGGATCTTGGAGGAAGTAATTCCCTCCCATGTTAAGCTGCCCGCCATCGAGCCCTACCACGGCTCCTCCGATCCCGATGATCACCTCAGCAGTTTCCAGTCGATCATGATGTTCCACGGGGCATCAGATGCGATCCTGCCGCGCCTTTCCCTCCACCCTTAGAGGGTCCGCTCGAACCTGGTTCAACGCTCTGAAGCCAGGTTCCATTGATTCGTTTGAGGAGCTAAGTCGTCTTTTTATCGGCCAGTTCATCAGCAGCCGTCGTCACTGACGAAGATCCGACTCCCTCTCTAAAGTTAAGTAGAGAGAGGGGGAGTCCCTGAGAAATTACCTTGGCCGCTTCAATAAGGCCATGCTGAAGGTGGACCACCTTAATCATAAGGTGGCTATGTCCGTCCTAGCGGGTGGAGTTTTGAAGGAGAGCGACTTCTACTTGGTAATGGAGGTCAGTTGCCCCCCGAACCTCTCTGATATGATGGCCATGGCAGACAAATATGCCAGAGTCAAAGAATCACGGAGGGCTGCCCGCGCCGAGCTGGCAAAGGAGAAAGAATCCAAGGGCTCGGACAGGCATCGACCTACCCGTCAGCCAAGCCCACCTCATCGCCAAAGAGCTCCCCCCGCCACCAAGAAATCACTCCTGGAGCCCGCCTAGGCGGTTTGACCGATACACCCCACTCATGTTCCTAGGGCGTAGATCCTCATGGAGATAGAGCACCAGCTCCCTCGACCAGCTCCTCTCCGAGGGAACCCAACCCGGAGAGACCCCACCAAGTACTTCCGCTATCACTGAGAGCATGGCCACGATACCGAGGAATGCTGGCAGTTGAAGAACAAAATTGAGAGGCTAATCCAACGGGGCCGACTGAACCAGTTCAGGAGGGCGCTCGAGCCAGGGCAAGGGGGTGATCAGTAGCCCGAGCTTCAGCAGCCTCCTCCTCCAAATCCACCCTGATCGGCCATATCAATGTGATTGAAGAAGCCGGTAGTTCGTCGAACTTCAAGAATGATGAAGAAGGTTCGGCGCCGAAGAAAGCACGAATGGGTGAGCTCTTCTTCTCCGACGATGATCTCCGGGGATACAATTCCCACATGACGACGCGTTAGTTGTATCTCTCAATTTAAATAACTATGATGTAAGTCGGATCCTTGTTGATAGTGGAAGCTCCGTAAATGTTCTGTACTTTGATCTTCGCCAAGATGAAATTGCTCATGGAAAATCTCCGAGCCGTGGGCTCCACCTTAATGGGGTTCACCGGCGATATTATCGTCCCAGAAGGGGTCGTAACATTAACGGTTCGAGCAGGAACCTGGCCCCTTGTGGCCACTGTTCATACGGACTTCCTAGTGACCAAGCTTAGGTCGCCCTACAATGCGATATTTGGGAGACCCGGCCTGATGTCCCTCAGAGCCATCGTCTCCATTCTGCACCTATCTATAAAGTTCCCCACCGGGCGGG
>UESW01002187.1:80284-115107 GCA_900491605.1 Calamus simplicifolius | reverse complement strand
TGTGCTTTGGCAAAACCGAACGAGGCCTACATTCTAACCGGAATTTGGGAATCCCCCTTTCACCTTTCTGAAACAGGACACGCTATAAGCCCCGATTAAGGCCGAAGTACGTAGCCTCGGTTGGAGTCGGAGTGCATTTCCTAAATATAAGCCCCGGTCAAAGCTGGAATGTGTCTCGTGACAACAGTCTCGATCAAAACCACATGATGAGACACATATAAAGGCAGTAGCAAACAGAAGTTACGAAAATTTCTTCTCATTCATCACCAAAGGGATTACAAAAAAGAAAACAGAAAGAAAGAATATTGACCCTCACAGGGGCCTATTATTGTCGTCGGACACCACCGAGCTCCCCCCATAACGCGAGTTAACTCGGCAACCCGCTGCTCAAGGGACGCCACCTCCCCCTCCAGCCGGTTGTTGAGTCGGCGGAGGAGCTCGATCTCCCTTGTCGAGATGTCCAAGTATCGCTCGACTGCCCTGTGAAGCTGCTCGCGATCTGTAAGTATCGACGCCAAAAGCTCCCCGTCAATGGTCACCGTGACGCAGCCCCTATGGGACTCCCCGTGGCCTCTACCGCCACCGCCAGACGCTCCGGCAAACCGCCCCCCGCCTCTGGAAGCCATCTCAGTGGTTAAAATCTTGGGAGGTTAGCTAAAAAGGTGGCCACACAGCATTAACTAGGGCATCATTGCGTGGGATGTCAAATCTAGATCCCCCGTTCGAATCGCGCCACCTAGGTCTATACTCCCTATGCCCGAACCTACGCTTCGAACTAGGGAGTGGGGGGCATGTGTTGAGGGGTAAAATTGACATTGCATTGATAACCGTGCGAAGGGGCTAAGATCAGCCCTGGACCCCACTTGCTACATTGTGCCCATAAAGAACGAGCTAACCAGTATGATTCGGCGGATCGAGCTACCTATAGCTCGGCTCCCCCGAGCAATCCATGGCTCGGCCTCCCGAGCAATCTATAATTCGGCAGATTGAGCTACCCATAGCTCGGCTCCCCTGAGCAATCCATAGCTCGGCCTCCTCGAGCAACCCATAGCTCGACTCACGCCCCTGCAAAACCTGGCGTGGGAGAGCCCAAACTCGATGTAACAGAATTCCAAACGAAAAATCATATCGAAACGTGGCCTAAGACCTACAATAAACGGCCTAGACCTACGCAGTCATTGGATCTCGGGCCATCATAAATCTCTCCCAACCACCGATCCTCTAACAGACAAGATACGGATCTTACCGGCCTCACAACAGCCTGATTCGAATCATCTTCGAATCCCAACAACCTTCGAGCCTTCCAGAAGGCGCTCAAGATTTAGGTGATTGTCTATAAATAGGATACTTCCAGATTTTCTCAGGTACACAACTCTAGGCACAGTTTCAGCATCGCTTTTTCTCTCTCTTTCATTGCTCCTCCTTTTCTCCGCCATTAGCGCTCTGCTCGAGCTCCCGAGAGGCCATCCCTGGAGGGACTCCTCAGAGAAAGCCTTCTCCTTATTCTGTTGATCGCTGATCTCCACTGACTTGAGCGTTGGAGGTCTTCCGCGGAGGGCCACCCCCAATGCCTTCCGCGTGAGGACTTCTTTGCAGGTCCGCCCAGGAGGAAGCCCAATCAGGAGACCGATCGCGCCCGGATCGGAGGACAGATTTCAACAGTAACAAATATATACAACGTAATAATATAATATAATACATTGTACATATTATTATATATAATAATATTATTTGAGGTAAATTTTCTATATTCGGATGAATCAAGTATAGGATCCAATCATCTTCTTCATTCTTAGATATACATGAATCTCGAAGCCATCCTATATTTTTTATTTTTTTTTATTTTAAGATTCGTAAACTCTATGAAACTACAAGTGTGGAAGGTGATCGGATTTAAACTTATTTACATTCAAATAGTCAAATACACCTCATATATATATATATATATATATATATATATATATTAATTATATATATGTATTATATTATTAATAATTATTATAATATAACATTATATTATATATATTAGTATTAATAATATTATTATATTAATATAATTATTTATAAGTAATATATAATATAATATAAGTTATTAATATATATATAATTTTTATGTTATATATTGTTATATTTGTAGAAAATATTGGGTTATAATCACTGGAATGAATACAGGGCCTGGTTTGAAATCCGCTCTAATACAAGATTTAATTTTAGGTGGAACAGGAATTAAATTTTTAATTTTTTTAGAATAATACTGAGAATCAGAATTAATAATCCTGGCTCAATTTCAGGCGATCATATTTGCAAACCAAATGGGGTTATAGACAAATAAAAGATTTAGGTGGTGATGTATGCGGTGACGCATTCACGCTTCCATGGGCTTGTTCGTCAACACCAATACACCATACGTGACAGTTTGTCTCCGTTTACTCCCTGCCTGCATTCTCGAGCACACGATATTAATTAATTAATGAGGGAGGACCCTCGCACGCGCCTTGGCGCCAAAATTTGAGAAGCTTCTCCAGTAAGAAACCGGACGTCCACCATATCAAACCCTCTTCTTAAATCTACCCCTCAACTTTCATTTGAACTCCCCACCTGCCGTCTCTGCTCCCAATACCGTCGTGTCCTCTCCCATCCTCCTTCCCCGTCTATGTGTTCGACGGAATTCTCCACTGAGGAGGGAGCCTAATCCGAAACCCTTTCAAGTCTTTTATCGCCCGAGGGTTCGAGATGTACGTGGTGAAGAGGGACGGGCGGCAGGAGGCCGTCCACTTCGACAAGATCACGGCGAGGATCAAGAAGCTGAGCTACGGCCTGAGCCCGGAGCACTGCGACCCAGTGCTTGTGGCCCAGAAGGTCTGCGCCGGGGTCTACAAGGGCGTCACCACCAGCCAGCTCGACGAGCTCGCCGCCGAGACCGCTGCCGCCATGACTGCTAGCCATCCCGATTACGCCTCGGTATTCCCCTTCTCCCAATCGATCCACTGGTGTTTGACATGTTGCTGCTTTATCTCTTTGTTCCGACTGCCAAGGTTGCCTTTTTTATTACCCTCCTGCAGCTTGCCGCTAGGATTGCGGTTTCGAATCTTCACAAGAACACGAAGAAGTCGTTCTCAGAGACGTAATTGTCTATCCCTTTTTGGGATGTTTAATTTTGGTTTGTTTTGTTTTCAAAATTTCTTGGATTTGGGTTGTTTGTTGACGGTTGATGTCGTTTCAGGGTCAAGTGATGTACAATTACATCGATGAGAAATCTGGGCTGAGGGCTCCTTTGATTGCTGATGATGTTTATGAGATCATCATGAAGGTGATTTAGCCTCGACTAAGCAAAATTCATCATTTTTTTATTCATTTTCATATCCTATAGTAGGACAGCCCATAGTCTTTAACCAGTGCAAATTTTGTTTTATGAGGTCACCTTCTCTGCTTGTTGGTGGTTGGCATAGTTATCGTTATGTTGCAGTTAAGGTGTGCCACCTTCATAGCTGCACTGTCTATGTAGAATTTTAATTGTCTTCTGCGATGGCATAACTGTTATTTATGGTTCTAGCTTACCATGTTTTGGTCTCTTGGAATTAATTGATGATTTTATATGAAGGTAGATGATGAAAATTTCTCTTATCATACCACCACCCCCCCCCCCGCCCTCTCTATTCCCGAGCAATATCGAGCATGAACGTGGCCTACAGCACAATCATACTGTATTCTGTGCTGCAAAATGTTAGATGTCATTGTTAATCATCAAGATTCTTATCAAGCACATTTGTACATTAGTTCATTGTGAAAGTCTATGGTATATGTTGGAGTAATTTCTTGTAATTGTATCAATTTCAGAATGCTGCTCATTTGGACAGTGAGATAATTTACGACCGAGACTTTGATTATGACTACTTTGGATTTAAAACTCTTGAGAGGTCCTATCTTTTAAAAATTTCTGGAAAGGTAGTAGAAAGGCCACAGCACATGCTGATGAGAGTTGCTGTTGGAATCCACAAGGATGATATTGACTCTGCAATCAGCACATATCATTGATGTCTCAGCGGTGGTTCACTCATGCATCTCCTACCTTGTTTAATTCAGGGACTCCTAGGCCTCAAGTATTACAAGCTAAACCCATATTTGTACAAATTAAAGCTTGCTCTAATTTGTTTATTTATATATCTTAATAAAACATTTCAGTTAAGTAGCTGCTTCTTGGTCTGCATGAAAGATGATAGTATTGAGGGAATATATGATACATTAAAGGAATGTGCTGTTATAAGCAAATCTGCAGGAGGAATTGGCATATCTGTTCACAATATTCGTGCGACAGGTAGTTATATCCGTGGGACAAATGGGACATCCAATGGCCTTGTTCCTATGTTGAGGGTCTTTAATGATACTGCTCGTTATGTTGATCAAGGGGGAGGCAAGAGAAAAGGTAATTGGTTGCAAGTCAGTAAATGATTTTTGCCTGGCTCATAGTTTTATGACTTTAGATTACTGAACTTCATGTCACACTTAGGTGCATTTGCGGTGTATTTGGAGCCTTGGCATGCAGATATTTTGAATTCCTTGATCTTAGAAAGAACCATGGAAAGGTAACTGTTCATAACTTCTCAAATGCCACTGTTTGTTCATACAACTTTTTAATGTATTTTTGGTTTTAAGAAATCAGTTAGACTTTCTTCCTTGCATTTTAACAGTACTTTGATTAGTTACTCTCGAGAATCAAATTAAAACTTGTCAATTGCTTGAGATTGTAGCTGAAAGATGAAAGATGGTTGATGACTCATGGTTCTATGGTTTTATGCGCTATCTATGTTTATTCTGAAGGAATGCAAAAAAAAGTTTTATATGTATGTGTGTGTATATATATATATACACAATGGAAACATGTAGATCATTAGCATGCATAAAATTAATATCGTCATATCAAACAAATCATCATATAATTTTTTTTATACATAAAACATATCAAAGTATTGAGTCTCGAAGGAGCGAACGAGCCCTACTACTGAATTCAATGCTATGGAGAAAGAATCCCACGGTAGAATTTACCGGTCAATGTACGTCACAAAATTATCTACAAATAAAAACGAAACTAGGGTCTTCCTTACCTCTCTCAGGATCGGTATCAAATTATGAGAGTGGGCTCACATAAGAAAGAAAGAGGAAGAGAGGAACTTTTCTTTTGTTATGTCACACGTTTGAAAAATTCACCTTATACCCTATTTATAGGCTCTAAGTGAACAAAAAAAAATCTATTTTTTAAAAATTGATTTAATTTAGATAATATTTATTTGTTACAACCAATTTTGACCATATGTGCATATTTTGAGGACAATCCTTACACATGCACGTCACCCCCTTGAGCAAATAAAAAATAAAGTTGTTTTCTCATTGTAACTAATTTACAAATAATATCTAAATTAAATATAATGATATCTAAATTATCAAATCTTATTTAATAATTTTAGATATTATTAATTTTAAATATCTAATATTAGTTATAAATAATAAATTAAATCTATTATTTATTTATTTTAATTTTTAATAATCATATTATCAAAAATATCAAAATTAAAATTTCTCTCTCTTCATTAATTCAAAATGGGTGCCATGTTCAAGAGCAAGAATCCCTTATGTGATGTCCCATAATAACACTTATATGCCATCGTTTATATCATTATTCTATGAATAATGTGTCTAAACACATTTTATTTTATCCAATAAACAATTTATTGTACCAAAATAAATATGAGAAAAATAATCAATCAAATTAATTATTTATAAACATTTTATTTGAGAAAAATAAATAATTAATCACATTAATTATTCAATTCAAGAGTATTCGATGTGATTAATCTAAGACGGTGTGGGGACCATTGATCCATAATTTTAAGCTCCAATAAACTTGAATAAACTCAATTAAAACTATTTAATTATTTATTTAATTTATTAATCTTAAAGTTATTCCACTAAGAACTCAAGACTGCACTCTTGAAAATTATAGATTAATTTTACTCAAAAACTTGAGTCGTCCACTGATATAATTATTACATGTAATTCAATCCTTTATAATTAGTTCATTAGAGCTAAATAAAATAACCGTTTTACCCTTTTAATTATCTCTTATCCTTAAGTACCATTGATTCACTAGTTAAACAGTTAATTTATGATTCGATCATAAATTGCGTGCATAACTGTTTAGCTCCTTAATCAACACTTAAGGAAACTAATTTTAAGCTTCTTTTCGAAAGCCATGGATTTCATATATGTAAAGCACATTCCCAGCCCAACGTGTTATTGAACCTCCAAAGTGTAAGTATTGGGCCTAACATCAAATGGGCTTGAATGAATAAATCAAAAAGATCTAGTAACACAATCAGGGAGTTTGCGATTAAGTCAGGATTAAGGTCGATGTACATATGATCATCTTGTGACATAAATTGAATTCTTTATAACGGTACTTAAATAAAGATTTAAATTATGGCGGTCTAAGTTCTATATAATTATTATATAATACCTTCACTAAGTGTCTCTACACAACAATCCGGATAAGATTGTCACATTCATAATGCTCATGGACCGTATTAGTGATTAGCAATAGAAGATCCGTACTTTCATCAATCACGAACATATTTAAATATATTAGTTGTAATTTTAATCCTCTTGTATACATTATACTAAAATTACAGCCTCATAATATATTAAATTTTTATAAACATTCATCTTTTATATTAAAATATCAAACATACAAGATAGGAAAAATACTTTTTTTTTCAGAAAATCAAAAGTACAAATACATCTAATTCAAGAGCACTATTCCTAACATATTCATGCATGTGTGCTTGTACATGAAAACTTGTGTGGTTTCCTGTTTTCCCTTTAGAGCTGTTCCAAAGCTGTGGATGGTAGTGGTTAAGAATTCCTATCTTTCTGAAAAGAAATAATATTGCATTTCACTTCTCATGTTATCGTTCAAAGTATAAACACTATTAATGAAGTATATTGATGATAGTAGGGTTTTTTAGTTGCGAGGAAGTTTGGTGTTATTGGAGAGTTTTGAATAGTATTTTTCCACTGTAATTGATTCATCAAGTCAAAATCAAACCTAGCTATACCTAACCAATTATTTAGCTAGTGAGTTAACAAATTCATGAATTTTTCTTACTTGTTTCTTGTTTAGGACAACTGAACATAATTGTTCTGAAGCTGGATACATGAATAGTTCAAATTGCACACCCTCGATATATCTGATACAATCGGATAACAATATTTGTTAGATACAACTAGGATATATGTTGTTAGTTAAGAAACCTGTTACAAAAAGAAAAAAAGAGAGGATATTTCTAGGTACATATAAGATATTTCTTGGATTTATAGAGGGATAGGGTGACATGTTTCTTTTCTTTCCGTCTGTCTTTTGTTTCATGATGAGTGTTGTCCTTTCAAAGATGAATGAGATGAATTGGTAATTTTAGAATGCAAGATTTTCATGTCATTAATGGATATGGTGGACATTGATGTTATCATATGAAGCGTAGATTATGTTCTTTTACATATATAGAGAGATGAATTGGGCTGAAGCTGGTCGGATTTGAGGCCTAATCTGATTATCTCCTTAATCGTACAATAAGGCATATATCTCAATATGCTAAATCACCCTTAACTCCCTTTGTTGCTTTGCTACAATGAGAAGGGAAAAAGTGGTCACCACAAAATGTGTGCCTCCCTCTCTTTCCATATTACCTCTCTCTCTCCCATCTTTGCTCACTCTCTTTTCCTCTTATTCATTTATCTTTTGCTACTTTTCTCTCTATCATTCTTCTATTCTCTCCATAGAGATATATGCCTCCCTCTCTCCTCTCCCATCCTCTACTCTACCTCTGATCTAGTTCGTAGCTCTCTCTCTCTCCCCCCCTCTCGCTCCACTATCGGGAAATTCTATTTGGCCCGCGATTTTTACTCAGGAGCCCCTCGCGCCACTTCAAAAAATGACATATTTGCCCTCAAAACTTTTGGACCAAAATAACCCTTCTTATTCAATAGCCCCCCCAGCCCCTTCCCCCTCCCGTCGTTTTTTTTTTTTCGGTTCGTGCGTCCCCAGCGTCCCAACAGTCCTTCCACCCCCATGCCCTCCACCAGTCCCTTCCCCCTCCCCGTCGTCTTTTTTTTTTATCGGTTCGTGCGTTGTTCGGCCTGTATGGCCGAACATGTAAATTCTGTTCGGCCACACAGGGCCGAACAACCTCAACATGTTCGGCCCTGGTTGGCCGAACAGCTTTCTTCTGTTCGGCCACAAGGGGCCGAACAGAAGATTTATGTTCTGTTCGACCCAGCTTGTGGCCGAATAGAAGATTTCTGTTCTGTTCGACTTAGAAGAGCCAAACAGAATTCCCTCTGTTCGGCCTAGTAGAGACTCTATTCGGCCAATCAGGGCCGAACAGAGAACGAAGAGGGTGGGAGGGAAGGGGAGAGGTGGCAGGGAGGGGGCGGAGTCGTCGGAGGGATGCGGACGCCGGGGAGGGGGGAGCTTGGCTAAAAAAAAAAAAAAAACTTTTGAGGGAGATGGATCAAGTGAGGGAGGGAAGGAGGAAAGGAGGGAGGGAAGGAGACCTTACCTGCCGGAGAGGAAAATTCACTGCCGGGGAAGCCGCCGTCGGGGAGCACCGTGAGCGAGAGAGGCGTGAGCGAGAGCAAGCGGGGGATCGTAGTCAGACGGGGGAAGGGGGGGCCACTGAGCAATTTTTTTGTGAGGGAGGAGGGGAGGGGTAGTTTAGGTATTTCCTAAATTTAGGGGGCCTAGTGAGTAATTTCGAGGGGCTACTGAGTAAAAAAAGAAAAGAAAATGGGGGGGCTCCTGAGCAAAACTTGCGGGCCAAATAGAATTTCCCTCCACTCCCCTCTCTCTCATTCCCTATCTTTGGTCCACCTCTCCCTCTTTTATGCTCTCCTTTAGTTTCTTGGTCCTTGTTCCACCCCCTGTTCCCACTCTTTTCCTAGCTAAGATCCCCAAGCCCCTCGTTGACAACAATGGCTAGCCTGCCAACAATGATTATGGTGAGAAATTTTGAAATTCTAAAAAAATTAAGAATACCTAAAACAACCATGATTTCGAAGGTAAGATCCTTCATTTTTTTAAAATTGTTGTCTTCACAAAAAAAAAAAAAATTGGAGAAAATGGAGCTGTCCAAGATGTTTGATTTTTATTTTCCCCATGTTTGTTGTCATTTGCTTCTAATATAGCCATTTCCCTTGTCTCTTTCTTTTCTTCTCATTTTATATTTCTCTTTGAAATCTCTTCTTCTTTCTCTTACAGTTGATTCCTTTGATTTAAATTCAAACCTTGAATGGAGACCTAAACTAATAGAACAAATTCTTTAAGAAGTCAATGATTATAGCTTCACTTCCTTCTTTGTCATATTCACATTCCTCCATTGTATCTGATAGTAACCACGAGGATGCTGATGGCTTTGATGGGTCTCTAGGACTTAAATCCATTATCATTTTGGCGAGCCAGTTGAATTGTTCTCCCTTTCACTGGATTCTTCTTTGAAACTTAAGAAGGAACAAACAATTAATATTAAGAAATAAACACTAACATAGAGCTAATAAAGACTTGTAGTCTGTGGGTTAAGTAGAAAAAGTGAGAAATTATCTCTGAACTCTTGCTATGCAAGTTTGTGTAAATACTTAGTATGCAGCAAAAAAGTTCTATATTGCTAGGATATATAGCAACCTTGACATGATAAGCACCAAGCCTAGAACAATAAGTATTAAAGCTGTATAAATATGTGGTAAAAGTTTGGCAATATGATAGTCGGGTCAGGGTTCAGGGTAAATAGTAATAACAAAGGGTAAGGGGAAACTTATCAGTGTAAACAATTAGTGTTAATAAATAGACACTAACATAGAGCTAATAAAATTCGTAGCCTACCAGATAAACAAAAAAAAGTGAGTTCTCATCTTTGACTTCTTGCTTGACAAATTTCAGTAAATACTGAACATGTTGTGATAAAAACCTACACAACCAAGATGAACATTAATCTTGAACGCTAGGTTTAGAATTTTAAGAATCAAAGCTGAAAAATAATAATAAAAATCTAATAATTTGATAGTTAGGTTAGGATTACTTCGGAGTATATAGCAATGAAGAAAGGTGAGGAGAAAGTTGGCAAAGAATAAGCAGTTAGTGTTGAAAGTAAACATGAACATAGTGCTAGCAAAGATTTACAGTTTATGGTATAGGTTATGAAAGCAAGATCTTATCTTTGACTTGTTGCTTTGTAGATTTGAGTAAACACTTAGCATGCAGCCATAAAAACTTATATTGGCTTGGTTAGATAAAGGTTTTAAATCTTATGGGAAGGGGATATCTTGGTTTTTTTCATAGAATGTGACAACACCCTCTATCTCACCTGTTCTAGTGGCCATCTTGGTTGAGCATCTTGTTAGGTATCCTTTGTCCTTCCTTCTTGCTTTCCTTTATTTTTTTATTTGCTTTTTTCTTTCTTTTCTCTTTTCTTTTCTTTATTTATTTCCTTTTCTTCCTTATTCCCCTCTTTTCTTCTTCCATTTCTTTGTTTCTGTCTTCTTCCTTTTCTTTCTTTCTTTTTCTTCTTCTTCCTTTTCTTTCTTCCTTTTTTTCCTGCATATCTTTTCTTCTCATGTCCTTTTTTCTTTCCCTTTAACTTCTTTCTTTCCTCTCCTTTTTTTTTCTTTTCCTTTTCTTTCTTTCCTTCCTTTCATTTCTTTCATTTTCTTTCCTTCTTTTCTTTCCTTTTCTTCTCTCCTCATGTGGATGAGTTTCAAATTCCCATCCCTATCTTGGTCCTCTTTCACAATGAGAATGGAATGCGATGGTTGAGACATCCCCTGTTCTGCTAGAAATTAAAACTTTGAAATAAACAATAACCTTCAAACGATAACCACCAAAAACAATCAGTATCAAAGTTGCAAAAATAAGCAACAAGAGTTCAGTAATGTGATGGTTAGGTTATGATGGCTAGGTTATGGTTGCTTTAGAGTAAATAGAAACAAGAAAGTATAAGAAAAAATTTAGCAAGAAACAACAATTTGTATTGATAAATGAACATTACTACAGAGCTAGCAAAGATTTGTAGTCTATGAGAGAAGCAAAAAGTGAGATCTTGTTTTTGACTTCCTACTTTGCATATTTGAATAAACTCAACATGTAATGATAAACACTTACATAATCAAGATAAATAGTAAACCTGAAATGATAATACCAAGTATGGTATGCTATATTAGTGCGTGCCATCCTATACCGAGCATATTGAACTGTGACTTAGTACCAATGTGTATGAAGTCTTGGTACACTAAACTGACCCACATATCGAGTGCACCAACACTATGCCAATGTGGTATCGGCACAGATTCCAATATTAAGATGATGAACCTTGACACTATGTTAGAATAATAATCACTAGAGTTGCAAAAACAAGCATGGCCACAAGAAAGTAAATTTTAGAGTTGTGGGCCAAGTGGTTGGCCTAACTTGAAGTAGTGGGATGTCCTTGATCTTTCTTAGGCTTTTCTTTTTATGTTATTGATATAATGATGATTCCTTGGTCATTATGGATGCCCATTCATCTTAGTCTTTTAAGCCAAGAATTTTATATATCCAACTTATCATGTCAAAAACTTCAAGTTTCTTTCTTTTCATTACCTAGTAGTTACTACATAGTATTATGGAAGGCCATGAACTATCACTGGTAATTGATTCTTCTACAATCATTGGTGATGTACTTTGTCTTCCAAGACACAAATTGAAGTAATTTCAAGTAACAGACATGATTTTCCAAACAAAATTCTGGTGCTGCTCAAAAAATAAAAGGACAATGTAAGTCAATCCCTTTAGCTAAGTTTCGTAGTGCTTTTTATTGGTGCTTCCCAATCCTTAATGAATTCCAGGTAGGAATTACAAGGTGGATTCAAGATGGGCATTGGAGAGAGGGGAGGGGAGCATATAGGAGAGAGAGATCGGAAGACAGATGGTTTGGAGGGATCTAAGAAGAAGAGAGGGAGGCAGAGCAGAGAATGGGAGGAGAGAGGAGGAAAGGGAGGTGGAGCAGGGTAAAAGTGGATCTGTGAGATGAGAGAGATAGAACAGAGGAAAAAGGGGGAGAGAGACTAGGGGATGTAGCATGGAGAGGAGAGAGGTGCACCTCCCTGATTAGATTTCTTTTATTTTTTCCTTCTTAACTGATCGAGGTTGAAAAGTCATTTAACGGGCATTATTTTCTTTGGGATCCATGCCTATCCAATGGTTGGAGAGGTGGCTGGATTGAACTCCATTTCTGGTCAACCATAGTTTAAGTCTACCTCTTTATATACATTTTTCAGAAAAGAACATGTTTGTGTACTGTTATCATATCACTCTCTGCTTCAAGATTTGTCATATACGTATCACATCCCTATCTCACATATTTGTTTCCATGGTTCATAATCAAGTTTCAGTACATTGAACTTATTTGTTGAATCACATTATGCAAAAATACAATGATCTGCCGAATATCATGATGTATAAGTACATAGTGATGCACGATGTCTTTGCTTGAACTGTATTAGACAATGAAACTGTTGAGATTCTTTTAAGATGTTTTTTTTATTTTTAATGTTCTCCATTTCTTCCCTTGATATAATTTCAGAAAGGTTCTTGATTTGGTAATGTTACATTCTTCTTATTGAATCTTTTGTAACATAAATGCATCTTGAGAAGTCATGGTGAAGATAAGGGTTTCTTTGGTTGTGTTCTATGGTTCAATGCATATGTTTTAATTGATTCAATGAACCAAAAACTTGATTACATCATATGGTTGAACTTCTGCTGAGTTTAAGACCTCATTGACATGCTTTCCAGACATAATTTCTTTGAAGAATTTAACACTTTTCATAAATTGTTTGATAGCCTTATTGAATGAAAAACATCTCCTATTGTGGCTGAGTCACACAAAGAATTATAGCAGTTCTCATCATGCATGTGTGATGTTGCTTCATAAAAGATAACCTAGAATTTTCATTTGTGCATTCACTTAATTTCTAGTATTATTGTAGGAAGAGCACAGAGCTCGAGATCTGTTTTATGCCCTCTGGATTCCTGATTTGTTCATGAAAAGAGTCCAAAATAATGGACAATGGTCGTTATTTTGCCCTAATGAAGCTCCAGGATTAGCTGATTGTTGGGGTGATGAATTTGAAAAGCTGTATGTGAAGTATGAGAATGAGGTAAATCAGTCTTCCAAACCTCAAATTTAAACATAAACTTGGATTAAAATCACCAATCATTTCTTCCTACCTTATGAGATCCAGGGCAAGGCCAACAAGGTTGTCGCAGCACAGAACCTCTGGTTTGAAGTCCTGAAGTCCCAGATAGAAACTGGAACACCATACATGCTTTTCAAGGTATCTAATGAAAATAAATCTAAATAAATGATGTACTCTATCTCTAACAACAGTTTATTTGCTGGGTGGTGTGTTTGACGTTGGTATTATTCTGCAGGACACATGTAATAAAAAAAGCAATCAACAGAATTTGGGTACCATCAAGTCTTCGAACTTATGCACTGAGATTATTGAGTTCACAAGTCCTACTGAAACTGCAGTGTGCAATCTGGCATCCATTGCTCTACCTCATTTTGTGAGGGAGAAGGTTTGTCCTCTGGATCTTTCCTCATGATTTCAGCAAAAATTGTAGCAGTGGTTTTCCGTCATACTGCATGCTAAAAAAGTAAAAGTGAATAATTGCTTTGAAGGGAGTTCCTATAGAGTCACATCCATCAAAACTGGTTGGCAGCAGTGGATCAAGGAATAGATATTTTGATTTTGACAAGCTTGCTGAGGTGAGTCTTGATTGCTTGCATTCTTGAATGACATGCACAAGACATTAGTTTATCGATGAATATGTTTGGATGATTTTATGTTTGTCATCACAGGTTACAGCAACAGTTACAGCAAACCTAAACAAAATAATTGATATTAACTATTATCCAGTTGACTCTGCAAGGATATCAAACCGACAACATAGGCCAATAGGCATAGGGGTTCAGGGTTTGGCGGATACCTTCATCTTACTTGGCATGCCTTTTGATTCACCTGAGGTGATTGTGGATATTTAAGTGGTTTCCTATGATTTTTATTTTTGCACAGTAACCTTACTTTATGATTACAGTAACCATTTTACTGTAGGCTCAGCAGCTGAACAAGCACATATTTGAGACAATCTATTACCATGCTTTGAAAGCTTCTTCAGAACTTGCTGTAAAAGAAGGCCCTTATGAAACGTATCAAGGAAGTCCAGTGAGCAAGGTCTTTGTTCTACCACTTTTTGTTGCCTTAAGAGTCCTTATATGCCGTGCATATGCTTTGAGCCACTGATTTCCAGTTAGGCTCATGCAAGGCATGGTGACATGGGCACATGATTGTCCTTTTCTACATTTTCATACATATATTGCGTTTGCACTGCATGCATATGTTTTATTTCATCAGTTGTTGAGAAGATAGAAATGCATGTCATCATAGACCAGGGTTTTAAAACTTGCAGGATGGGGCTGCCCCATTTTTTTTTTATAAAATGGGATGTGTCACTGTCCTGTTCCATTCCGACACTTAGGACAGAGGATGTTCTACGACACCTTGATTGGAATGCTGGGACGATAGTGGGATGGTCTAATCCTAATGCTTGGGATAACAACCCGTCTAGGCATCCCATGGGACATCCCATCAGGATCTAAAACCCTACTATAGGCTTTGGGTTAGGAATGTAAAAAATAACCTTAGTTTGTTAATTGATTTTTAAACTGAAATCATTCTATATACCTGCTCATGTTTCAGCATATACAAATTTTAACTAAGGGCATTTCTAAATACGAAGCACATACTATATTCACAAGCTTGCTGTTTATGCTGATGTGCAGGGAATTCTTCAACCTGATATGTGGGATGTTACTCCATCTGTCCGATGGGATTGGCCTATTTTAAGAGGCATGATTTCTAAGAATGGAGTGAGAAACTCCCTTCTCATTGCTCCTATGCCCACTGCAACAACTAGTCAAATTCTTGGCAACAATGAATGTTTTGAGCCATACACATCCAACATATACAGTCGAAGAGTTCTAAGGTATGTCCTTTTTCCATTTTCATGATCAACATTGGCATTTTGAGAAATATATGAAGTCCTTCCATGATAATACTTCATTTTTCAGTGGAGAATTTGTTGTGGTGAACAAACACCTTCTGCATGACTTGACTGAAATGGGTCTCTGGTCACCTGCCCTTAAAAACAAAATAATTTATGAGGGCGGTTCGCTTCTCAAAATTCCAGAAATTCCAGATCATTTGAAAACAATTTACAAGTAAGATACCATGCACCAATTAGCGCTCTCAATATGTAAGATATTTTTTCCTATATACTAATGTGAACATTGGTGCATTAGAACCGTGTGGGAGATCAAGCAAAGAACACTAGTTGATATGGCCATCGATCGCGGATGCTACATTGATCAGAGCCAGAGCCTGAATATTCACATGGATCAGCCCAATTTTGGAAAACTGACTTCCTTACATTTCTATGCTTGGTCAAAGGTGTAACAACTTTTGATGTTTAACTCATTACCTTGCATCTTTTATATTTGAAGAATATAATTAATTTTAGATCAGAAAATGTCTCATGAAATCTCAGTTGTAATCCTGTCTAAACTTTTTGATGGAAGGGTCTAAAAACCGGGATGTATTATTTACGTACACATGCTGCTGCTGATGCGATCAAGTTCACTGTGGATACCTCCATGCTCAACGTAAAGATCTGGCATTCTCTTTTAATTCAAGTTTCAAATTGTTTCTGTTTACTATGGTCACTGTTTTCTTCACGGGATAATTTTTCTGTTGTTTGTATTGCTATATGATGCAGAGACCCAAGCCAGTGGATGATAATCGAGAAGCCAAAATGTCACAGGTTGTTTGTTCCTTGGATAATAGAGAAGAGTGCTTGGCATGTGGAAGTTGAAACACTTGATGTTCAGGCATTAAAATAATCCTTAAAATAATTATCTTTTGGTGTGATTGCATCTTCTGCATTCTCCCTCATAAAGAGTTAAGGTGTCTATTGTTTGTCATTGGGTTCTGGTGGGGTCCTCTTGGCTTTTCTTCAATGAAGAAACCACAAAAGCCTTTAGATTTAGTGTAGTGTGTATCCAGCGGTACTTGCTTATGGTATCCTGTATAGTTGTACAGCTAGCTCTGTATAAATATGGGGAGGATTTATCCCTCTAGACAGCTGGGATTTGTGTAACATGTGGTGAGGATTTACATATAAATAACTCTCATTTTATCATCGGTTCACTATCTTGCTTAGTTGGATGAGACAATTCAAATGCATTGACTATACATGTTAAAATCATAAGGAACATATTACATTGACTTCATGATGCCATTATTTTAAACAAGCTGCAATTCGACCCTTATTCTATTATGTAAAACAAACTGCAATCTGACCTACAAAGTGTCCTTGTTTTCATGGAAAGGCTCGTTTTTATATTTTTGTTAGGCAGACTGCCTCCTGTCCATGTCTGATGTTACTAAGAAATGTGGCCATATTTGCTTGTTTATGCTGACATTTGGTATCGAGTTCAGTTTAACTTTGAAATCTGAAGCCTGTATTTGGGTCATTCTGCACAGAAAACACAGTTGCAATACTTGAGACATGCTTTCAGTTGGTTGAGACAATTCAAATGCATTGACTATACATGTTCATCAAGGAACATATTACATTGACTTTATTATGCCATTGTTTTAAACAAGCTGCAATTTGACCCTTATTCTATTATGTAAACAAACTGCAATCTGACCTACAAAGTGTCCTTGTTTTCATGGAAAGGCTCTTTTTATATTTTTGTTAGGCATACTGCCTCCTGTCCATGTCTGATGTTACTAAGAAATGCGGCCGTATTTGCTTGTTTATGCTGACATTTGGTATCAAGTTCAGTTTAACTTTGAAATCTGAAACCTGCATTTGAGCTCATTCTGCGCAGAAAACACAGTTGAAATACTTAAAAGACATGCTTTAGTTCCTTGGTCAAGTCTTTTGGGTGGCGAACTCTTTTTTGTCCACACTAGTACCTGATAACCATAGGACATTTTCTGTTGTGATCTCTTGGATTGTTCAGATGCTGCCATTACTAAAACGGTTAACTCAGTTCTCAACTTTGTGAATTGTGACAAAGCCAATTGGGGTTACTGAGATTATGGTTGAATCCTTTTTCTATGAAAATATGCCAGAAATTGGTAAGAGATGTGTCAGCCGCTTCTGTTTCCCAGCTCTCTGGTTCAATAATGCTTCAGCTCCCCAGACTTCAAAATCTAACAACTTAAAACAGTTTCTAATCCGCCACCCCCACCCTTCTTCACAAATTTTAGTTACTGTCATATTACTTCATTTGTTATAATAATTGTTGGGTTATTTTAGTCTTGCTGACCATATGAGGTAGCCAAACAGAATTGGAAGGTAACAAATTATAGGTCAAGCTCATATGAACTTACCATATCCAATGAGAATGTCATAAACGTCGTATGAACATTGTCAATTGATGACGCCCAATCACTGATCCTGCACGTCGGAATGGATGGATTCTCTAGGCTCCGCTTCATCAGGTTACCTGCAAAGAAGTCCCAGGATCGGAGATGATTCTCCGGTGGACCTCCGACGCCCAAGTTAGCAATTGAGGTCACAGCCGAAGAGGAGCTCGAATGAGCTCTTTTTAGATGAAAGGATGCTCCAAAGGAGAAGGGATTTTCTCTGGGTCTTAAGATAGCAATTTTTCGGGGATTATCGCGCATACCTGTTTACTGAGTGGATTCACCTTTTTATAGGGGTTGACCCTGGCATGATCACGTGGGATTCCGTGAGGAGGGAATGTCCGCGGAGTTCTTGGGAGTTGCGTGAATCTGCGCTGATTGGTGGGTCCTGTCTCATCGGAAAGGGAAGAAAGCGGCGGTTGGTGGGCTAAGTCCCATCAGCCAGCGGGGCTATTGGGTAGTTGGGTCCAGTCCCATCAGCAGCGTGGCCAGCGGGTAGTTGGATCTGGCGTTGTCAGGCGGCGCAGGTCAGAGAGGTAGCGTCCCGAGCTATCAGGGCCGTGTTGGGGCAGGTTTGGAGGAAACTGGAAGTCTTCGACTCTCTCGGGGAGCCGAAGCTTATCTGGGTCGGCCAAAGGTGGTCGGGGCCGACTTGCCGACTAGGACGTGTTGGGGCGGGGCCGACTCGGGATCCTAGAGATGTCGGGAGCCGAGAAGGGTCGACCGGGAAGGGTCGGGGCCGACTCGGCGAGCTTGGAGGTGCCGGGGCCGAGAGGGGCCGACCAGGAAGGGTCGGGGCCGACTCGGAGCTTGGAGACGCTGAGGCCGAGAAGGGCCGACCAGGAAGGGTCGGGGCCGACTCGGCGGGCCTGGAGGTGCCGGGGCCGAGAAGGGCCGACTAGGAAGGGTCGGGGCCGACTCGGCGGGCTTGGAGATCGGGGCCGAGAAGGGCCGACCAGGAAAGGTCAGGGCTGACTCGGTGGGCTTGAAGAAGGGCCGACCAGGAAAGTCGGGGCCGACTCGGCGGGCTTGGAGAGGGCCGAGAAGGGCCGCCAGGAAAGGTCGGGGCCGACTCGGCGGTCTTAGAGGTGCCGGGGCCGAGAAGGGCCGACCAGGAAAGGTCAGGGCCGACTCGGCGGGCTTGGAGGTGCCGGGGCCGAGAAGGGCCGACCAGGAAAGGTCGGGGCCGACTCGGCGGGCTTGGAGATGCCGGGGCCGAGAAGGGCCGACCAGGAAAGGTCGGGGCCGACTCGGCGGGCTTGGAGATGCCGGGGCCGAGAAGGGCCGACCAGGAAAGGTCGGGGCCGACTCGGCGGGCTTGGAGACGCCGGGGCCGAGAAGGGCCGACCAGGAAAGGTCGGGGCCGACTCGGCGGTCTTGGAGACGTCGGGGCGCACCTATGCTTTGATTTTGCCGAAATTACCCTTGGGGCTACATTAGCCACATCAGATGCCCCCCCGCCCCTGAGCGCTAAGGGCCACGCGTCTGCAATCCTTTGGGCGAAAGGGGCGCGAAAATTCAAACCTGATGATTGCCTCCTTTAGTGCGCTTTAAATGGGCTGATGTGCTGGCGCTTTGTTTCGAGGCAGTGTCGCTTCGAAGATCTCCGTAATCATGCGTTAGGTGGTGATGACGTTGGCGCCGGACGCTCCGGAGAAGGAGCCCATTGGGTGATGGAAAAAAGGCAAGGGCATCATTGCTGCTCTGTTTTCCATGGCCCGCGATTGGCCGGGGATCACATCTTCTGGAGTGGATCGAGGCGGCACGCCTCGGGCGCAGGCGTGATTTTGGCTGGCAGCCTGCAACGCAATGGGCGCGCGCCAGATGGCGGGATCTGGGGCGGCGTTAGCTGGAGATGGGGGCTATAAAAACCCCCCAAGGGCCTGTAGAAACTTTTACGCTGCCATTCTCTTCTTCTGCTTTCTTCTTCTTTGAGTTCTTCTGCGACCTGAGTCTTTCAACTCCCAGGTTAGTTTCATCCTTTTTTTAACCTATGGACCGTCGTGCCATTAGGGAGGGCAAGAGACCCATAGAAGAGTCTTCCCAGTCTAGCAGTGAGGACCAGGCCCCTGTAGCTAGAAGTCGAATGCCTCAGTCGGTGGGCGTGTAGTCATCCGTGGTGAATCGGGGGCAACAGGACCCCCGATCGCCTCCGGTCCCCTATTAGGGCAGTTCCCTTGTCCTCTCGCCCGGCGCTTCCTCCGGCGGTGAGTTCCGATCCAGCGGGTCCAGCTGGGGTGGCTTCCACCATGAACTCTAAGGATATAGAGACCCTTAGGGCTAAATACAATGTCCTGACTTCATTGACCTGTCCGCGCCGGGGCCCGAGGACAGGGTGACCTCTGACCATCCGGGCCGGGTCGCTCTGTACGAGGAGTTCTTCCGGTGCGGGCTGCGCCTTCCTTTCCATCCTTTTTTCCTTAACCTCTTAGATAGGTATAGGTTAGTGCCGGCACAGTTGACTCCGAACTCGATTCGGATCATTTGCGCCTTTGTAATCCTCTGCCACTTCGAGGGGGCCCGTCCAGGGCTATCCCTGTTCCGAGCCTTCTATAAGCTCCGCCAAGGTGAGGGTGCCTGGTGGGCATTTACTGCCAGGCCGGGTAGAGCCTTCCCATTGGGTCTCCCATCCAAAATTAGGGGGTGGAAACCTATATTTCTCTTTGCCCATGTCGAGGGGGTTAGGGCCGCTTGGAGGGAGCCCGATACCAGCTCCAACGAAGATTCCACCGTAGGGGATAGGGATAGGGAGTTATTCACCGACTGTCCAACTGTCAAATTCCCAATTACAAGGAACTCCTGTCCGAGGAGAACCTGGTAGAAGCCGAGTTAGCCCCGTCAACCGGTGAGCTTGGCGCCTGAATTCTTCTGTCCGTCCTTCGATTCATTGTAGGCCGCTACTGATGCTCGTTACTCTTTTGTGCAGCAATGAGGGTTTCTGCCAGCGACTTTGAGGCCGTCTTGAGGCAAAAAAGGTGGGCGACTGGAGAGTCGTCCAGGCCGGCGAAGAAACCCCGAGAAAGGGAGCCGGCAAGACCGGCCGCAGCCCCCACAGCCCCGACACCCGCGGGGGAGCCGGCTGAGAAGAAGCCGGTTGTAAGGGCGGCCCGGAAGCCTGCGAGGGCCGAGATCGAAGAAGGGGAGATCCCGGCCACCACCGAGACAACGGTGGTGGTTTTGGATGGAGAGGAGGAAGCTCCCGCCGCCGCTGATGCGCCTGAGCGGGGCGGGTCACTGTTGCTGTTGGCCCTCCGGCTGCTGTCGAGCCAGAGAGAAGGTGCTCCCCCAACCGCCAGTGAGGGGGAGCGGGTCGCCAGGGAGGCCCGGAACGGGGCGGAGGCGACCGAGGAGCAAAGGGGGGAGTCGGGGAGCTCATCCCGCCAACCGGCCTGGCGCCCGGCCCGCCCCCAAGCCGAAGGCCCAGGTGGGGCAGACGAGGCTGGTTCCCCCGGTCAGTTCAATGGCGGACGCCGCGCAGGCCTTCCGCCTCCTGTCAGGGTCCGAACCGCCGAGCTCGAAGAGGAGACGCGGGGGATGAGTCACTCCGCGCTCCTGGACATGGTAATGGTTTTTGTTGTCCAGGTAAATTTTGAGCACTTGTTATTTTCCCATTTTCTTCTTCTCGTAGCTGACATGTTTCCTCTGCTACAGTTGGTCACTGGAGCGTTGGGCCTTCGCGAGGCGCTGGCCCACTCTTCCACCACAATCACCAAGGCCCTGGCGCGGGCCGACAGGTATAAGAAGGAGAGCATGGCGCAGGCTGAAAGCCTTGCTCGCTGCACAAGGAAACCTCGGCCCGCGAGGAGAGCTGGGCCGGTCGCATGAGGGAGATGGAGAGCCGGTCGAAGTCGAGAGCGGCCGGGCCTCCGCGGCCGAGGCCAAGATGGAGCTGGCCTCAGAGAGATTGAGGGCCGCCGCAGCGCAGGACGAAGAGTTGACTCAGTGGCTCCAACGCGCTGAGGAGGAGACTCGGATCGCGGCGGAGAGAGCGGCCGCCGCGGAGAAGGCGGCGGCGGAGGCTGCAGAGAAGCGGCCGCTGCGGAGAAGGCGGCGACGAGGCGGGCTTGGAGAAGGCCGGGGCGGTGGCCTGTGCTGACGAGGCCAGCGCCCGCGCCGCAGAGGCCGAGAGCAAGGCCTGGGAGGTCGAGGCCAGGGCGCAGCGGTCCGAAGCCGAGGTGGGGCAGGCCGTCTCCAACTATAAGGCCTCGCCGGAGTTCAAGCAAGAAGTCATCGAGGCCAGCCTCGACGCCTATATTCAGGGCTTCGAAATGTGCAAGGTCAGAGTATCCGCGGCCCTCAAGATCGACATTGCTGAACTCGAAGATATCCGGCCTGGGGATTCTGACGAGGAGCCTGCGGAGAAAAAGGACGAAGGGAAGCCCGGCCCCGGCGAGCCTTGAGTTATTTTTTCTTTTACTTTATTGTATGTAACTGGCCTCAGCCCAATTTTGTATCCTTCTTCAATAGTCAATGAAAAAGACTTTTCTCCTAACTTCTTTGTGCTTGATCCATCCCGTCTTCCTTCTTCTGAGAAAAACGCCTTACTGTGCCTTACTTCTTGTGGCCAAACCGCATATGCTGACGACGTTGAAGCAGAATATAGTATCTTTTAAGATGTTCCGACTCCGAACTTAGCCAATATTCGAATGCGTCTCTAGGATGTAGGCCGGCCATATGAACAGTCACTTAAGATGTTTCGTGCTGTCGCAGGCTGTTCGCAAGAAGGCTTGCTTATGCATGAGTCCCCAAAGGCTTGGAAAGATCTCCGGGCGGCTTGACGCCAAGCCTAATTTGGAGGCGTCTGGATTGTCCAGAGATGGTCGAATGATTTCGCCATCGTGAGGGGTTTGCGTGTTGCCTGAGGGGTAACTCGGCCGGGTACGGAGCTACTAGGGCCTTAACCGACTCGGGGGCACCGCCGTGCCGGGGCCGAGTGGTGTCCCGTTAGCCATGATGCGGCGAGCTCCTTTTGAACCGCTTCAGGGGTTTGTGTGCCACCTGAAGGGCGACTCGACCGGGTACGGAGCTGCTAGGGTCTTAACCGACTCGGGGGCACCGCCGTGCCGGGGCCGAGTGGTGTCCCGTTAGCCGCGATGCCGGCGAGCTCCTTTTGAACCGCTTCAGGGGTTTATGTGCCGCCTGAAGGGTGACTCGACGGGTACGAGCTGCTAGGGTCTTAACCGACTCGGGGGCACCGTCGTGCCGGGGCCGAGTGGTGTCCCATTAGCCGCGATGCGGCGAGCTCCTTTTGAACCGCTTCAGGGGTTTGTGTGCCCCGAAGGGCGACTCGATCGGGTATGGAGCTGCTAGGGTCTTAACCGACTCGGGGGCACGCCGTGCCGGGGCCGAGTGGTGTCCCATTAGCCGCGATGCCGGCGAGCTCCTTTTGAACCGCTTCAGGGGTTTGTGTGCTGAAGGGCGACTCGATCGGGTACGGAGCTGCTAGGGTCTTAACCGACTCGGGGGCACCGCCGTGCCGGGGCCGAGTGGTGTCCCATTAGCCGATGCCGGCGAGCTCCTTTTGAACTTCAGGGGTTTGTGTGCCGCCTGAAGGGCGACTCGATCGGGTATGGAGCTGCTAGGGTCTTAACCGACTCGGGGGCACCGCCGTGCCGGGCCGAGTGGTGTCCCGTTAGCCGTGATGCCGGTGAGCTTTTGAACCGCTTTAGGGGTTTGTGTGCCACCTGAAGGGCGACTCGACCGGGTACGGAGCTGCTAGGGTCTTAACCGACTCGGGGGCACCGTGCCGGGGCCGAGTGGTGTCCCGTTAGCCGCGATGCCGGCGAGCTCCTTTTGAACCGCTTCAGGGGTTTGTGTGCCGCCTGAAGGGCGACTCGACCGGGTACGGAGCTGCTAGGGTCTTAACCGACTTGGGGGCACCGCCGTGCCGGGGCCGAGTGGTATCCCGTTAGCCGCGATGCCGGCGAGCTCCTTTTGAGAGATCTGGTCCTCTGAGGCAAGGGAGAGTAGGCCGTTACGTCAGAAGGGACCCCCTTTATTGCTCACGCCCTAGGGGAATACATTATTGATAATATTGGCGAAGGTTATCCGCATTCCAGGTGCGTGGAATGGGTTGTCCATCGAGCCGTTCTAATTTGTATGCCCCCGGTGGAGTGCCTCGGCGATGCGATAAGGGCCCTCCCAGTTGGGGGATAGTTTGCCCCCCTCAGTAGGCTTTGAAACCTCAGCTTTTCTCAAAACCAAATCTCGCGGCGGAAAACCTTAAGGCAACTCGAGCATTGTAGTACCTGGCCGCTCGCTGACGGAAAGTCGCCATGCGTAGCCTTGCCCGATCATGCGCCTCGTCGATGAAGTCCAAATTAGCCCGAATCAGCGCGAGTTGTTTTCTTCACTGAAGGACTCCACGCGCGGACTGGGTAGTCCGATCTCGACAGGAATGACGGCCTCGGATCCGAAGGCGAGACTGAAGGGAGTCTCGCCCGTCGGGGCTCTGGGGGTCGTGTGATAGGCCCATATCACGCTGGGAGCTCCTCCACCCAACGACCTTTGGACCCGTCCAACCTGGTTCTGAGTCCTCTAAGGATGGTGCGGTTCATAACCTCAGCCTCCCCGTTGGTTTGGGGGTGGCCAACGGAGGTGAATCGGTGATGAATGCCCAGCTCGTCGTAGAAGACTTTGAATGCTTCGTTGTTGAATTGGCGGCCGTTGTCCGTGACAAGGGTGTGAGGCAGGCCAAAGCGGCATATGATTGACTTCCAAAAGAAAGCTTTGACTTTGCCTTCAGTGATCTTGGCTAACGCTTCGACCTCGACCCATTTGGTGAAGTAATCAATGGCGACTAGCAAGAACCTCCGTTGCCCAGAAGCTGGGGGAATGGCCCGAGAATGTCCATTCCCCACTGAGCGAAGGGCCATGGAGCCGAGAGCGGGTTCATCGGGGTAGATGGTTGATGTTGGATGTGTGCATGGCACTGGCAACCATCGCATTTCTGAACTAATTTAGCCGCATCCTCCTCATAGTGAGCCAAAAATATCCCTGACGGAGGCCTTTTGGGCTAAGGATCTGCCCCCCAGATGGTTTCCACAGATGCCCTTGTGGATTCTCTGAGGATGTAGTCGGCGTCGGCGGGTCCCACGCACTTGAGCAGGGGATAGGGAATGACCTTCTGTATAGACGCCATCGAGGAGGATGAATTTGGAGGCTTTCCACTTAAGCAACCTGGCTTCGTTGCGGTCATCAGGGAGTGTGCCGTCAGTGAGATAACGAATGTAGGCGTCCATCCATGTGGGCTCTTGGGTGAGCGGAGGATTTTCTCGCTATCCTCTATACTGGGTCTTTCCAAATATTCAATGTAAGCATCCCTTGCCATACGCCGGCAGAGGTGGCCAGACGAGAGAGGATGTCGGCCTTGGCATTTTCACTTCGTGGAATATAACTGATATTGAAGTAAGCCAGCGAGGAGGTTAGGAGCCGAACCTTGCCCAAGTATTGAGTCATAGCGGGGTCACGCGCCTCGTATTCCCCATTGATTTGCCCAGAGACGAGTTGCGAGTCCGTGAAAGCTCTGAGATGCTTTATTCGAACTCCTGGGCTAGCCTTAGCCCGGCCAGCAGGGCCTCGTACTCAGCTTGATTGTTGGTGGCTTCGAATAGAAACCGCAGGGCGCATTTTCTCTCTCCGCCTGGTCCGGAGAGAATGAGGCCGGCGCCGCTTCCTTGAGAGTTCGATGCGTCGTCCACATGAAGGATCCAAGTTTCCCCATCTTCGCCTGGCTCAAGCTCGCACTGTTCCTTGGCAACCTCCTCAGTCATCTCCTCTGCCCAGGTGCATTCAACTAGGAAGTCAGCCAGAACTTGGGATTTCAGAGCCGGTCGAGCCTGGAAAGAGAGGTCGAATTCTCCAGCTTGATGGCCCACTTGGCGAGCCGGCCTGAGGTATCCGGACGAGCCAAGATGGCTCGCAGGGGTTGATCCGTGAGCACCACAATAGGATGGGCTTGAAAATACGGGCGGAGACGCCGAGCGGAGACTATCAGGGCGAAGATGACCTTTTCCGCCTTGGAGTACCTGACTTCTGCGTCATGGAGGACCTTACTCATAATAGATAGGCCTTTGAGTTCCATCAGTGTCGAGACGCACCAAAACTGAACTAACGGCTTCCGAAGAAGCGGCTAGGTAGAGAAAAGACTTTCTCCGTCTCTTGGCTTGGATAGGAGGAGGAGAGGACAGAAAACCTTCAACCCGTCGAAGGCCCTCTGGCAATCGTCGGTCCACTCGAAGCTATTCATCTTCCGCAAGGCCTTGAAGAAGGGCAAGCATCTCTCGGCCGATTTGGAGAGGAAACGACTTAGAGCCGCTATCCTCCCAGTTAATCGCTGCACTTCCTTCTTGCTGGACGGTGGCCTCATGTCAAGTATGGCGCTGATCTTCTCTGGGTTCGCCTCGATCCCCCGCTGGGTCACTATGAAGCCCAGGAACTTGCCTGCCGTGACCCCAAAAGCACATTTCTTGGGGTTCAGCTTAACTTGGAAACGACGGAGGTTGTTGAAGGTCTCCTCTAAATCGGAGACGTGATCAGAAGCGCGGGTGCTCTTTGTCAGCATGTTGTCTACGTAGACTTCCATATTCCGGCCTAGCTGGTCCTGGAACACTCTGTTCATCAACCTTTGGTAAGTTGCCCCTGCGTTCTTGAGGCCAAAAGGCATCACTTTGTAGCAATAAATGCCCTTTCCGTCACGAAGGAGGTGTGCTCTTCGTCGCTGGGGTCCATCCTTATCTGATTGTATCCTGAGAAGGCGTCCATGAAGCTGAGGAGTTCGTGCCCGGAGGTGGAATCTACCAGCTGATCGATCCTTGGCAGGGGAAAGCTGTCTTTTGGACACGCCTTGTTGAGGTCGGTGAAGTCTATGCAAATCCTCCAGCTCCCATTTGCCTTACGCACCATGACCACATTGGCCAACCAACTGGGGTAGTGTGCCTCCCGGATGTGGCCGGCACTGAGTAGCTTGTTGACTTCCTCGTCAATAGCCTTTTGTCGATCAGGAGCAAAGCTTCTCTTCTTCTGATGAATTGGACGGTCGCGGGTCAATGTTGAGCTTGTGGGTGATCACTTCCGGAGGGATGCCGGGCATATCAGACGCTGACCAGGCAAAGACGTCTGAATTAGCCCGCAAAAAGGCTAAGAGATGCTCCCGGTCCTCTGGAGGAAGGAGTCCACCGACACGGACGGTTTTGCCGGGTCATCTCCAAGAGGGAAGGTCAAAAGATGTTCAGCTGGCTCTCCTCCTTTGTTAGAGTCTCTGGGGTCGGATGCTTCAAAGGTTGGTTCAGCTTCCAGAGGACTTGATGCCGCGTGATAACAGGGCAGGACTGGGCTGACCTCACCGCGCATCTCCCGACTCCTCCGCCTGTGGGGAATTGCACTAACAGACATCGGGTGAAATAACTGCGTCCAAAAGGTTCAAACCTGGACGCCCCAGAATGGCGTTATACGCCAAGGGAACCCTCACAACCAAGAATTTCATAATTACTATGCTTTGACATGGCGGCGTTCCGGCTGTCACAGGCAAAGGTATTTCGCCTTCAACCCTCACGGAGTCTCCAGTAAAACCGACCAAAGGGGTCGCCACAGGCTGAAGGGAGTCCAAAGATAATCCCATCCGAACAAAAGCATCGTAGGTAAGGATGTCAGCTGAGCTGCCACTATCAACTAATATCCTCTTTACAGGGTGCTTGGCGATCGTCATAGAGATGACGACGCCTTCATTGTTTACATTATCTATGACAGCAGATCCCCCCCAGGAATTACATTACTCGGCGCCTCCTCCCCCCTCGGCCGCTTAGATGCGGAGGTTGATCCCCAGGACACCATTCCGACCGTCCGCTCCGTGGGGGCGTTGTCGACCGGGGCCTGAACAGGCGGAGGCCCCATGAGGGTCGGCAGCGGCTGCTGCGCCTTCTGCACATATTTGCCGAGGTAGCCCGCTGAATGAGCTCCTCGATGGCCCGCTTCAAGCTGTAGCAGCTGTCAGTGTCATGGCCATAGTCCCGGTGGAATCGGCAGTAGCGGCTTTTGTCGGGGAGGACCTTTCTTCATGGGAGGAGGGCGCTGGAGGTAAGGCTCGCTTCGATCTCCATCAGAATGTGAGATCGAGGGGCAAGGAGAGGTGTGAGCTTGCTCTCGTCGGGGACAGGGCTTCTACGCCTGTTGTCGGTCGACGAGGGGTCAGCTCGCCGGTGTCGAGGAGGTCCGCTTGGTTCAGGGCGAGCAGGCTTGGCTGGAGCTCCTTGAAGATTCTCGGCGGGTGAAGTCGGCTTCATCCGCACGGATATATTTTGAGCCCGGAGGAGGTCGGAATAAGAGGGGGCTTCTTATCCAAAGAAAAGGTGAAGCGAGACGGGAAGAGTCCTTGCTTCAACACCAACGTCGATACGCATCGTCGAGATGGTAGACCTCGAGGGCGGCAGCTTTGAACCGGGACACGAAGTCCGCAGCGACTCTCCCTCCTTCTGATGTACGGAGAAGAGGCTGTCCGCCACCCTTGGAATTCATCGGCAGGCGTCGAAATGCGCCAGAAAAGCCTTCTCCAGTTCTCGGAAGGAGTCGATGCTGTGAGGGACAAGCGCGAATGCCACGCGCGAGCGGCCTTCCGCAGAGTAGCGGGAAAGGCCTTGCAGAGAAGGGGTCTGAAGCGCCTTGAACCTGCATCATTGCTTTATAACTCTCGAGATGGTCGAGAGGATCTGTCGTACCATCGTACGGGTCCACCTGGGGGAACCGAAACCTGAGGGGACAGGCTCCTCCAATATCCGGCGGGTGTAAGGAGGACGGGTGTCGAACTCTTCCTCCGGCTGATGGTTGATTTTTCTGGCGAGTTCATCCAGCCGCGGTTGTACTCCTCCAGCGCTCCTCCGCTGTCGGTTGATTGTTGGGGCCCTCCGAGATGGCTCGAGGAGGAAGAAGAAGATGAAGAAGAGAGAGGGAGACGGAAGTCGGGGCTTCCGCCTTGGCTCCTCTTGATGACGTAGCCCCGAAGGAATTTTGCTGGGGCCATGATCAGGGGACCGCGGTCGCTTGGAGGGCTCGCGGCGAGACTTCCTTGGGGAAGCTGGGCGATGACCAGCCTCCCACCGACCCCTCCCACTGACCGGCTTCCCGCCGGCCGGCCTCTCGCCGACCGGCCTCCTTCCTTGGAGAACCTCCCCTCGCCGACTGCTGACTGGCGGGGGGAGCGGTTTGGTGCTGGGTGGCCACGGACTGCTGCTGTTGGAGCCCGTGGACCATAGCAGTGAGAGTTTGGACTTGTTGGGAGAGGGTCGCCAATTGCTCCGCCGTTTGGGCGCTGTTTGGTGGTGGGCAGGTGACTGAGGATCGGCAACAGGGGGTTGGCCTCCTGCTGCCTAACCGGGGGGGAAGCCCCGCTGGACAGCTGATGGAAGCGTCCTGAGCTCGTGTCACCACCATGATTCCAAAGAGAGAAGAGAGGGGGGGAGTAGAGTTTGGCCCGATGTAGCACAGGGAAGCCCTGGGATACTTGTTGCGTTCTACACCAACTTTTCCCCCTACCTGGCGCGCCAATCTGATGACGCCCAATCACTGATCCTGCACGTTGGGAACGGATGGATTTCAGGCTCGCTTCACCAGGTTACCTGCAAAGAAGTCCCAGGAACGGAGAGGATTCTTCGGTGGGACCCTCCGACGCCCAAGTTAGCAATTGAGGTCACAGCCGAAGAGGAGCTCGAATGAGCTCTTTTTAGATGAAAGGGTGCTCCAGAGGAGAAGGGATTTCTCTCTGGGTCTTAAGATAGCGATTTTTTCAGGGATTATCGCGCATACCTATTTACTGAGTGGATTCACCTTTTTATAGGGGTTGACCCTGGCATGATCACGTGGGATTCCGTGAGGAGGGAATGTCCGCGGAGTTCTTGGGAGTTGCGTGAATCTGCGCTGGTTGGTGGGTCCTGTCTCATCGGAAAGGGAGAAAGCGGCGGTTGGTGGGCTAAGTCCCATCAGCCAGCGGGGCTATTGGGTAGTTGGGTCCAGTCCCATCAGCAGCGTGGCCAGCGGGTAGTTGGATCTGGCGTTGTCAGGCGGCGCGGGTCAGAGAGGTAGCGTCCCGAGCTACCAGGCCGTGTTGGGCAGGTTTGGAGGAAACCGGGAAGTCTCGACTCTCTCGAGGGAGCCGAAGCTTATCTGGGTCGGCCAAGGGTGGCCAGGGCCGACCTTGCCGACTAGGACGTGCCGGGGCGGGGCCGATTCGGCGATCCTGGAGATACCGGGGCCGAGAGGGGCCGACCGGGAAGGGTCGGGCCGACTCGGCGAGCTTGGAGGTGTCGGGGCCGAGTGGGGCTGACCAGGAAGGGTCGGGGCCGATCGGTGAGCTTAGAGACGCCGGGCCGAAGGGCCGACAGGAGGGTCGGGCCGACTCGGCGGGCCTGGAGGCGCCGGGGCCGAGAAGGGACCAGGAAGGGTCGGGGCCAAGGCTTGGAGGCGTCGGGGCCGAGAAGGGCCGATCAGGAAAGGTCGGGGCCGACTCGGCAGGCTTGGAGGTGCCGGGGCCGAGAAGGGCCGACCAGGAAAGGTCGGGGCCGATTCGGCGGGCTTGGAGACGTCGGGGCCGAGAAGGGCCGACCAGAAAAGGTGCCGACTCGGCGGGCTTGGAGGTGCCGGGGCCGAGAAGGGCCGACCAGGAAAGGTCGGGCCGACTCGGCGGGCTTGGAGACGCCAGGGCCGAGAAGGGCCGACTAGGAAAGGTCGGGACCGACTCGGTGGGCTTAGAGACGCCGGGGCCGACAAGGGCCGACCAGAAAAGGTCGGGGCCGACTCGGCGGTCTTGAGACGTCGGGCGCACCCATGCTTTGATTTTACCGAAATTACCCTTGGGGCTACATCATCAATTATCATATAAGTTAGACAGATCCACAAATTAGACTTATCTATGAGAAGCCAACGAACCTAGGAAGCTTGCAGAACCCCCTTACTGGTTTTTTCCTGAAGAATTGATGACTGAGCTTTGCAGGTTCCTAGCACGAAGCCATGGAATGAACCTCGATTTTAACGTAGGCCACAATTTTCAGCAGTGTTTCTATCTACTTCGATCGGTGTCAACTAAAATGCCAACAATGATAGCTACGGTCAATCTAAAAGACAAATGGGATGAACCTCCTCTCTCTTACTGATCAATCATTGACCATCGGATCCAGAGACTTCCTTTTGGCAGCCGCCATCTTTGATATCTTTCATTGCGAGCCACTGAAATCATAAGCAAACTAGTTTTATTTCAATGGTCTATTAGGCTGATTTGTCAGCATGGGTGGACCCAGAGAATAATTACCATATAAGGCCAGCTAATTAATGATATCAGCTAGCAATTTGTTCTTCATTCAACATTCTACCAATGTTATAAAAACATTTGAAGGCTTCGTCATCTAGATTCATTCAAAAGGTTCTATCTTGCTGCCAAATACCAGGGTCTTCTAGTGCCTTTGTTCAACTGAAATGAATTTTGGACCCACCCACCCCCCACCAATTTCTTGACCCTGGTGACCAAGTTGTTGGAGTGGACCTTCTTTCTTGGCAGCCGAACTGGAGTAGAGGTTCCTTTGGGGGCCAAAGTTTTACTGAAAAAAGGTATTTATCTGATCATAGAACCATAGACCATGTGATAATAAGGCGGCCATTCCATTGAGTTTGAATTCTGAACCATCCTACTAAAAGATAGGACTATTAAATAAATAAATAAACACTATCGATTGGAGAATATCTCTTTATTGGTCGAACAACAACAGAGTATCAAAATTTACAAACTTCAAAGAATAGAATAAAGGAAACAAACTCATAACTGTCTCCTAGACAAGCTGGTAGGCCTTTAGCATACTCCTGGTATTAAAAAGATTCAATATAATTGCTTCTCAAACAAGAGCAGAGGAGTTCTCATAAGAGCAATAAGAAAAATCTAGTAAGATCTAGAGACCATATCGAGCATCAGCGCTGCTTTTTTTTTTTTTTCATTTATGTTCTTTAATTTGACATTTCTTCGTTTTACCTTCTTATATAATAATCATTTCCCCTCATTTTTTCTTTAACCTGAGAGAATGCTGTACATTCTTGGAACTTTTCTGAGGAAAACCATGTTGTTTAACCTTCTAATTTGTTGTATCCACCAAGCCATCTATTTAACCTTCAGAGTTATTTAACCACCCGGTTTAGATACTGCAAGAGCTTTTATTCTTGTTCTCAAATGCAGATGGGACATTAAGGCGGCAGCCTTTTGACGTGGACTTTCTCGAACAATTGTTTCTTCTTACCTATGAATATTATAATAGATTAATAGTACCCTGAGAATCTGAGATCAAGGGACCAGAAGGATATTAAGGCCGCAGCCTTTTGACATGGACTTTCTCGAGCTATTGATTCTTCTTATCTATGAACATTATAATAGATTAATAGTACCCTGAGATCAAGGGGCAATGCATTCTTGTAGTGGTGTGGACCAAGAAAAGCTGTCAAAAAGCGACAGCATGTTGGCTTTGAATATGAGGCTTTTGTTTGGATGTCTAAATTCCACTATAGGACTTTGGACTTTGTTGTTGACTTTTAAATTTTTTTTATGACTAAAACTCCCTGGACACTCCCTCATCCATTTCCTTTTTCTCATTACTTTAATTTCTTTTTGCCGCCCAAACACTATTCAAGCTTACACAGAATCCTCTTTGAGCCATGAACTTTGGACATTGTCTCCCGGTGATGCAAAAGTCCAAAGAACCTCCTTTCTTTATAGCCTACATGTTGATTTCGGTTGGGGTAATCAGAGTATTTGTTCTTGGCTTTGGTTTTCCATAGACTTAATCTATGATTCCAATCTATGAACCCTTCTCACTACCATCGTAGGGAAACACTTTTCTCAACAGGAAACCTGCTTGGAATTGAGGCATATTTTCTTTTCTTCTCAATGTGGGTGAAAAAAAAATTTGCAGCAATTTTAAAGATTCTCTTATTAATGAACTTCTTATCAAAGTTGAAAAAAGTAAAATATTGAAGTAAATAAATAGAAAATTTCTTGCTAATATTATTTCTGATTTATACTGTTACTTGCGCTATTTTTCAGTAAAGGATTTCATATATTAATGTTTTATTAATTTTGTGTGATGATTTAAATTGGGATACACTAGTGTGATATGATAACTTCATCAAGTTAGAAGACTAGAGAAATTTTTAAACAAGAAAATTATCTCAATATTGTGGCCATATGCAATAATCAAGATATCAACTGATATAAACCAAAATAAGATTAACTCTCTTTTATGCACATTTTATATGCAGCAAATAGAGGACTTATTTCTATATAATAAAAGAAAGAATCTCCAAATAGGTTAAAATTATAGGATAAATATTCATATTTGCTAAGACAAAAGGATGAAGATGAAAGCCATAGTTTTGTTGATAATGCAATAGTCAATGAAGCAAACGTTAGGATGGCAATAGAGATGTTATCCGTGTTGATAATAAGATTTCCTGTTATACTTTTGTTATTAGTAGTCTTGGACTTATATTCTATACTTCGATATTCAGATATAAAAAATGCTGGCATGTATTTTAATTAAGAATGAATGAAATGAAGTCTAAATTCTTTGATCATTTTCTATTTTGTCTTCTCTGTTTATCTCTTTCTTTCTCCAGGTACAACAAATGAATGCTGAACACTGGTACTAGAGCAATTCTTTTTGTTTCTTGAAGGTTATATCAAAGGAGATGAGATGGATGGAGATGCTAGGTTTGTAATTGAGACAAGTTTAATTACCCATAAATCTTATCAAAAAAGCGGAACTTGAGCTTATTGCAAGCAGCTTGACATTTATTGAGGAGAGTGTATAAGAAAAGCATCGATTTATTCTTGAAGATCAATAAGCTTGATAACACATTAACCATATCTATTAGTGGTTTTATATAAAATTATGCTTGCAAGCTTGTGTTCTTAGAGAGGTAGTAAATGATAGTGATGTCAAAATTAGGTGTATAATCACAGTTTGATCGAGATTGCATCCCCTAGGTTTGAAATTAATTTCTAGCTCGAAAATTGAAATAATCGATTTAATTTTTATTTAACCTAGTATAAATCAAGAATTTCAAACTGAATCAAACTTAATCTTATTTCAAGTGGCTTGATAAATTTTGTTGAGTTTGGCCATCTTTGACCCTTTGTGCCGGTTTCTTTAGACCTTGCATTTGTAGAACATAGATGCAAGATGGATGAGTTGTTGTTCTTGGGTTATTTGTCCCAAAACATGGAACCCCTTATACCACATTAGTTCCATTAAGATTTTTTCCATTCCATTCCAATTTCTGTTCAGATTTTTCTTTATTTCTACAAATCAAATATCACTACTCT
The DNA here is from genome assembly GCA_900491605.1 of Calamus simplicifolius. NCBI lineage: Eukaryota > Viridiplantae > Streptophyta > Magnoliopsida > Arecales > Arecaceae > Calamus > Calamus simplicifolius. The sequence continues at coordinate 81,179 of UESW01002187.1, read as the reverse complement.
TGCAAGCAAGCTTCAAATATAGATTCAGTTGCTATACAACTAGAAAGCTATGAGGTGACAAAATGTAGAGGCTTTTCTATTGCACCAACCAATGGTCCCTGTAAACTTAGGCCCTTTCAAAAGGTAAAAAATAATCAAAGAGTGTTGCATCGGCATATGCACTTAATAAAAAATTGTATTCTTTTACAAGGAGCCTAATAAAGTCCTTTACATGGTTTGGCTTCCCAAATTTGAATTTCAGAAAATCTGAGCTATATATACGCTAGCAAGATATTGATTATGCATTTGAATTCAAGGATGAAAATAGTATTCAACTTGTTTTAGACAAAGCTTATCTCTTTTTTTTCTTTTTAGCTTTTTATCTTCTTTTTATCAGCAAACAGTTATATCTCCTTTTATCCAGATAATAAGGGTCAAAGTATAGTAGTTTTATCTTGATTTTTTCTAGTTAAGGACTGTAATGTAATAATTTATCTTAAGATTAACATAGAATCATTTGCCCAGGTGTTATTATAAATAAGATTAGTTTTGCTATATTCTTATCACTAATAGTCTTCTTTTCCTTTTCACTCTATATACTGGCACGTAATGCAATTTAAAATGAATGGAATAAAATTCTTCTTTTTTTAATTCTTTTCGTCTTTTCTGTTTTCTCTTCTTTTTTCACTGTCAACTGACAATGCTTTCAAAAATTAAACTAATAGAAAAGGGGCCAACGATGTATATTAGATTTTAATATTTCTAATTACTATCAAATAAGAACAACAATTTTCAATGGCTTCTGATATGACTGATCCCAACGTCATCAGGCAGGGTAACGGCAGTCAGTCACTTCCCCACCTCCGGCACCCCCTCGGAGTCGGGGTGGGGTCATCATTTCTTAACCCCGGGGCCC
>UESW01002187.1:0-75935 GCA_900491605.1 Calamus simplicifolius | reverse complement strand
GCCTCCCGGGTAAGTTATTGTACCGAGATTGTAATTCCTGATGGTCGGTTTGGCCATAGTTTCTTACTTGTATTTTTCTTGCAGATGACTTGATTACAAGGGCACTGAATTGGCGCTTAAATTTGGCCACTGGGGCTTGTGCTCAGGCCAGGAAGGAGACGGCCGACCTTCAGGCGAGGATGGACTCAACCCGCCGGCTCTCCAGGGCCTCGGCGTCTGCTAAGGCGGACCATGAGAAGGTGAACGAATCCTACCAAATCACAGTCGAGAGGGCCTCTCAGCTCGAGGCTCAAGTCAGAGAGCTCCCGGGTTTCCGCGAACAATCGGACAAGGCTTGCCCGGAGTTATCCCAAATTAAGGCTAAGCATGCCAACGAAGTTAAGTCCATGCAGCAATATTTTGAAAAAGATGGGACCAGCTGAAGGCTAGTCATACTGAGGAGAAAAATAATTGGGGTAGGAGGCTTGAGGAGGATGAGCACAGGTGCCGACGGTAGTGGGATCAGCTTGTCGGTCTGGATAAGGAACTCATCGATATGGAAAATCGGCTGAAATGGCAACATGAGCAAATTGCTAGGCTCACTGATGATCTCGATCAATCTTGGCAGGAAATCGGGGACAACAGTCCCGAATTAATGACCTCAAGGAGGGTCTCCAACAAAATAAATCGGCCAAACTAAAGGCCCTGAAAAAGGTTCAAGAGCTGAGCAATAAAATGGCTCAGCAGGAGGAAGATGTATAGTGTCTTCTCATTTATTTATTTCTGTTACTTATCTTTTGCTCGTGGGCTCAAACGTTCTGATGTTTTGCAGATAGATAGAATTGGGCTCGAGGTGCAGGAGCAATTTAAAGCTCTAAGGGCAGAGTTGTCCACGAGTCATCAAATGAACTTTGAACTCGGGACCAACTAGCTGAAGCCAACAACCTGTTGACCCAATTGATGATTTTGATGATTAACAAAACTATGTGAGTATAATTTTTGAAGGCTCTAATGATTTTGATTTAGTGTTTCAGCCTATAAGACTATTGAAGATCAAATCAAGTGTTACAATGTGTTCTGGATCGAGTCTAATGTCTAGGTAAGAATTGCAGACATTAGAGTCGACTCCGAGAATCACAGAGCCGACTCCGGAACTGGCACGACCATTAGAGTCAACTCCGAGACTGTGAGAGTCGACTCTCACAGACGGAGCAGAAAGTCAATTTTTCTGCCTCCAACCTAGAGTTGACTCCGGGTAAGTTAGAGTCGACTCCGGAAAAGCATCTTGTCGACCCCAGAAAGGCCAGAGACGACTCCGGAAATAACATTTTAAATCGCCTCGAGCTAGAGCCGACTCCAGAAAAGTTAGAGTCGACTCCAACCCACCTGGAATGAAAAACGAAGTTGCCAGATCAGCTCTAATGGTAATTTTCTATTTTACTCATTTCTAACGGATATATTTTGATAGAAGGTACACTCCAACGGATAGTTTTATTCCAAAAAGGGTGTAAAGAAATCTATAAAATGGGGAGTCTATTGTTCAAAAAAAGTGAGAGAGAAAAAGAGAAGAAACAATCCGAAAATCTGAGATAGACAAATCCATTTCAAAATCTGAGAGCTTGAATCTTGAAAGGAAAACCTTCTAGCTCAAATCCACTCCACTTCAAAAAGTTCAAGAGGAATCCAAGGCATTCAAATCAAGTTTTGTGGATTTTCCAACTTGGAGAAAGAAGTTCAGATTCTTGCTTTTCAACTCTTCTCAACTGCTTCAACTGTGAAGAATCGGAGCTGAGGCTTGATTCAACCTAGCAAGGAGAAGAAGAAAAGAAGAAAAGAAGAAAAGCTCAAAAGCCAACCATCTTCAAATCAGGCTTCTCTAAACTTGTTATATTATTTGATTATCTGCTCATTAAGGAGCTTTGTATTTGAAAAACATATTTCGTTTGTTTGTATCTAGTTCAATCTGGGGGATTGAACTAGTGGAGGTAGTCTTACCTCAGTACAAGCTTGGTAAAGCTTGTGTTAGGGTTTTTGTGCTGGTGAGCCTTTGAAAAAACCAGCTGGGTTCGTTGTGCACCCGGTAAAACAACAAGTTTGAGTTGTGAACTTGTAAACAACTCAGCTGTAATCTAGAGTGATTATAGTGTGGACCCAAGTGAATCTTGGGAGTGGACGTAGGTGTTGGATACACCGAACCATTATAAAATCTTTTGTGTTTGCCGTGTTCTATTGACTCTATCTCTATTTCTATTCTATTCATTGCACTTTTAGTTACTTTGCATTTGCCTTCATTAATCTCAAGCAAACTATTTAAAAAGGGGCTAAAATTTTTAAGAACCCAATTCACCCCCCCCCCTCTTGGGTTGCTATCTGGGCCAACACAACCGAATCACTTCAGCTGTGGAGGAGTACAAAAGTTCTGCTCACTTTTCCAAAAAGCATAGAGAGGCTTGTGCCGATGCGTTCCGCTTCACTGAGGAGGAAACTCGAGCGAAGATCTCTCGAGCGTATCTCAAGTTGGATTTATCCTTTCTGGAGGCCGAACGTTTTGATACTTGTACCCTGGGGGCCAAAGAAGCCGAGTATGAAGATATCTCGGACGTCGATCATGATGCTATCTTGGGCCCTAATGAGGTCGTGGCTCCTAAAGATGCCCTTGGTCCGTTGCTGAGGAACTCGATATTCCTTTTCCGACAACATTTGAAGCGGGTGAAGCGAGTCAAGCCCTTCCGGATGTTATCAAAGAGGTTCTTGGGACCGACTTGAACCCTAATTCTTAAGAGTCGCTTAAGTATTTTCATTTTTTCAATCTGTAATCTGACCGAAATTTAATGAATGAATCTTCTGATCTCTTTTTGCTTTGCCTTATCACTTTGGTTATTGCCTTTCTGAACGACCTTTTTGCCGGGAGTTCCCTCGATGGTAAACGAATCGAAAGCGAAATGCGCTTTAAGGTCGGATAGCCCTTGGGGGTTCTGAGTCGAAGATTCTACTTAATCAAAGCCAGATTAACTGGTTTTGTCGATACATAAAATTGTTTGGTTTTTCGCGGAACGTAATTTCGACTTTACCTCGGTTGGGGCCGAGGTTAGGTGCGCGCAAACTTACTCGGTTCGCTTAAGGCACGAAATGGTTCAACACGAGAGGACCAAAAATGGCTCAAATACCTTAGCTGGGGCTGAGGTTAGAGAGTTCGGCTTGTCCGAAGCAAAGGGTTGGTACGTTTTTCATCGAGGTGTATGAAATGGCTTGTTGAAGGGCGCTATGTTTCTGCCCAAGGCATTTATCCCGTTGGCCTTTCCATTGCGGTATTTTTAATGTATGCAATAAGTATTCGATTGTCATTGGTCGGCGTCGCTTTCGAAAGGGGATTTCCCGGGCCTGCCCATATCTCAAGAACCTGCGACCGATTTTCTGCATTTAAGGCTCTTGATTCGAGATCAGAAGAAAATCTTCTGCCTTTCGTCACAGCTTGGGAAGCATGCTTGGCATGCTTCAGAATGCGCTCCTTTCTTTTGCCCTATCACGTGGCGACGTGGCAAGGGTGTTTCAAATTCTGGGGCTCCCTTCTTTAATGATTGCCCTCGGCTTTCTTGCCTATAAAATGGGGAGAGCGGGCCGTGTTAGGCTATCTCCCAAGACCTTCTCTTTCTGTGAGTCGTAAGGGCTTTCATGGCGCCTGTTTCGTTGAGAGCGGAGAGATCGAGCTTCCCGTTTGAAAGCTGGTTCGTCCCAGATAGATGGGGTGATGGAGAAGCTGCTGAAGAGCAGGTAGTACTCAAGGGAGGAATTCTCGGAGGTCATATGGAGAGCACACGAGATGCCCGCAGAGGTCATATGGGGAGCGCACATATGCGCTTCCTATGTGTCCTTTGTTACTTGTCATGGGGACCACAAGAAATGCAAAGCATACTTATCCCCATGGCTAACATGGACTTCGCCTCCTCCCTCAGTTTGAATTCCTCAGTTCATCCGCCTGAGGAATCTTTTTCCATGTGAAGAGGGAGGAGGGTGGTGTTGGTCTGCTGGTTCTCTGCCTATGTGCTTGGGCAGTGGCTAGCAGACTAGCATCCCACTTGGTGGGATGCTTCATTGGCATAAGCATCCATAGGTCTTTGACCTGGTTATGATCCTCCAACATGTCCATTCAAGGGATCCGTGGATGGCCTACTTTGTTCTTTGGCATTAACCAATGGCTCAATAGAGCTATCTGGTTTCTCTGATTTCTGGGATCGGATGTAGAGACATCGTTATCGACCGAAGCTGCTCAGCCGAGCTTTTATTTTATCTTTATTTCCTGTGCTATGATGCACTTGTAATGCCTCTTAGGAGGTTGTAATTCTTTCATTAATAAAGAAAGTTTCTACTCTTTCTTCTTTTAACATCTGCTTCTTTTTCCAATGTAATTGTGTTGAGAGTTGCTACTCTCATTTTATACTTTTCGGACCATAGCATAATCTATAAGTCCAGCAGCACTTTTGCTACTTTATTTTTGTTAACATAATATTTAGTCCTCTGTGGAGGAAGTGCTCATCTCTGTTTAGGTCAGAGGGAGGCCTGGGCGGCCCTGTGAGCTCATGTGGTGAACATGATCTTATTTAAGGGATGAAGTATGTATTTCTTTGAAAAGAAATAACTCGCATAATCTTGCTGGTAAGCGAAGAAAGGTTACTTACCTTTGCTGAAGCATGATAGGATGCCTTAGTCGCGTCAGAGTGTTTGAGGAATCACTCGATCGGGCTGAAGCTTTAGAACTATAACACTCGGTTTGGCCGAGGCTTCGGGGATAATTCAGGAATATATCACTCGGTTCGGCTGAGGCTTCAGGGATATACCGCTCGGTTTATCCGAGGCTTCAAGATTATATTTTACTTGGCGCTGCCAAGGTACGGAGACCGTCACTCGGGTTGGCCAAGGCTTTACGGTTATATTTTACTTGGCGCGGCCAAGGTGTGGAGACCGTCACTCGGCTTGGCCGAGGCTTCAAGATTATATTTTACTTGGCACGGCCAAGGTACGAAGCTCTCTCGGCCCGGCCAAGGTTTGTCAAATATATTTTACTTGGCGCGGCCAAGGTACGGAGATCGCTGGGCCCAGCCGAGGATTTAAGATTATATTTTACTTGGCGCTGCCATGGTACGGAGACCGTTACTCGGCTTGGCCGAGGCTTCAAGATTATATTTTACTTGGCGCGGCCAAGGTACGAAGCTCTCGGTCTGGCCGAGGTTTGTCAAATATATTTTACTTGGCGCAGCTAAGGTACGGAGATCGCTCGGCCCGGCCGAGGATTTAAGATTATATTTTACTTGGCGCGATCAAGGTACGAAGCTCTCTCAGCTCGGCCGAGGTTTGTCAAATATTTTACTTGGCACGGCCAAGGTACGAAGATCGCTCGCCCGGCCGAGGATTTAAGATTATATTTTACTTAGCGCTGCCAAGGTACAGAGACCATCACTCGGCTTGGCCAAGGCTTCAAGATTATATTTTACTTAGCACGGCCAAGGTACGAAGCTCTCTCGGCCTGGCCAATGTTGTCAAATATATTTTACTTGGTACGGCCAAGGTACGAAGATCGCTCGACCCAGCCAAGGATTTATAAATCTGCTTCTCATTGTAGCTTTCAAGGAGAGTTATAGGAATTTTGCGAGTCTCCGAGAATTAAATTTAATTCAATGAACAAAAATGAGTTTAGTAAGAGCATACTTTCATTGATGATATGCACAGAGATTATCCGAGTTCCACGTCCGAAGAATAGATTTCTATCCAAATCTTGGAGTTTGTAGGTGCCGGGTCTGATTGCTTCCGTCACTTGGTAGGGACCTTCCCAATTTGGGGATACTTTTTCTTGCTCCAGTAGCTTCGAGACGGATGCCTTCCGAAGCACCAGATCGCCGAGGAGGAAAAACTTTCCTCGGACTCTGGTGGAGTGATAACGAGCTACTCTTTGTTGGTAGGTGGCCATCCAGATTTGGGCCTTCTCCCTGACTTCTTCTATCAAGTCAAGATTAGTTCGAAGCTGCTCGTCGTTGGATTCTTCTGAATAGCCCTCCACATGAGAGGAGGGGAGTCCGACTTCTACAGGAATGATGGCTTCTGTACCAAAAGCCATCTTGAATGGGGTCTACCCTGTGGGTACTCTCTCGGTAATCTGATATGCCCACAATACATGGTGGAGCTCCTCGGCCCATCGACCTTGCGCCCGGTTAAGCCGATCTTTGATTCCCTGCAGGAGAGTTCGGTTAGTTACCTCGGCTTCTCCATTAGCTTGAGGATGTCCAACCGACATCAGGTGATGGAGGATGCCATGATCCTCGCAGAACTCTCGAAACTTGGGGTTGTCAAACTGTTTCCCATTGTCGGTGATGATAGTGGGGAAGACCAAAGCGGCAGATGATGGATCTCCACACAAAGTCTTTAGCGCGGGCTTCGGTTATCTGGATGACTGCTTCGGCTTTGACCCACTTAGTAAAATAATCAATCACAACAAATAAAAACTTCCTTTGCCCCATCACAAGGGGGAAAGGGCCAAGAATATCCATCCCCCACTTGGCGAAGGGCTAGGGGGATGATATGGAAGTCAGGTGTGCCGAGGGGAGCCTCTGGACATTCGAATGCCTTTGGCATGAATCACAAGTTCGAACAAGGTCATTGGCATCTTTTTGCATCGTTGGCCAATAATACCCTTGATGCAGCACTTTATGGCATAGGGCCCTACCACCAAGGTGATTGCCATAGATGCCTTCATGGACCTCCTGAAGAGCATAGTCGGCCTCTGTTGGTCGGAAGCATTTGAGCAGCGGCATTGAGAAGGACCGCTTGTACAGCCGGTCATCAATCAGAACATAATGGGATGATTGCAATTTCAACTTCCTTGCTTCCTTTCTATCAGTGGGCAGCAACCCTTCTTTGAGGTACTGGTGCAGGGGGTCCATCCAGGATGGTTCGGTGTTAATCTGCATCATCTGATCAGCATCGGCGATGCTGGGCTTCTCCAGGACCTCCAAATGGAATTTTCGCTCGAGATCCATTGACTCCATAGTCGTCAGGCGGGATAGAAGGTCGGTGCACGTGTTTTCAGTCCTTGGGATCCAGACAATTTTAAATTCATCAAAATAGGAGGATAGATCGCGCACCATTTGGAGATACCGAATCATACTCGGCTCTTGAGCCTCGAATTCGCCCTGCACCTGGCCTGCCACCAACTGAGAGTCGGTGTAGGCAATTAGTTTTTTGACTTTAAGCTCGTGGGCGATTTGTAGTCCAGCAAGCAGGGCTTCATACTCTGCTTCATTGTTTGAAGCTGGAAAGGAGAAGAGGATGCCGTATTTGAAAGTCGCACCTTATAGGCTGGTGAGGACCAGGCCGGTGCCAGAACCGCTCATGCTGAAGGATCCATCAGCATGAAGTAACCACGGGGTGCTGGGCTTTGGTTGTCTGGGTATATCCGAAGCAGAGCCATCTTCGTGTATGGTGCATTGGCGGAGGAAGTCTGCCAGAACCTAGGCTTTAATGGTTGGACGAGGCTGATGCTGAATGTCATGCTCACTCAGCTCGATAGCCCATTTGGTCATTCTCCCCGATGCTTTCGGACAATGGATAATTGCCTTGAGGGGTTGGTCAGTCAGGATGATGACAGTGTGCGCTTAGAAGTACGGCTGCAACTTTCGGACCGATGTCACCAGGGCTAGGACCATCTTCTCGACTCGAGTATACCTTGTCTCAACGTCCTTGAGCAATTTGCTGACATAATAAATAGGTCTTTGAACTTTGTTCTCCTCTCTAATTGGCACCGAGCCAACAACGTCTTTCATGACCGCCAGGTATAGATTCATCATTTCCCCAGGCTTCGGGCTGCTGAGGAGAGGTGGTGAGCCGAGGTATTTCTTGAGGTCTTCAAAAGACTTCTGGCAATCATGGGTTCACTAGAAGTTTTTGGCCGACTGAAGCACTTTGAAGAAGGGAAGGCATTTCTCGGCTGATCGAGCAATGAAGCGACTGAGGGCCGCTACTCTCCCAGTGAGGCGTTGCACGTCCTTGACTGACCTAGGCGGGGCCATTTGTTGCAGGGCTTCGATCTTCTGAGGGTTTGCCTCGATGCCTCGCTGAGAAACCATGAAGCCGAGGAATTTCCTAGAATTGACCCCGAAGGCACATTTGGTGGGGTTGAGCTTCATCTGATACTTTCGAAGTGTAGCGAAGCTCTCCGCAAGATCATTGATGTGCTGGGATGCCTCCTTGCTTTTCACCAGCATATCATCAACATACACCTTCATGTTTCGACCGATTTGATCCTTGAAGACTTTATTGACCAGCTTTTGGTTGGTGGCACCTGTATTTTTCAAACCAAAGGGCATAACTCAGTAGCAATAGATACCTCGGTCGGTGATGAAGGCGGTTTTCTCCTCGTCTTTGGGCGCCATTCGGATATGGTTGTAGCCCGAATAGGCATCCATAAAAGTCAGCATTTGATGGCCTGAAGTTGAATCCACGAGCTGGTCGATCCGCGGAAGAGGGAAGCTATCTTTTGGGCAGGCCTTGTTGAGGTCAGTGAAGTCGATGCAGATCCTCCATTTGCCATTCAACTTTTTCACCATGATCACGATCGCCAGCCAGTCGGGGTAACTAACCTCCTGGATAAACTTGGCTTTGATGAGTTTATCTACTTCTTCTTCGATGGCTTTTTAGCGCTCGGGGGCGAAGCTCCTTTTCTTCTGCTTAATGGGCCTAAATGTCTCGTCCACGCTGAGGTGGTGAACCAGGACGTCTGGGCTGATCCCAGGGATATCCGATGCAAATTAGACAAAGACATCAACATTCCTCCGAAGGAATTCAATTAATTCTTGCCGAGCTTTCCTTCCAACTGTGACCCGATCTTTTATGATTCGTTCGGGCCGAGCCTCGTCAAGTGGTACCTCCTCCAGTTCTTCGGCCGTCTCTCCTCGTTGCTCGGCGAGATCCTCCCGAGCATCCAGCCCATCCACCTCGGGCTTTTGGACTGAAGGTCGGCGACAAAGCAATGCCAAGCTACGATCTGACTTTCTCGAGCAACCCCCACTCCCCATTCGGTGGGAATTTCGTGGCTAGATGGGGAATGGAAATGATAGCTTTGAGAGATATTTGCCCCGGTATGCTGAGGATGGTGTTGTAGGGAGACCTGAGCTTGGTCACGAGGAAATTCATAAGCATGGTAGCCACGTGGGGCCAGGTGCCGGCTCGGACTGACAGAGTGATGACTCCTTCAGGGATTATGGAATCACCTGTGAAGCACACTAGGGTGGACTCTACCGGTCGGAGGCTTTCTACCCGAAATTTTAATCTCACAAAGGCATCGAAATACAGAACATTAACAGAGCTTCCACTATCAACCAAGATTCGGTGTACATCATAATTGTTCATATTTAAAAATACAACCAAAGCATCATTGTGGGGGTACTGTACCTCCCCAAGGTCTTCATCATAGAAAGTGAGCTCATCGATTCGAGCCTTCTTTGGTGAATTTTCCTTCTTGCTCGGCCAAGAGGATGGGGATCCGGCCGCCGCTATCACATTGACATTGCCAAGGACCGAGGGATTTGGTGGAGGAAGCTGGCGAGGCTTAGGTTGGCGATTCTCCTCATTGTTCGGCTTAAGGGGACCCCTGAACCGGTCCAGCCTGCCCTGCCAAATCAATCGCTTGATCTCGTTCTTGAGCTGCCAACAGTCTTCAGTATCGTGCCCGTAGTCCCGATGAAAGTGGTAGTACTTGGTAGGGTCCCTTCGAGTTGCATTGCCTCGGAGAGGGGGAGGCCGGGGAATTTGCCGCTCGATCTCCATCAGGATTTGCGCTCTTGCACGGTAAGGGGAGTGTAACGGTCGAACCTTCGAGCCGAACTCTGAGTTCGGTCTCGAGGCAGCGGTGGAGGAGCTCTGTGGCAGCGAGACGGGCTAGCACAGCGTGAGCCCGCTGCTTGTCCGAGCCCTTTACCTTCTTCTTCTTCAGCTGCTCGGCCCGAGCTGATCTCCTCGATTCTTCAACCCTGGCATACTTATCCGTCAGAGACATCATGTCCGAAGGCTCTTCGGGTAATTAACCTCTAAAGCCAAGTAGAAGTCTCCCTCTTTGGACATTCTTTCGGTTAGGGTGGACATGGCCACCTCGTGGTTGAGTTGGTCGACTTCTAAGAGGGCCGTGTTGAAGCGGCCCAGGTAATTCTTCAGCGATTCCCCCTCTCTCTGCTTGACTTCGGAGAGGGAATTGGATCTCCATCGTTGGCGACGGCTACTGATGAATTGGCTGATAAGTAAAACAGCTCAGCTCGTCAAAAGAATCAATGAAACATGGCTTCAAGCTGTTGAACCAGGTTCGGACAGATTCCCTTAGGGTGGAGGGGAAGGCTCTACATAGGATCGCATCCGATGCTCTGTGGAACATCATGATGGATCTGAAGCTGCTGAGATGGTTGTCAGGATCGATGGATCCATGGTACGGCTCGATGGTAGGGAGCTTGACATGAGGGAGAATCACTTCCCTCATTATCCTCTCGGAGAAGGGGATGCCCTGCTTCGCTTTCGGTTGAGGCGGAGGGGCTTGCCTGGCGGCGTCTAACTCCCGATGCCATTCTTGCCGTATCTCCCGCATCTACTGCCTGATCCCCTCGTCCAGAGTGGTAGGAGGGATCAGGCGATGGGAAGACGGTAGCGGTGTCGAGTTTTGGGAAGACACCGGAGAGGGGGAACGAACCCGCCTAGATCTGAGCGGGCTCTTCCCTCCAGCTCGTTGCGGCGCTGGTTTGCCTTTGTGGGCTAGTGATGATAATCAGCTGCTTCTGATGGATTAGAGGAAGAGATTGCTGGCAGAGCAGGGGCAGCGGTCTCTTCGTGAAGTTGAGGAGCAAGGGCGGCAGGGCCAGGAGTCGCCTGGAGCCCTGGACCAACTGGGTCAATGCTTGAACCTGCTGGATCAGAGCAGTGAAATGGTCCAGGGTTACCATCATTGCCGGCGGTGAAGGGGTTTCAGCTGGCGACGGCGGTGGAGGTACCGCATCGCTAATCGGATTAGGCCTTTGAGAGGCGGCCTGATCCTGAGCTTCAGACGTAGCTCTTTTCCGGTTGGCCATTAATTGTTGCTTCTTCTGGTTTTTGAGTCTTGTCTCCTGGATCACAAGTTTATGGGACTTGGGGCCCTTCCTCTAGCGCCAATCTGTTGCCGCGGAAATCCGTTCTCCGACTCGGGTGCGCTTTTAGCTCCTGATCCGAACGCCGACCTCATCACTCCAGGCGGAACCTGTAAGATAGTCAGCACGCAGAGGGTGCTGTGGGGGTCGCCCTCCGCGGAGGATCCTCTGACGCCCAAGTCAGTGGAGATTCACAGCAAGCAGATGTGAGAAGAAGACTCTCATAGAAGAGTTCCCCTTAGGCGGGTGTTCTCTCGGAAGCCTAAGCTCAGGGGGAGCTTCAATGGAATATCTGAGCCCGTGAATGAGTGTGTAATTGCGTGTAAAAGTTGCATAAAAGTATGCATACCTGAGAGATTGGAGGACTGTGACATTTATAGGGGATCACCTGGTTCCTTGGGCGTGTCGTGAGGAGAGGTCTCAAAGTCGTTGTGATTCGAAACGGATTCGAATCAAGCTTGTTGTAAGACCAGTAGGATTCATATCTTTTCGGTTAAAGGATCGACGGCTGGGAGAGTTGGTTGATGCCTTAAGATTTAGAGATCACGTAGGCTCTAGGCCACTCTTGTGGGTCCTAGGCCACTTCTGGGTATGATTTCCTGCTTGGAATCTTATTCAGTTACAGTGAATTCGAACTCTCCCACGCTGGATTTTGCAGAGGTATTTCGAATGCCTTGGTCTGGCCAGAACGGGGAAAACCTGGTTTTTCGATGTATAGAATGGCTCGGTTCGGATTGCCAAGGTATGATGATAGCTCGAGTTACCGAGGGACGGTCGGCTCAGATGGTCGAGGTATGGGGATAGCTCAGGTTATCGAGGCATGGTTGGCTCAGAATGCTGAGGTATGAGGATGGTTCGGGTTGTCGGGGTGATCCGACTTTGTTAAAGGTGATTCGGCTCCGTCGCTTGGCCGTTATGCCAGCTGGCCGGTAGTAGGGGTGCAACTTGGGCCGGGTTCAACCCGAACCGGGCCCGCCGAACCCGAATTTCAACAGTGCTCAAACTCACTTTTGCTCAACCCGAACCCGAAATAACCGGGTTTAACCCGGACCGATTTAAAATTGGTCCGGGTTCGGGTTGGAGTCAAACCGGCCCAGAAAAACCCGAACCCGTTAAAATTTACAAACCGAAGCCTCGCCTCGCTTGGTCGCTCGACTCGTCACTCGCTCCGCTGGCGCTCGCCCGCAGCCCGCTTGCCCTCCTCTTTGGCTCTTTCACATTTCTCAACCCTAGCTCCCATCTTCTCCGAGTCCCGCACGCCTCCCATTCGTCGCCGTCGGTCGCCTTCGTCAGCCGTCCCCATCGGTCGCCTTCGTGAGCTTCGTCGGATATTTCCACCTAGGACGGTCGATCGACTCGCTCTGCTCGCCCGCTTGCCCTCTTTCAGATTTCTCAACCCTAGCTCCCGTCTTCTCCGAGTCCCGCCTCCCATTCGTCGCCGTCGGTCGCCTTCGTGATGGCTTCGTTGGATATTTCCACCTAGGACGGTCGCTCGACTCGCTCCGCTTGCCCTCTTTCAGATTTCTCAACCCTAGCTCCCGTCTTCTCCGAGTCCCGCCTCCCATTCGTCACCGTCGGTCGCCTTCGTGAGTCGTGGCTTCGTCGGATATTTCCACCTAGGAGGCTAGGAGCTACCAGATATTTTCGATCGTCACCGGCGACTGCGAGCAACGAAATCTAGGTATTTTTTTATTTTTATTTATCTACTTTTTATTTTCTTCCCATCGTGAATCCGTGAGATGTTCCGATCTCAAAAACACAACCACTGGCGGTGGCCACCATCACCAATGATCGGTCTAACCAAGAAGAACAATGGCCGAACCGCGCGGCCGTGAATGGAGAAGAGGCACAGCGCTAGGCAGCTTCCGGGCGAGGGTTTTCTGGTTGATTTCATGGCTGGATGGGTGTTAGATGCAGTTCGGCCTAATCCCAATCATGCTAGGGTGTTTATTTGTTCTGGCTATTCAAGTAATTTTAACATTCATGCAATTTAATCACTACGGTGGTTGATGATGTGGTGCTTAAAATTCGTAATTTCTACTAAACGTGATGCTGTTGAACAAAATTGGGATCCTTTAGAAGATCTGGTTGCTGGAGAAATTTCACTAAGCTTCCTTCTTATCTTCTCTGTTCCATTTAAATATTTCTATGTTGTATCTTGATATACAAAAACAGTAAGAAAAATTACATATGTAATTGATAGAATGTAGGCTCATGTAGTTCCATAATGAGCAGGTATATGCTGGGCCATGAGTTACTATTCATATCTCAAATATGAATCTATCATGGTTTAACAAATTCAATGTCATCCTTACAATGGAAGTGCTAATTAAGCAAGAAGTAAAAGATCTTGATTTTGACTTCCTGACATGTAGGCAAGTTGGTCCCCATGGATTAGCTGTCTCAGTTTGTGCTTCAATACAGTCATTCATATACCTTAATAGTATGATTATGTTAAATCTCATGATAGTTGGTGGACCATGGTGCATCGCTTGCTTGATACATTCATGCAATGATAATTACCTAGTCATTCTGATTTTTCCTTGCGTTCAGTCTTACATTTAATCTGGTAAACTAAAACTACACAGTTACATTCTTCAATTATTTGTTTTCCTCGTGTTGCCAGTAATACATTCATGTTATTTTGCATATCTCCATGTTCTAAGTGAGTTCACCTCTTGATTTTGCTGGTCTTGAATGTGGAAAATGGCTATTCAATATGTTTATTTGTTCTGGCTATTCAAGTAATTTTATGTTTAGTTTGAAAATTATTTTTAAGACTGTCGACTACTTTGAAAATTGTTTTTAGGTTGTCAAATATGGAGGATATAAATGTTGGGCAAGAAATTGATGTAGAGGAAGAGATTATTAGTGAGCCAATTAAAAGTGTTCCAACATCAACATCTTCAAATACCATGGATCCTACAGAAGGTTCAGATGCAAATATTCCTTTGAGTAAAAAGAAAAAAGCATACAAAATTTCATCACCAGTCTGGGCTGATTTTGAAAGGATATGTGATAACGAGGGGAAAGTAGAGTATGCTATTTGTAAGTATTGTAAAATTAAACTCAAGTGTCCAAGCACTCAAGGGACAAGCACATTAACAAGACACTTAAGTTTATGCAAATGCAATACAACCAAAAGAGCTAAGGGTCAACTGATGTTGTCATTCACAACAACATCATTTGATAGTAGTGGCAATTTATCGAATTGGAAATTTGACCAAGAGGCTTGCAAAAGAGCAATGGCACGAATGATTATCCTTGATGAATTGCCATTCAAATTTGTGGAGAAAGAAGGGTTTAGAGAATTTTGTAAAGTTGTGCAGCCACTTATCAAGAATATTTCAAGAACCACCATTGTTAAAGAAGTTTAAAATATACAAGTTAGAGAGGGCTAAATTGCAAAAGTTGTTTCAGGAAAGCATTCATCGGGTAAGATTGACAACAGATTTATGACTTCAAATCAGAATATGGGTATTTATGTTTGACTGCTCACTTTGTGGACTCTTCTTGGAAGCTTCATAAGCATATCATCAATTTTTGTATTCTTCCTTCGCCACATACTGGTAAAGCTATCTCTTCTGCAATTGAATCTTGTTTAGATGCTTGGAAAATCAAACAAGTTTGTACTGTTACTGTTGATAATGCATCATCTAATGATGTTGCATTAAACACTTTGCAAACAAATTTAAGAATGAAAGATGGTTTGCTTGGGGATGGTGATTTGTTACATGTTCGTTGTATTGCACACATTTTAAACTTGGTTGTGAGAGGGGGAACAGATGAAATTAAAGATTGCATAGCTCGTATTCGTAACAGTATAAAGTGGATAAAGAGTTCTCCTAGTAGAGAACAAGCATTTGAAAGATCATGTGAAATGGTTAGAATTTCAATCAAAATGTCTTTGTGTTTGGATGTGTCAACACGTTGGAATTCGACATACCTCATGTTGAAGCATGCTTTACCCTTTGAGAAGGCTTTCAAGCGTCTTGCATCTGATAGTGATGCCTTTAGAAGTACCACTCCTCCTTTTGAAGAGGATTGGAATTATGCTAGAGTACTTTGTGACTTCTTGGGCATATTTTTTGAAACTACTGAGATGTTGTCGGGTACCAAGTATGTCACTTCATCCCTACATTTTCGTTATGTTGACAAGATCCAAGATGCATTAAATTCGTTTTCAGCTATGCAAACTGACCCTCTCTTCTTCGTATGTGCAACAAATGAAGGAGAAGCTTCGTAAGTATTGGGGTTCTGTTGATAAGTTTAATATCTATTTGCTTATTGCTTTTGTCTTGGATCCACGATACAAGTTAGATTATTTATATTGGTGCCTTAAAAGAGTTCTTTCAATTGATGATGCTTCTGCAATAGCAAGAAAGGTGTATGATAAAATGTTTGTGTTGTATGAAATGTATAAAGTTGAGGCTTCTTCTGCATGCTCTTCATCTCAAGGGAGTGTTTCAACATTTGCTTCTTCCATGACTGCTATTAATGATAAGAAATATGAGTACATTCGTGAAAAAGAGCAGAGTAGTTTTGATTGTAGCATGTCTGAAGTTGATGCCTACCTAAAAGATCCTCAAGAGAGGGCTGTAGAACCATTTGATATTTTGGCATGGTGGTCTACTGCTACAAAATACAAAACATTAGCATGTATGGCAAGAGATATTTTGGCTATTCCTGTTTCTACAGTGGCATTTGAATCTGCATTTAGCGCGGGAGGCCGTGTTCTTGACCAATATCGTAGTTCTTTGACACCAATATTGGTTGAGTGTTTGATTTGTACTCAAGATTGGTTAAGAGCTGCACCAAAGGATCCAGAATATGAAGAACTCATCGATCATTTGGATAAATGTACAAAAGGTAAAATGTATGTTATTATATTTTGAATTATTTATCATTCTTTCAATGCAATGTTTGACTCATGTTTGTTATTTTTTCCAGAGGAAGCTGAAAGTATTGCAATGACTTCCTCCTCTCTACCTCCTATTTCACTAAAAGATTAATATATTGGAGGTGTTAGCTGTATTCTCAAATGTGTTTTCTTTCTGTATTTTTGATAAAAATTTCATGGGCTAAGCTCAGGACATGTAAGTTCTTCCATCTTTATTTAATTGGGCATTGATGTGAGCTCTACTTAATTTCTATTGCTTCTGTGCCATTTCAGTAGGCTGTGTTGGAGGAGTCGACAGTGATCAGCCTGTGGCTGCGCAGGGGCTGAGTTGACAGTGATGAATGCTTTGAGGTCTAGTGAACAAGATAGAATGATAAAAATCTGGAGCTGGCTTTTGGAATATAAAAAATTGCTCCACTGTATTCTGATGCTTAAAGCCATTATTTGTAGATTTTATTTGAGCAATTGTTTTCAAACGCATCCATCATGTCATTTTTGTTTTCAGTGATTTAAGTGCTGGCATTCTTTTGCTTGTGCTGCATGACGCCCTGATGTTTATGTTAGATCAGGTGCATATGAATTTATTATAAACTTTTTAAGTTCCTTCTACAACTTCTTGTATTGTCTTCTCTTCAACAATGTGTTTGATAGCGTTCGCTGCCAAGTTCATAAGCATTTACAAGGGATTCCTCATTGCAACATTTTCATGAATTATATCGAGCAGGAGCAATGTTGTGAACTATGTTACAAAAATTGATTGGACTATGTTGTGAACTTTTTTTTTTTTTACCAACCCGAATTTCAATCCGAAACTCAACCCGAACCCGATTTTTAAAAATAGGGTTAGGGTTGAGGTTTTACAAATAGGGTTAGAGTTAGGGTTAGGGTTAGGGTTGAGGTTTTACAAATAGGGTTAGGGTTAGGGTTGAGGGAAACCCGAGTTCATGGGTCCGAGTTGCACCCCTAGCCGGTAGGATGTTTGGATTGATCATAACTCAATTATCGATGTGGATGATCAATAATGTAATGACGATTTATCTCTCATCACATTTAAAAGTTAACCGCCTGAAAGTCAAAGCCATCTAAAAGTAGGATTGCCTAAATCCTGAGCCGTTTGGAGATGGAGCCACAAGAAGTCAAACCGAAACCGCTTGAAAGTGGGGCTACCTAGAATCGAAACTATCAGGAGCCGGAGCCATATGAAGTTGGAGCCGCTGGAAGCCGAACCATTTGGATAACTTTCGACCATTAATTTTATATGTGGTGCTTATCAGCCGCATTACAACGGTACAAAGGCAAGGAAGAAAAATTAATGTCAAAGCGTGTCTTGCATGTTCCTGTTTGTTGCCTTCTAGCACGTGCTTCACGGAAAGGGAAAGGCAGGGGGGGGGGGGGGGGGGGTGCGCGTGTTGCATGTTTTTCTCATTCGCGGTGAAGGAAACACCATCAAGGCTGACGCCGGCATGACGACCCTTTACGGCATGGAGCTCGTGACAAAAATAAAGCCCACCAGGAGTCCTCCATGAATACATAGCCCCGATTCCCTTCCTTTCTGCATGCATGGATGCATACATACATACATACATACAGCACAGATTCCTTTCTATATGTAGCACAGATACCTTTTCTTTCTATTATTTTAATCAAAAAGCGCTGCCAAATCGACCGATGAATTCCTATATTTTATTTTAAGCCCTGCTCGGTGCCACCATAGTTTTTAATTTTTGTTTTTAAAAGCTAAACACGGACAAGACCAACTTTTTTTCACTTTTTTATTTTAATTTATCTTTTTAAAATAAAAAAATACTAAAATAAAATTTTCAACAAGTTTTATCGCTTTTATCACGGCCTCATTATTAATTTATTATAGTTGCTGGCATGTTCCTCTCAATCATCATCATTTTTGCAGCAAGAAACTTACAAAAGTTATGCATTTTTTATTAGAATATTGAACAATGATTATTCATCAACTGTATTATTTTATTTTAATTATTTTTTAAAACTCAATATAGGTGTTCAAAATTCAAAAGCTATCAGCTTAATATTCTAACAAATTCTAAATATGAGTGTGGATTGGATAGGCCGTGGTTACTATTTTATATGTTAGAGTAATATAGGAATCAGAGGCTTTTCTAAATTATCAAGTGTAGACTCCACTAAATCTTCTAAGCTTCAAAGACTCTTCATCTCACAATCAAGCTATAGACGTTTACCCCAGCATCGAAGTAATTTTCAAAATCGTATTCCTCTGTCATATCTCAATAGCTAGTACCTATCTCTTCGTCAATAACTTGCTGCACCAGAACACGATGCAACAAACGCATACCGAATATACGAATTGAATGGCCAGCATCAATCGCAAAGTCACGAGACGCATCTTTCAGACAGCCGTGTCTCAAGGAAGCACTGTCGATTCACTACTTGTTCCCGAGATCTCACAACCGATGGGCCCTCCACCGATGCCACCACGTTCAACACGCGCGAGGAGGGTGAGATATGCCCACCCGATGTGTGGATGAGCGTCGATTATAAGTATGCCTTTGCGGATGTAATTCGGCACCGCCACCCCGTTCTTTTTTCCTGCTCCTACTTTCCAATTGTGACCCCAGAACCCAAATCCACACAAGCAGTCTCCCTCCAAACAATGTTGGGCTTACATTCTGGGGTTTCCGCTCAATGGTTGCTCCCACAGATAAGAATCAGTCGCAGCTTCTCAGCTTTTCGATCGCCCTTTACTTCATTAATCTTTCTCACTAATAATATGGTTAGTTAACGGATGATACTAAGGTTCACCTCCAATCGTAGTGTGCTTTTTCCTGATATAATTTTCATGTTGTGGAGTGTAGAAGGTGCACGGAATCATGCCAGTGAGAATTGGAGCAAAGCTTGCCCACCGGCGCCGGCGCCGGATGGCTTGACCAAGTCACTAAAGCCTCCGCGTCGATCGGCCAATTACCATCCAAGCATTTGGAAACATAATCTTATTGAATCAACTTCGAACCCTTATGCAGTGAGTTCTTTTTTTTTTTTTTTTTTTTTTTTTTTTTTTTTTTTTTTTAAAAAAGGGCAGATCCATGATAGTATTGCACTGCAGCTGGTTTTTCTGTCGCTCATTTAGGGGCGCCACTGATCGCTCTTTTCCAGGATGAGTGTTTCAAGGAGCGCCTAGAGGAATTGAAGCTGGAGGCGAGGTCGCTGATCCAGTCATGCAAGGAGCCATCGGATTGTCTCCAACTCATCGACTCAATGGAACGATTGGGAGTGGCGTATCATTTCGAGAAGGAAATCAAAGAAGCTCTAGAAAAGGTTCTTGCCTACGACTTCGAATGTTTCGATGATTTATATGAGACGGCCCTTTGCTTTCGCCTCCTCCGACAACATGGTCACCTGTATCCTCTGGTATGTGACCGAAATCGTGATGTCGAAATTAATACGTACTTGAGTTTCATTGAATCCTTGTTAAGCTCTTACTGATTCTTTGTAAATTGTGCTTGGGAAGCAGTTGTGTTCAACAAGTTTAGAGATGAGAAAGGATTCAAGGATTGCCTCGTCCAAGATGTGAGCGGACTGCTAAGCCTATATGAAGCTTCCCATCTTGCAGTAGATGGAGAAGAACTAGCGGAAGCCCAGGAATTCAGTGTTAGGCATCTCAAGTCATTAGAAAGGCATTTGGATGCCAATCTTGCAGAGCAAATAAGACACGCCTTGGACATTCCTTTGCATTGGAGGATGCCAAGGATGGAAGCCAGGAATTCATAGATATCTACCAGGACGAGGGAAAGAGTCCAATTCTACTGGAGTTCGCCAAGCTGGACTTCAATATCGTCCAATCATACATCAAAAAGAGGTGAAAGAACTCTCAAGGTACGGAGAACTACACGCGCAAGTGCATTCCTTCATCTCCTGAGTGCAACTAATTTGATAACAAATATTTTACGGGCCTGAATCTTTGGTTGTACACGATTTATTTCTTCAAAGTTTCCCTTATGGTGAAACAAATGGAGATCTTGACATCTTACAACACTAATATCAAAAATATTAAGCGCTGGTGCAATTCTTTCATCAATTTTATTAGAGAGAGGAAAAAATAAAAAAAAACCCATCGCTCTACGTACTCTCTCTCTCTCTCTCACGATCTTTATATATTACATAAAAAAGATGTCACCCATGAGGTCCAGTTTTTTTTGTTTTGTTTTATCTCAATCTGACTCCTGTTGTTTTCTTCTTGTGACCATGTTATAGGTGGTGGACACATCTTAGACTTGCTGAACTTAAATTTTCAAGGGACAGGTTGCTAGAGAATTACTTGTGGGCAGCAGGGATCGCCCCTGAGCCCCAATTTTCCAAGTGCAGGATGGGTCTCACTAAGCTCGTTTGCATTTTGACTGTGATTGATGATATCTATGATGTATATGGTTCGCTTGAAGAAGTTGAATCCTTCACACAGGCCATCAAAAGGTAAAAAACATACATTAATTCGATTTTGTAACAACTTCATTTTCTATTTAGGCACCTCATTTAACTTAAAATTCTCGCACTTTTTCTTTACTGCAGCTGGGATCTTAAGGCTATGGAGGGCCTTCCGGACTACCAAAAGTTATGTTACATGGCTCTATACAATTTTGTCAAGGAGACTGCACATGATATTTTCGAGGACCATGGTTGGGATATTACATCCTTCAGTCAGAGAGAGGTAGCGGATGAAACTTGGAACTTTACCTTAATTTCAAAAGAGCTCCTTTTCTCCAGGTCAAAAAAAAAAAAAAAGAGAGGTGGTGATGCTTCGGTTTATGAGTGGACTTTTATAGCTTCACCTAAAATTAAATTTTTACTTTTCTTTATATAAAACTTTTTCATATGATACCATCAAGCATTATTTTAGAATATAGATATATAAACATATTTTGTTGTGCAAATATTAAACAGTATGATTTACATCTCTATTAGTCATTGTCAATCATACAAAAAAGACATTCAAACTCGTCTCCGGTAGGCTGCATCACGTGAATGCAGCAGTCTATCCACGTTGTCATTGAAAAAAAAAAAATTAAAATTAAATATATTTTGATTCTCAAACTATTCTTTAATATTGATTTTGATTATAGTATAATCTTATTTTATTAATTTTGTCTCAGTGGACGCGCTTATGCGGAGCCTACTTGGTGGAAGCAGAATGGTTTCACAAGGGTACAAAACTTCTCTCAAGGAATACCTCAGCAACGCTTGGATTTCTGTGGGTGGCCCAATAGCCAGGTTCATGCCTATTTGCTCTCGGGACACACGCCAGCGAACGGTCCTGATTTCCTGGGACAAAGCTCAGCTAATATTTTGGTCCTCCCTGATTACTCGCTTGAGTGATGACCTGGGAACTTGGAAGGTACGGTGCATTGCTGGCTTTTTTTTTTTTTTCCTGAACTGGACTTCTGCGGTATAGGATTCGCCGTGCTATTTTTTTCTGAACTGTAATGCGCGCGCATCTACGGTAGCAATCATGGACCACTTTAGCTACGAACGATGATGCGACATCACAAACCACACATGCATGTGATGGCATGAGAATCGTATTATAAAATATTTTTTCAAAAATAATGTTTTTTTTTAAAAAACGTATCTTATCTTAAGTACAAATGTCTATCATCCATCCATATTTCATACCTTTCGATATAATACCTAATTTTTTTAAAATATTTTAAGCATATCATAGTTGCTGTGTCTAAGTTAAAATATATAAGGCTATCTAAATATGAATGATACCCTGCAATATAAAGCTTGTACTACATATAAAAAAATTGAGATCTTTTTTGTAGTTATATGATGAATTATTAGTTACCTTTATTTTTTCTTGTATGAATATGGCTGTTAAGTTTATAGTAAAACTAAGCATAGAATAGCTCACAGTAATTAAAGGTAAATAAATAAGAAATATAAAAATAAATAAATAAAAATTATCAAAATTATTCTTAGTTGTTGTTTTTTTTTTTATTAGGATTAAATCTATTTCTTTTTAAATAATTTAATGATTCAGCTATTTATCCATAATCAACCATGCGGATACTTCTTACCCATTAACAATGGATGACCAAATAAGGCTAGACATCATAACAAAAAAAATCCAAGACCGAACATGAAGTATAATCGAGTCCACCATATTTGTTAAGCCATACACTATTGAGAAAGGGGACAAAGGATGATGTATAATGGTTGAATAATTAGACTATCCGATTATTTCAAAAAATTAGGATGGGGGGAAGGTCAAGCAAGCTCAAGTTGAACGGGGGATTTGAACTTAAATCAACAGATCATCTGTTGGCCTTTTCATTGTTATATAAATTCATAATATGATCCTAATCCCAAGATCGATAGAGTTGAACCAAATAGAAAGTATAACTACAGTCATTACATCAAACAAAGGAATAATAAACCATGGTTGTTGCGTGAAGATGAGAAAAACAAATGTCTAGATATTATAGAAATAAATGATGGTGAACATATGAAGATTCTTTTCTTTCCATATATATATATATATATATATAATAAAAATCATCCAATATCATACTAGCATATTGCATATTAGCTTTCTTATGCCATGATAGTATTTTATAATAATTATCCCATGCTTAAGCATCATAAAACTGATTCTCGTGCTAATAGTAAATTTTATGATAATTTTTGCAGCCTGAGATGGAGAGAGGAGACACGCTAAAATCAGTTCAATGCTACATGAATGAAACAGAAGAATCTGAGGAGGTCTCAGTAGAACGAATAAGGAGCTTTGTCAGTCACTCATGGAAAGAAGTGAACAAGGAGTACTTGAGAACTCAAC
The DNA here is from genome assembly GCA_900491605.1 of Calamus simplicifolius. NCBI lineage: Eukaryota > Viridiplantae > Streptophyta > Magnoliopsida > Arecales > Arecaceae > Calamus > Calamus simplicifolius. The sequence continues at coordinate 53,080 of UESW01002187.1, read as the reverse complement.
TTCCACGAAACTTTGCTAACATGGTACTGAACATGGCACGAACGTCTCAATGCATCTTTGAACATGGGATGGAATAGGGACATCTACTGATGTAACAAAGAAACGAATCTCTGCGCTATTTTTTGAACATATTCCTCTTAAATGAGGTTCATTTAGCTCTATTTGTATTTGTTCTAGGGCATGTCCCTTTAGCCAATCAGTACTTTATATCAGCAACCCAAATTTTATGAGCCTTTAAATCATTTTCTTTTTTTTTTTTTTCATCCCTGTGGGTAAATATCACAATTTATATGGACTTATAGTTAACAACATCTTCATCATCAAGAGTAAGGATCAATTGAAGAATGCATTGATGGATGGAGAGGATCCATATTAACTATCATTAAGAACTTTTCTTAGAGCCCAATAGTCATTGAACCATCCAAACTGGTACTGAAGTACTTAGTATCGCTTGGATAACCGCGGACTAGGGAGTAGAAAGGGCACAGCTTCTCCAAAGACCTGGACAAACAAATTATTTCTTTTTTACTCCACATTCAAATATCGAAGCACTGGTAGGTGGTCATAGGAGCATAAACATAGCAGCTTGGTTGCGTTTGTTACTATTTCGAAAGTTTTGAAAAAAAAAAAAAAAACGTCTCACTCACGTACCAGCGTGTGGTTAATACCGCATACTACTGTTATGCTTCCCCGCTAGCTCTCTACGTGCATGCTCTAGGGTGCTTAAAAACCACATGGCTAATGGCATATTCCACATCTGAAAAAGGGCATGTATCCATGGCTACCATGTCGACTCGTATTAAAAAGAAGAAGAGAGAGAGGTTGAGAAGCAAGCGGTGAATATTTTTAGAGCCTGAGACATCTCCTAATTTCTCCATCATTTTTTCCACTATATAATTTTTTTCTTTGATCTTGTGATTATGGCAGAAACGATTGCCCTGAATTTATGGTCCCCAACAATCATAGTTTGGTTGGACATCAGGGGTGTTGTTTAATCCATCTTGTTAAACCTGCAAACGCGACTAGTTGAGATCCGCAATTCCATTCGTCAATACTCAAAGCTAATTGTAATGCTGACTTATTATTTACCTCATCAACTGTGGCAAACAGCTTCCCAGTGAGCTCGTGAGTTCTTCTCTCTCTTTGGGCTTCGAGAGATCACAGTCTGAGTGTTGAAAAATATTTTTGATCTTACAAAAATTTCTTTCTAAAATTGCTAGAAATATGTTATAAAAATTTAAATATATAAATAAAGTAAAATCAAAATTAGATGGATCAAACCAGGATCGAGACATGTAGACACTGCCCTAAGGATCAGATTTTTGCCCCTTCGTGCAGGTTATTGGCGATCTATCCCCAAGGTACAATGACCCGATCCTCCTACTACGAGCACGATCGTGTGGAGGTGTAAACCAACGATTATCTTCAGATGCCCAAAAGATCAATAAATATATAGAAATAAAATGAGATAAAACAAATCATATAGGCTACTTCAAATTTTTCTAGGTTGATTTCTTATCTCAATCTGAATCCCTAAGCCTATTTATAGGCTCGGCCCATAAAAGCTCTAACGGCTCGGCCCATAATGGCCTTAAAGGCCTAATGACCGTTAGTCCCAAATTACGTCAAAAATGGTTTACAAATTAAATTATTTGGGCCGTTTCTGAAACGTTGGTCTTCCAACGTTCACGCAACGTTCCAACGGAACGTTGCATCAAGAAGGTGCCCGTGAGCATCTGCGAGCAACGCTCGCGGGCGTTCTCCCTTTTTTTATTTTTATTATTAAAACTTTTTCTAACAATCTCCCACAAAAATTTAAAAAAAAAAAAATAAATAAAATATAACAAAAATTTTAGGGCATCTTATACTGCGCAATAGGTGAGGTGTCCTATAGACTTGAACCTCACTTAGTGTTGATTGTATACATCTGAAGGAACCATAGTGGATTAGACCTTGAACTAGGTCCTTTGACTCAGACTTCTACTAATCACACACACAGTATGGATCAATTGGGTTTAAGCGGTCAGCGCATATTAAAGGCCTTGCGCTTAGTACCTTGATTTTTCATGAGAATTCTTTAAGGTTAGCCCAAACCTTTAGTCACGGCCTAATATGACGATTCTCATATAGGTGAATCCTCCAAGGGTATTTGTGACAATACCCTGCAGATAACCTACCTCGGATCCATTAAGAGTATGACTCAACCTTATACAAATTTACTTTGTCACTTTATAAGAGCACTCATCATAGGGATGGGATGAAAAAAATTTCAAAATTTGTGCTCTAACACGATCACTCAATCAGCTTCGTTTCTACCACATTGAACCTCATTCATGGGATCTCCAATCACAGAGGTTGGGTATCCACTGCTGGTGACCAAATAATGGGCTTAAGCCACATCCCCCTCGATGAATCTAGGACTCCATTCCTAGATAACTCCTTGGTTAATTAGTCTGCCAAAATCTTCTCGGCAAATTCCAAAGAGATAATATTATTTTTGGACTAGACCTCAAATAAGAGAATCAAGCAAAGATATATTAGAATTGAATATCCAAATATAAGGTAAACAATAAGTTGAATATTCCAACAGTCATGAGTAAATTATAAAAACTTTTATTAAATCTCATGGCAATAGATTTCAAGAGACTCAAAATAGAGCATTTATATGACATACCTTGTCACAGCATCCAAGTTCATCCATTCTTTGCCATTTGGTAACATAAAAGATTCACAATAGTAGGTAAGCAATAAGTATTTGCCCAATGCTGTCACTTTTGTCTAGCAACTTCAACACAACAAGGAGATATTAAATATTGATCACTATACCAGAAAACACTTATCTGGAACAGAAAAACTTTTGCATTTATGTAAGAATGCAAATATATATACTAGTAGCTGCACTTAAAAGTTAAATAATAAAATGATATAAAAATATATCTATATACAAGCATGCATATATCATGTTCACAAGTGCAAGCATGTGTTTTTTCAATAAGGCTTTGTTTTTTGCTTAATTGTTAACCACCTGTTTAATGACTTCACCCCTTGTCCATCTATCCAGTGAACAAAGTAATTCACTTTCTGATTAGCACTTCAGCTTTATATTTGTTAGCTTTGTTAGTTACTACACCAACTTGAGGAGAGAATAAGTATACATATTACATATGTACTTGGGCACTAAGTTGTGACAAGCCCCACCTGATTTGCACACGTCTGTGTACCTATATGCATACATATATAAATGCGTATGTATTTATATACATATAATTATACATGTAAATGTTCGGTGAATAGAAAGAAGCCTCTGACATGTTGAACAAGCTACATGCACATAAACCAAGATCCAAGCTTCAACCTCTAACAAGTCAGAAGACAAAGGAACAATGTCATATGTTATTATCAGTGTATGTCTTATTTATCAGTTTAGTATATTTTATGCTCACCATATATCGCCCGAGACATATCAAAATGTATTAAAATCTAATACTACAAATAAGCAGATAAACCAAATAATGATTGTTTGTACTAAAAACAATTGCATAGCAAATTGTAGAGATAGCTGGATAGTCGCTTTTATTATAGGCTAAGTACATGACCATGATTGTCCCAATCTATTTAATAACCAAGATTTGTTACACCAATTTCTGTCCATGTATGTGCATGAGCACTTAACAGTCTGATGGTGAAGATAAACTGAGTATTCATTTTACCATATATTTAACAAAAATTTGTAAGGAAGAAGAAAAATGGTGTATATCAACTAACTCTTTTAAAGCAACATAGCACAACAATCCCTTCCAACGGTAAAAAGATCAACTTATTAAATATAATTTAAAGCATTGCAGCAATGTTAATATTTTGCCCAAGGAAAATAATAAGTATTCAAATCATAATCTTTTCCCCTTAATCTTGGGCCCAATGGATGATCATAATTTAGCATAACAACATTTGCACCATTAATACAGGCATTTCAGGGTGGCATGAAAACTTTATATGCTGTGCAAACTCATGCAAAAGCAGAATAAGTAGATGGAATGAAAATCTAGCAATTTCTAGAAAAGAAAAAAAATTCTGATCCTTAGCTGTTGGAAAATATTTTGATCTTACAAAAAATCCCTTTCTAAATTACTAGAAATATGTTATAGAAATTTAAATATACAAATAAAGTAAAACCAAAAGATTAGATGGATCAAACCAGGACCGAGGTGTGTTAGACACTGCTATAAGGATCAAATTTTTGCCCCTTCGTGCAGGTTGTTGGTGATCTGTCCCCAAGGTACAATGACCCGGCTCGACCCGATCCTCTTACTACGAGCACGATCGTGTGGAGATGCAAACCCAACGATTACCTTCAGATGTTCAAAAGATCAATAAATATATAAAAATAAAATGAGATAAAATAAATCATATAGGCTACTTCAAATTTTTTTAGATTGATTTCTTATCTCAATCTGAATCCCTAAGTCTATTTATAGGCTTGGCCCATAAAGCTATAACGGCTCGATCTATAATGACCTTAACGGCCTAATGGCCGTTCACCCCAAATTACGTTAAAAATAACTTACAAATTAAATTATTTGGGCCGTTTCTAAAACATTTCTTTCAACGTTCACGCAACGTTCCAATGGAACGTTGCATCAAAGAAGGTGCCCGTGAACATCCACGAGCGCGGGCATTCTCCTTTTTTTTCTATTTTTATTATTAAAACTTTTTTTAACATTGAGGTCATAGCCGAGGTAGGTGGCCTTGAGGCGAAGGTCATTTTGGACGTAAGGCCATATCTTCTTGTCTATTAATTCCTTAAGATTCACAATGTCCTTTGCCGATCGACTCCTTTGCCCTCGCTTCAGCTTCTGCTGGAGAAAGTTGTTGCGGGTAAAATCTATTTTGCAGAGAAAATCAAGGTCTCTCGATCGGTTGGTCCGCATTTAGGGTCCCAGCTGTTGCATGCAAATTAATCGCAACCTGAAAGCTAAAAGTATAGTGGAGATGTTAGAACTTTATTAAAGATGACAGAGCCAAATCTTTCATAACTTTTGAAGTCTTCGTTGTATTATTTGATCCTTGTTGGATAACACTGATGTGTGTTTGTGTGTGTATTCTGAGAGAGTGAGCTTTGAAGTACATTAGATTTGAATGTGATGAAGATAGCTGTGGATGACACCAATAAAAACATAAGCGAAAGCCATTTTGAGGTGGTTTAGGTTTCTCTAGCTTACATTTTTTTTATTTATTCTTTGCATATATGTGCTTCACAAGATCAACAACTGAAAATATTTAAACTAAAGCTCAAATCTTTTAAATGTGGTGTTCACAGATCGCTTAATAGGAAACAATGTTCTGATGCAAGTACCAAGGAATTGGATATATTCAACAAACACCAATATTTGCAATTTAATTGGAAACATTCATTGTTTTGTATATTGCTTGGATGAATTAAAGATATGCACGGTACATATAATCAAACCGTTGAATGCTTGCTTTCTCTACATTTCAAGCCTTTGATCAAATATCTTCATGTTTTCGGTTTATTTGATGATCAAAGTTTTTTGATGTTTTAGTTGAGAGTTGATATGATGAATTGATGTGTACATCAAGTTTGGTTCAGACTTATTTAATTCAGTTTTGAATTGTCCAAATTTAGTTCATCAACTTGTCAGTTATCCACGCTATACAAGATAAAATGTTTTGATTTTCTAGAAACTCCTGTAATCAAATCAAATAAATCAGGTTATCAATTGCAGCACCTCATCTAGCAATTAGCTGGCTAGAATAAATTATACATCAAATCAAATTTACTATATCCTTTTAGCTTCTTGCTTTCTACTTTTTCAACTCTAGACTAGTAGAATAATTTTTATGAGGTTGAAAGTCTTGTCTCTCAATTATCAGATGCACAATTTCAAACCATCTCCTCCGTTACTCAAACTAGAGATCGAATTCGTCTTTCGAGGATTGAGAGAAGTACCGCATGATAAATACCAAACAAAATACACTTAAATTCGTCTTTCGAGGATTGAGGCTTATCGCAGGCATGCGCTCTATACTTTTCTGTTGTAAAACTAAAAATCGTTGCAATTGATGAATCCAACAGTGAATGCCAGAGCTTGGAAATCTATGTTCGGTTTATTTATCAGAATTTGCTGGGTCGGCAAAAGTCAAAACTCTCAAGCGTACGTGTTCACCATCTGAGGTTTTGTACTGTTTCATTCTTTAATTTAAAATTTCTATATGGAAAAATAAGTGTGGAAAATTTTGATGAAGACACTTGACTGCTAAAGAGGAGGTAAGAGTAGAACGAGCAAATTAAAATGTGAAATTCAAACTCCGGTAAAATTAATACTCTCCGATCATGCAGTTCAACAGGCTAGCTTCTCAGGTTATAATACATAGTCAAAAATTTAAGCCATCTATTTCTTCCTCTATGAAAAATGTCTTTCCAATTATAAAAAAAAACAAAATCCTAGTTATAAAGATCGTCTATTTATTTTTCTATAAGCCCCCCCAATCGAGCGATTTAGTCCTTGAATAACCTCCTATAATTTGTATATTGTGACAAAGAAACAAGCAGTCTCCCTACATGATAGCCTATAAAATGATAATACTTCATCAATGCCTTCATTCGCTTGCATTATATCCCCCATCCAGACCAAAAAAGAAACGATAAGAGGCGATTTAGAAAAAAAAAATTGGAACACTTAACGGAGTCCACCGGAGGGTGGGGGAGGTGGGCCCACCTTGATGGACTTCGCCTCGGCGAGCACGGCCTTCACAAACGCCCCGCCGGCTATCCTGGCAGCCACACGCCCCAGCACAGCTCGTCGCCCCTTCTGAGCCAGACCCTCGCTGTCGGGCGGCCCAAGCTGAGCCCTAAAGTCAGGACCGCTCGGTCCACAGGAACCCGGTTGTTCCCCGCCATGGCCAGCCGGCTTGAGCCGCTGAGCTGCAGGCTTCCCTCCAGTACTGCCTGCGAGGAGCCGCATAAGCCAGCCATCGAAGCCATAGCTTGCACCATCTCTCGATCCGCTTGCCTCGCCCTCCCCCTCTGAGTTCGTTTTCTAAGGAGGAGAGGAGGTGAGATGTTTATTGGGAGGAGAGCTCAGAGCGTTCTCTGCGATGCCTTATCCGCCCATTGGACAATTGGGTAAGTTGGGATCCACTGGGTGATGGACACATGTCCCATCTACGCCACATGATAAGTGTATCACTGATTTGGATTGGGCCGCTTCATCGCCATTAAGAGCGTGACACGTGTTTTGTAGGAAGAAATAAATTTGAGACATGCATATTTTTAAAATTTAATAACTATTATCAATGCGGAAACTAAAAGATTACATATTAATCTATCTAATATGCATTAAGATTATATTTTTGTCTTAAATATATGATCACTTGATCTAAAATATATATAAATAATAATCAAGATCATATCTTAATCCTCAACGTAAGAAGTCGTGCTTCTTGCCTTGAATCATGCCTTAAGGTTTAGGGATCATATCACTTACCTTAAGGGCAGTTGGTAAATCCTTTTGTGCTCTGCAGCCGTTCAATCGTCCAGCCTCTAGTATCGTCCACACGAAGCCCCGAATGATCGAATTTTCGAGAGTGCTAGCTCGCAAAAAATGACTTTGCTGATCTTGAATCCTCCCACTTGAATCTTCCTCCAAGATCCACCAAGCTTTTGTTAACACCAGAATCACCAGGATTTCTATTCTAACCTTTTTAGAATTACAATACACGACATGTCGTGTATTGTTGTTCTGTGTAATCTGGTGAGGGATGTCCTCTATTTATAGTCTCATTTTAGCCTGTCCATTAAATTCTAACATTAAGAATTCTGTCGTTTGGCAAAAAGCAAAGAGACGCCGAACCAAAGAAAATCAAGGAGACGTGGCATTTTATTAATTCCGACGTCGGTGAGAACTAAAGAGATGTGAATTCTAACACTTAGAATTCCATCGCCTGGTTGATTCAAAGAGGCACATTAATTTCACTTTAATTCTAACACTTAGAATTCCGATGAAAATGGGTTGAAGAGGATTAAATTAATATATTAAATTCTAAATGAGAATTTAATCTCTTAGACATTAGTTATCTCATCATGTGAGATACTTATGCGAGAGGTTTGGGTTCAGGTGATGGTTTAATCTGATCTGAATTTATTGGACTGAACCCATATAGATCATGGTCCTAGCCAAAATCAAATTTGGCTAGTCCTAAATCTATTTAAATCTAAATCAAGTCTAATTTCAAATCAATATTTGAAATTGATTAGTCCTTCTAATAGACTTAAACCAAATTGAATCTTATTCACTTGTACTTAACCCAATTGAGATAATTCAATCAATCAAATTGATTAATTAAATCATATACGATTCTCAATCATTGATCAGCAAACAGCTCCACCATTTAGGATAAACATGAAACCCGATACACTTTTGCTATCATCATGATCTGATTAGAAACTGGAATCAGTATATCCAATAAGTTTCAAATCAGACTCTCCATAAACTAACCACTGGTCCTTAGTATTTCTTAAATACTTAAGGATTGTCTTAACAACTTGCCAGTGTTTTTCTGCTGGATCAGATTGGTATCTACCTACTACTAGTGAGTATGCCACATCTGGTACGTCTTGTACATGTCATGGTGTACATAATCGATCCCACTACCGAAGCATATGGAATTCGACTCATACGTTCTCTTTCATTAAGAGTTGTCGGACAATCTTTCTTAGAAAGATGAATTCCATGGCCTATCGGAAGATAGCCTTTCTTGGAATTCTCCATGCTAAACCTCTTTAGCATGGCATCAATGTACGTAGATTGGGATAAACCAAGCATCCTTTTAGATCTATCTCTATAGATCTTCATCCCTAGGATGTATGATGCTTCTTCCAGATCTTTCATGGAGAATTGTGATGATAACCATGTCTTTATTCCTTGTAATGCAGGGATATCATTCCCGATTAAGAGAATATGATCCACATATAATACAAGAAATACAATAACGGAATCTGTTGGCCCAGATGGCAACCCAAGAGGGGGGGGGTGAATTGGGTTCTTAAAAAATTAGCCCTTTTTAAATAGTTTGCTTGAGATTAATGAAGGCAAATGCAAAGTAACTATAAAGTGCAGTGAATAAATAGAGATAGAGAAGAGACAATAGAACACGGCAAACACAAAAGATTTTATAGTGGTTCGGTGTATCCAACACCTACGTCCACTCCCAAGATTCACTTGGGTCCACACTATAATCACTCTAGATTACAGCGAGTTGTTTTCCAAGCTCACAACTCAAACTTGTTGTTTTACCGGGTGCACAACGAACCCAGCTGGTTTTCAAGGGCTCACCAGCACAAAAACCCTAACACAAGCTTAACCAAGCTTGTACCGAGGTAAACTACCTCCTCTAGTTCAATCCCCCAGATTGAACTAGACACAAACAAATGAAATATGTTTTTAAATACAAAGCTCCTTAATGAGCAGATAATCAAATAATATAATAAGTTTAGAAAAGCCTGATTTGAAGATGGTTGGCTTTTGAGCTTTTCTTCTTTTCTTCTTCTCCTTGCTGGTTGAATCAAGCCTCAGCTCCGATTCTTCACAGTTGAAGCAGTTGAGAAGAGTTGAAAAGCAAGAACTGAACTTCTTTCTCCAAGTTGGGAAATCCACAAGACTTGATTTGAATGCTTTGGATTCCTCTTGAGCTTTTTGGAGTGGAGTGGATTTGAGCTAGAAGGTTTTCCTTTCAAGATTCAAGCTCTCAGATTTTTGAAATGGGATTTGTCTATCTCAGATTTTCGGATTTTTCTTCTCTTTTTCTCTCTTTTTTGAACAATAGACTCCCCTTTTATAGATTTCTTTTACACCCTTTTTGGAATAAAACTATCCGTTGGAGTGTACCTTCTATCAAAATATATCCGTTAGAAATGAGTAAAAATAGAAAAGTTACCGTTAGAGCTGATCTGGCAACTTCGTTTTTCGTTCCAGGTGGGTTGGAGTCGACTCTAACTTTTCTGGAGTCGGCTCTAGCTCGAGGCGATTTAAAATGTTATTTCCGGAGTCGTCTCTGGCTTTTCTGGGGTCGACAAGATGCTTTTCCGGAGTCGACTCTAACTTACCCGGAGTCGACTCTAGGTTGGAGCCAGAAAAATCGACTTTCTGCTCCGTCTGTGAGAGTCGACTCTCACAGTCTCGGAGTCGACTCTAATGGCCGTGCCAGTTCCGGAGTCGGCTCTGTGATTCTCGGAGTCGACTCTAATGTCTGCAATTCTTACCTAGACATTAGATTCGATCCAGAACACATTGTAACACTTGATTTTGATCTTTCAATAGTCTTATAGGCTGAAACACTAAATCAAAATCATTAGAGCCTTCAAAAATTATACTCACATAGTTTTGTTAATCATCAAAATCATCAATTGGGTCAACAATCTCCCCCTTTTTGATGATAACAAAAACTTTGAGTATATGCATTCAAACATTCAATCAAATTAAGGATTATAGTCATTTTAACTTTAAACCATTGAAATTAAGGTTTTGATGCCAATGTTCAATGTAAACTTTTAAAATTGTACAATCCATTAATATTGAATTATTAAACTTAATGTGCATAAGATTGTAAATGAGCTTTTTGTTAAGCTCCCCCTGCATTGAGTAGCTCCTCTTATATATAAACATCAAATTGTAACTGATTAATCATTTCAATTCATTTTTGCATAAACAATTAATTCTCCCTTCTCCCCCTTTCTTTCTTTCTTTATGCATATATAATCTTTTCTTTCTTTGCATATACACAACTATCTCTCCCCCTTTTTTGTTATTAGCAATAAGGAGAGTAAAGAAAAATTTATAATCTCAATAAAGCATAGGAGTCCAATCAATCAAAATTTTGAAAAAGTGAAATTGTATTTCATATGCAAGAACCATTACATCAGTTGATTCATTTACATTTCAAAATGAAATACATTGGATAATCAAAAACTTCCTAAGTACAAGCTATTAAACTCTAAAACAAGATCAAATATGCTTGAATACAATTTTCTTTAGATGACCTATTATCTCCATTACATCATCTTTTTGTGACTTCTTAAAATTTTCAAGGCAGGCTTCGATTTGAGAGACTGCAAGGTCAATATCCTTCTTCAATTGACCCGTTGCATGAACATACGATCCTGATCCATCGGCAATGCCTTCCATCCTTTCGAAGATCTTGTGAAGCTCAGCTCCAAAGGATTCCACAGAACTGCCTAAGGTAAAGGATAGCATGTCCAGTCTCGAATTTAATTCTTCTTTCAACTGATTAAAGTCTTCTTTCAATTGATTAATTTCATTTGACCTGTGACTGTCATACTCAGCAAGTAAGCTTCTTAACTGATCAAGTTGTTCATTAGAAAATCCTCCAGAATTTGTTATAGGCTGATGTGGAGGTGATGGAATAGAACTTGGTCCGGCCTCCGAAGGTCCAGCAGACGAAGGTCCCGCAAAAGATGAATCAGGGACTGATGGTCCCGCAGTAGATGGTCCCGGATTTCTTCTAGTCTGGTTCCCTCTGCACCATCCCTATCTGTTCTTTCCTCTCTCCTCATCCAAACACCATTAACTTTCTTAAATCCCATTCTATGAATAGTAGAAATGCTGTAATAATCAGTGTGTCTCAGTTTTCTTAAAGGTTCATTTTCCATTATGAGCACACCCTGGCTTCTAAAAACTAGTGTCAGAATCATTCCGTAGGGTAGAGTTGATCTTTTCTTAGTAGCTGCCTCTGCCATGTATCCTATCATCATGCCAGCTAAATTGACTGGCCTTCCAGTTATAATGCAGTCCATCATCAGAACGTCTCGCTCCGAGACATACTCAAATCTCCCTATTTTTGGAAATAAGATTCTACCACATATATTATGCAATAATCTGAGTTCTAGGTTTAACTGATTTGCAAAGATCTCTTCGAACTCAGTCACATCTCTTCCTAGCATCCTTGATAGTGCACCACTTCTGTCATTAAGTTGACATTCCAATAAACCAACAGTGGGCATTTCTAATAGGGTTCCAAGAATCTCAGTTGTTACCATAACCCTAGTTCCTCTCACTGTGCTAATCAATCCTCCTTCTCCTCTGCTTAATCCATTATAAAACTCTCTTACCAATGCTGGATATGTGGGTAATCTAGTGAGCACACTTTCTCCCATCCCATATCCCTTAAATTTCTTCCAATAGAGAAACCCTCCGATTCAAATAAATCAAAATTAACTTTCCTCCCAGTGGTAATGGTCTTACCAGCTAATTGATCAACCTTAGGAGATGAGGGTGAAGGTGGAGAATCCTCTTGAGTGGCCGAAGAGGAAGAAGGCGATGGTTGCCTTCGAACCGTGCGTCTTCTCGTTGGAACGGATGCTCCAGCGACGAATCCGCGCCTCTTTGGTGCCATTGAGAAGATTGGAAGCTTAATCAAGGGTTTTGAGTGGATTTGGGGAAGTTGGAAAATTTTGGATTTCTTAGGAACGGTTTAGGAGACGATTGGAATTGGGGGTCGACTCCGCCTTTTTATTTTTGACCTAACTCGACTTAGAGTCGACTCCCGAAAACTGGGTGTCGGCTCCGAGCCAGAAAGTCTGTCAGCGCTCGTATTAGAGTCGGCTCCACAAAAGCCAGAGTCGGCTCTAATCACTTAGACAGAAAATCAAAAACTCAGGTGTCGACTCCGCAAACTGTCAGAGTCGACTCTAACAGTTTCAGAGATAAAAAATTGAGTTTCAACGATTTGAAACTATTCAAATTAATCATCAAATTATAGATTAAGTTCTTTAGCAATTGGGGAAACATGAATCAAGATCTAGATAGATTTCCTTATTGAAATATCAAGATTTTTCAAGAAAATGATGAAATCTAGATAGATGTCCTTAAGAGTTTCAGAAAACTATTCCAAAGGATCACAAACTCCTAATTCTCCTCTAAGATAACAAAATCTTTCTTCACTTAAGGGTTTTGTTAATATATCTGCAAGTTGTTCTTCAGTATTCACATAATCAAGACAAATTTCATTATTGGCTACATGTTCTCTTATAAAGTGATATCGTATTTCAATGTGCTTTGTTCTTGAATGTTGAATTGGATTTTTAGTAAGATTTATTGCACTTGTATTATCACATCTTATGGGTGTCTTATCAAGTGTGATACCATAGTCTTCAAGTTGTCTCTTAATCCATAGGATTTGAGCACAGCAACTTCCAGCTGCAACATATTCTGCTTCCGCAGTAGATAATGCAACCGAATTTTGCTTTTTGCTAAACCATGAGATTAAGTTACTTCCTAAAAATTGGCATGCACCACTTGTGCTTTTTCTATCTAACTTGCATCCGGCATAATCAGAATCTGAGTATGCAATTAGATTTAATGTGGAGTCTCTAGAATACCATAAACCTACATTTTTTGTTCCACTTAAGTATCTTAGTATTCTTTTAACAGCTATTAAGTGTGATTCTTTAGGTTCTGATTGAAATCTAGCACATAACATACAGAAAACATAATATCTGGTCTACTTGCTGTTAAATAAAGAAGGGATCCGATTATACCTCGATAATACTTCTGATCAACCTTTTTACCTTCTTCATCTTTGTCCAGCTTGCATGAAGGACTCATTGGTGTTCCGAGGGGTTTAATTGATTCCATACCAAATTTCTTTAGAATCTCTCTTGTGTACTTTGTTTGGTTGATAAAGATACCCTCTTTGCTTTGTTTGATTTGGAGTCCAAGGAAGAAGTTGAGTTCTCCCATCATGCTCATCTCGAATTCTCCCTGCATTAACTTAGCAAATTCTTGACATAGAGAATCGTTAGTAGCACCAAAAACAATGTCATCAACATATATTTGTACTACAAGTAAATCTTTACTTTTTCTTTTCAAAAATAGTGTTTTATCAACATTTCCTCTTGTGAAATCATTTTCAATTAAGAATTTACTTAACCTATCATACCAAGCTCTAGGTGCTTGTTTCAAACCATATAATGCTTTGTGTAATTTAAAAACGTGATTTGTAAATTCGTGATCTATAAAACCTGGTGGTTGTTCTACATATACTTCTTCATTTATAAATCCATTTAAAAATGCGCTTTTAACATCCATTTGAAATAAATTAATGTTCATGTGACATGCAAATGCTAGTAATAGCCTAATAGCTTCTAATCTAGCTACAGGTGCAAAAGTTTCATCAAATCAATGCCTTCTTCTTGATTATATCCTTTTGCAACTAATCTAGCTTTGTTTCTAATTACTATGCCATTTTCATCAAGTTTATTTCTAAAAACCCATTTTGATCCTATTACTGAATGATTTTTAGGTCTTTCAACTAAAGTCCATACATTATTTCTTGTAAATTGATTTAATTCTTCTTGCATTGCTAACATCCAATTATTATCTTTTTCAGCTTCTTCTATAGTTTTAGGTTCAATTTGTGAAACAAATGCAAGATGATTACTAATATTTCTCATATATGATCTAGTTCTTATTCCTTGAGATGGATCACCTATAATCAATTCCTTGGGATGACTATGGGCATATCTCCAGTCTCTTGGAAGATCTATATCATTATGATCAATATTGACATCATCGTCCTTATGTGAATCATCATCTTTAGCCTCTTGTTCATGATCAGAAGATACTTCAATATTAAGTTTTTCAAGATCTTTTTCAATTATGTTTGTATCTTCCTCATCATCAATCTTTTCAGATCCAGTTGCTAAAGATTCATCAAACACTACATGTATGGATTCTTCAACAATTAAGGTTTTCTTGTTAAAGATTCTATAGCTTTACTAGTTGTTGAATAACCTAGAAAAATTCCTTCATCAGATTTAGCATCAAATTTTCCTAAGTTGTTTTTACCATTATTATGAATGAAACATTTACATCCAAATGCATGAAAGTATTTTATATTTGGTTTTCTTTCATTCCATAATTCATAAGGTGTTTTCTTTAATATTGGTCTTATTAAAGCTCTATTTAAGATGTAACATGCTGTGTTAATAGCTTCCGCCCAAAAATACTTTGGTAGGTTACTTTCGCATAGCATGGTACGGGCCATGTCTTCTAGAGTCCTATTTTTTCTTTCAACTACACCATTTTGTTGTGGAGTCCTAGGGGCTGAAAAATTATGATTAATTCCATTTTCAGTGCAGAAATTTTCAAATAAGTGATTTTCAAATTCTGTTCCATGATCACTTCTTAGAGATACTATAGTAGTGTTTTTCTCATTTGTGACTTTCTTGAAGAATTTCAGGAATATCGAGAAAGTCTCATCTTTGTGAGCTAAAAACATTACCCAAGTATATCTAGAATAATCATCTACAATCACTAGACCATATTTCTTTCCTCCTAGACTTGTGGTTCTAGTTGGTCCGAAAAGATCCATGTGAAGTAGCTCTAAAGCCCTAGAAGTTGAAACAACATTTTTAGATTTGAAAGAACTTCTAGTTTGTTTTCCAAATTGACATGCATCACATATTTTGTTATTTTCAAAATCTAATTTAGGTAACCTTTAACTAAATCCATTTTAATTAGTTTTGAAATAAGGTGTGTGCTTGCATGACCTAATCTACGATGCCACAACCAACCAATATCATTTATGTTAGCATTGTCAGCAATTAGGCAATGACTACTTTCAGATAATTTGTCTAAGTCAACTAAGTACACATTGCCATATCTATAACCAGTAAAAACAATGCTATCATTAATGGAATTAGATACAGTGCAAATAGAAGATTTAAATGAAACATTAAAGTTTTATCACATATTGGCTTATACTAATTAAATTGTGCTTTAAACCATTAACATAAAGTACATTATCAATAACTATAGATGGAGTTATGCGAACTTTACCAAGGCCCATAATTTGACCTTTACCGTTATCGCCAAACGTCACAACTCCACCTTTCTTTTCTTCTAGGGTGATGAATTCATCTTTGTCACCCGTCATATGTCTTGAGCAGCCACTATCAAGGTACCACTTTTTCTTTGATCTTTTGGCTACAAGACATTCCTGCAACATAATTTAAACTTTATGTTTAGGTACCCAAGCTTTCTTGGGTCCTTCATGGTTAGCAGCAACAAAAATTGTTCCTTTCGGAACCCATATTTTCTTTGCTTTAATATTTAACTTGTTGTTATTATTTAACATTTTGCATTCAAATGATTTATGACCCTTTTCATTACATTTGAAACAAGTTATATTACTTTGGTTGGCTTTTATAAAATATTCTTTAAAGATTTTTGTTTCCTTAATGTGTTATACCCTAAACCTGCTTTGTCAAAAAGCTTTTTGACTATCTAAAATCATATTTAGTTTTGTTGAGCTTAGAGTAAATTTTTCAACAATGTCTTTATACTTTTTAACATCTTTCTTTAATAAATCATTGTCTTTAGAGATTGATTCTTTTTCTAAAGCTAAGGTTTCTAATTGAACTTTTAAATCTTTTGTTGAGTTTTTAGTTTCAGATTTCAATGAATCTATTTCTTGATTAATATTTTCTCTTCTTTCCTAAGTTCTTCTTTTTCATTAGTTAAGTTCTTAACTTCTAAAGCTAATTCATTTTTACTTTTAGCTAAGCTAATATTATCATTTTTCAAAAACTTATACTTCTTTTTCAAAGATTTAAAATCAATCATCAATTCATTAAAGCTTCAAACATTTCATCAAATGTAAATTCATCATCGGGGGTTTCGGAACTTACCTCTTCGTTGTCGTCCGCCATGAAGCATATGTTTGCGACTTCCTTTTGCTCTTCTTCTTCGGAAGAAGATTCCTCGCTATCACTCCAAGTCGCCATATAAGCCTTCTTTTCTTTTTGTAGGCTTTCTTCAATCTAGGACATTCATTTCTAAAGTGCCCCGGTTTATTACATTCATAGCATGTCAAGGGGTCTTTCTCTTTTTTCTTGTCCTTGTCCTTAATCTTATCCTTTTCTCCTTCCCACTTAACTCCAAATTTTTTCTTGTGGAAGGGTTTCTTTTTCTCATAAATCTCTTAAATTTCTTTGCTAAGAGAGCAGTCTCATCATCATCATCATCATCATCATTGCTGCTGCTCTCTTCATCTTTTGCAGCTTTGAGGGCAATCATTTTCTTTTTCTTTGAATCCTCCTCAACATGCTGCCTCATAGTCAGCTCATGGGTCATTAGGGATCCTAGAAGCTCCTCTAAGGGTAAAGTATTGAGGTCCTTAGCTTCTTGGATTGCAGTCATCTTTGCTTCCCATGATCTTGGTAAAGACCTAAGAATTTTTCGAACAAGTTCAGAGTTAGTATATGTCTTACCAAGACTTTTCAAACCATTTACAATGTCAGTGAATCTAGTGTACATGCATGCAATGGTTTCAGATTGTTCCATGTAAATAATTCATATTTGTGAACAAGAATATTTATTTTGGATTCTTTACTTGATTGGTACCCTCATGGGTAACCTCTAATCTATCCCAAATCTCCTTTGCGGAATTACAAGTGAGATTCTATTGAATTCATTAGCGTCTAATGAGCAATATAGTACATTCATGGCTTTAGCGTTAAGCTGTGCCATTTTCCTATCATTATCATTCCAGTCCCTTTCGGGCTTAGGAACAATAGTGCCATCAATAACGTGTGTGGGTGTACTAGGTCCATTAATTATAACACCCCAAAGCTCATAATCAGAAGCTTGAATGAATATCCTCATTCTAGCTTTCCAATAAGAATAGTTTGAGCCATTAAAAAGTGGAGGTCTATTCGTAGAATGACCTTCAGCAAAAGAACCAACTTGTGTTGCCATTTGGAACTTTAGCTCTTGATCGTGTGATCAAAATCTAATGAGCACTAGCTCTGATACCAATTGTTGGCCCAGATGGCAACCCAAGAGGGGGGGGGGTGAATTGGGTTCTTAAAAAATTAGCCCTTTTTAAATAGTTTGCTTGAGATTAATGAAGGCAAATGCAAAGTAACTATAAAGTGCAGTGAATAGAATAGAGATAGAGATAGAGTCAATAGAACACGGCAAACACAAAAGATTTTATAGTGGTTCGGTGTATCCAACACCTACGTCCACTCCCAAGATTCACTTGGGTCCACACTATAATCACTCTAGATTACAGCTGAGTTGTTTTCCAAGCTCACAACTCAAACTTGTTGTTTTACCGGGTGCACAACGAACCCAGCTGGTTTTCAAAGGCTCACCAGCACAAAAACCCTAACACAAGCTTTACCAAGCTTGTACCGAGGTAAGACTACCTCCACTAGTTCAATCCCCCAGATTGAACTAGATACAAACAAATGAAATATGTTTTTCAAATACAAAGCTCCTTAATGAGCAGATAATCAAATAATATAACAAGTTTAGAAAAGCCTGATTTGAAGATGGTTGGCTTTTGAGCTTTTCTTCTTTTCTTCTTCTTCTTGCTAGGTTGAATCAAGCCTCAGCTCCGATTCTTCATAGTTGAAGCAGTTGAGAAGAGTTGAAAAGCAAGAAACTGAACTTCTTTCTCCAAGTTGGGAAATCCACAAAAACTTGATTTGAATGCCTTGGATTCCTCTTGAGCTTTTTGGAGTGGAGTGGATTTGAGCTAGAAGGTTTTCCTTTCAAGATTCAAGCTCTCAGATTTTTGAAATGGGATTTGTCTATCTCAGATTTTCGGATTGTTTCTTCTCTTTTTCGTCTCTCTTTTCTTGAACAATAGACTCCCCATTTTATAGATTTCTTTTACACCCTTTTTGGAATGAAACTATCCGTTGGAGTGTACCTTCTATCAAAATATATCCGTTAGAAATGAGTAAAAATAGAAAAGTTACCGTTAGAGCTGATCTGGCAACTTCGTTTTTCGTTCCAGGTGGGTTGGAGTCGACTCTAACTTTTCTGGAGTCGGCTCTAGCTCGAGGCGATTTAAAATGTTATTTCCGGAGTCGTCTCTGGCTTTTTTGGGGTCGACAAGATGCTTTTCGGAGTCGACTCTAACTTACCCGGAGTCGACTCTAGGTTGGAGCCAGAAAAATTGACTTTCTGCTCCGTCTGTGAGAGTCGACTCTCACAGTCTCGGAGTCGACTCTAATGGCCGTGCCAGTTCCGGAGTCGGCTCTGTGATTCTCGGAGTCGACTCTAATGTCTGCAATTCTTACCTAGACATTAGATTCGATCCAGAACACATTGTAACACTTGATTTTGATCTTTCAATAGTCTTATAGGCTGAAACACTAAATCAAAATCATTAGAGCCTTCAAAAATTATACTCACATAGTTTTGTTAATCATCAAAATCATCAATTGGGTCAACAGAATCGTTAGCCCATTTATAAATGCAAGGTTCTTCTTTATTCTTAATAAAGCCATAAGATTTGATCACTTTATCAAATCGTATGTTCCAACTCTAGATGCTTTCTTAAGTCCATAAATAGACTTCTGTAGCCTGCACACTTTAGACTCGTCTTCAGATATAAAACCTTCAAGCTGTATCATATACACCTGTTCTTCTAAATCACCATTTAGAAAAGCGGTTTTAACATACATCTGCCAAATCTCATAATCGAAGTATGCCGCTATAGCTAGCATAATCCGAATGGATTTCAGCATTGCCATAGGAGAAAACGTTTCGTCATAGTCAATACCATAACATTGACGATACCCCTTAGCAACCAAATGTGCTTTATAAGTCTCAACCTTTTCGTCTGCGCCTCTTTTCCTCTTGAAAACCCACTTACACCCTATGGGTTTTATCCCTTCGGGTGGGTCAACTAATGTCCATACATTACTGTCCTTCATGGAATCAAGTTCGGATTTCATTGCCTCAAGCCATTTATTAGAGTCAGTCCTTTGCATAGCATCCATATAGGTGATCGGATCCTTGTTGTTCTCATCGAGTTCAACAGGATCTTCATTCTGGACCAAGAAACCTAAGTATCTGTCCGGTTGATGTAGTACTCTACCAGATCGCCTTAATGGTGCAACTAAAATGGGTTTTGAGTTTGATCTAATCAACTCAGATTCTAAGGGTTCACTGGTTTGTGTTGTTCCTTCTACTTGATGAACTTCCTCAAGTTCAATATTAGAGCTATTTGTTCCTTCACTAAGGAACTCCTTTTCAAGAAAAACTGCTCTATTACTAATGAACAACTTTTGTTCTTCAGTATTGTAGAAGTAATATCCTTTAGTTTCTTTCGGATAGCCGATGAAAAAATATTTGTCAGATTTGGGTTCAAGTTTATCTGATTTTGCACATTTCACATAAGCCGGACACCCCCAAACTCTCAGATAGGTAATAACCGGTTTATGTCCATACCACATCTCATGTGGAGTTTTAGAAACAGACTTACTTGGAACCTTATTAAGAATATGACAAGCTGATTCTAATGCGTATCCCCAAAATGATATTGGCAAGCTTGCAAAACCCATCATGGACCGAACCATGTCTAACCGAGTTCGATTCCTTCTTTTCGACACACCGTTATGTTACGGTGTTCCAGAAGGAGTCCATTGGGAGAGAATCTCATTCTCTCTTAAATATGTCACAAAGTCATTGGAAAGGTATTCGCCTCCTCGATCTGATCGAAGGGTCTTAATATATTTTCCTGTTTGTTTTTCTACTTCTTTATGATATAGTTTGAACATTTCAAATGACTCAGATTTATGTCTCATAAGATAGATATAACCGAACCTAGAAAGGTTATCTGTAAAAGTAATGAGGTAGTAATATCCACCTTTGGCATAAGTGCTCATTGGTCCACATACATCAGTATGTACTAGACTTAATAGCTCTTTGGCTCTTTCACCTTTTCCAGTAAAAGATGACTTGGTCATTTTACCAAGAAGACATGATTCACAGGTAGTTAATGATTCACAATCATCAATTCGGAGGATACCTTCCTGAGTTAACTTGTTTAATCTATTCTTATTGATATGACCCAGCCGATGATGCCAAAGATAAATGTCTGTGACATCTGTTGTTCTAGGGCGCTTACTTGAGTTGTACACTACATTCACAGGCTGTGATAATATATAAATGCCATTAGATAAATGCCAAGTCATTACAGTGACTCCATTCATAATGATATTCAAAGTAACATCCTTTATTGAAATTTCATAATTACTTTTGGCCAGAAGGCCTACAGAAATTACGTTCAATAAGAACGTTGGGCAAAAATGATAATCATTTAGTATAATGACATTTCTATTAAAAACTATTTCAAGAACTCCTAATGCCAGTACTGGAACTAATCTTCATCGCCGACATTAAGGAATCTTTCATTGTCCTCAAATCTTCTAGTGACCTTTAGTCCCTGCAATGAATTGCAAATGTTAAAAGGACTCCTGGTATCCAATACCCAGGTCTGATTATCATATACAGAAAAATTAAAAGGTGTTATCATATAAATACCTTGTTGAGCAACATCTTGCCCCTTTTTCTTCTTTGGCTTGTTTGGATCAAGTGTGGCAATGTAAAGAGGACAGTTCCTCTTCCAGTGCCCTTGCATCTTGCAATGAAAGCATTCAGCTTGACTTTTATCAACTTTCTTCTTCTGCATCTGACCACTTATAGATGTTCTAGCATGTTGCACCTTTTCTTATTCTTTTTCTTCTTCCCTTTCCCAAAGGGTTGACGCCCTACCTTAAATCCTTCAACCACAGTAACCAAACCCTTAGAGAGCTGGTTATCATTCTCAAAGTTCTGTAACAACCCCAACAAACATGGTAGTTGACTGCAGGCTTTGTCATTCAAAAATGAGTAAGGAAAGGTCGGAAGGATGGAGGCAAGGAATTCAGGATCACATCTTTTCCCAACTGCTCATGTAGGGAAAAGCCGAGCTTGCAGAGGAGTTCTATCTTCTCAATCATATACAATACATGATCAGTGACAGGAGATCCATCCCTCATTCGAGCATTAAAAATAGCACAACTAGTCTTGTGCCTTTCAATGTCATCGGGTGTGCCGAAAGATTCATTCAACACTTGAGTGATTTCTTCCGGCTGAGCATTCTCAAATCGGCAACCGAATTCATCGTTCATTGCTGCTAGCATGATGCAACGTATGCTAGTTCTATCATTGAGCCACTTCTGATAAGTGTCTTTGTCAGAAGGTGTTTGCATCATGTATCTTTGGTGCAGGATTATTCAGAATATATAGAATCCTCTCATGCTCAAGGATGATCTTAAGTTTCTAAACCAGTTATTGAAATTTGAACCATTCAACTTGTCACATCCAATAGGGACCTTAATGATAAATTAGTGGCCATTTTCTGCATAAGGAAAAACTAAAGTTTATTAGTATATAAATTGATTCAGTCTAAAGACTTGGACTTTAGTCTAAAGATTCTTCCACTATTTTGTTCAAATTGGCAGCCTCTACACCCCAATTTGAAGAATTATTCTTAATTCTTTAGTGGGCACTAAGATCTACATAGACTACATACAGGCCCAAGTAAAGCTTGGCCAACCCATATGCATATAAGAGTAGGTTCAAAACCAATTGTTTTCCCAAACAATTCTTAGTTTTCAGTTTTGCCCCATGTTCCTCTTCAGCAGGCATGGAGTGCCTCCACTGAAAGTTCTGGTTAGGTCCAACCATTAAATGATATAATCAGTGTAACCTATCAATAGACAACCAAGCCCGAGTGAAGCTCGGCCCACCTGACTGTCTATGTAATAGCTACGCTAACTTATCATATAATGAATGATAATTTCGATGGTTGATAAGCACCAGGCATGGAGTGCCTCCAATGATTATCAAGACATCGGACTCATTATCACCCACCTTAATGGGAGGCTATGATCTAGTTATCATATAACTATTTTATTTTAAGGGCCTAATAATTTTAAAAGATTTAATAATTTAAAGATAAATTGACTAATCAAGTTCTTCCACTGAATCTATGAAATCGGTAGAACGAAACAAGATTAAGTCAGGTTAAGCGGCACCTAAATCAGTCAGACTGATTTTCTTACATGCATGGGTCAACCAGAATCAGGTAAATGATCTGAATCATAAATGGTTCACCATATTGACCAGGTGAGTGAGATCGATAAGAGGGACATGCCATTAACTCGTTAAAGACGCATTAATACGAGTAGCTCCCAATTAAAAACCATTCGATCGTTGATCCTAGAGCAACTTGCCAACTCACCTTGACATCATATGGTTAACCAATTTTGATTTGATCATCTAAGAGATTCATGCTCAACCACGGAGCCTAATCTACTTCCATTTGGTTTAATCAAATACATGGACATGATCAACTACAACTATTGTTTGATTTAGAGCATCCTTAACCTAATCTAATCAATTTAGATTTGATCAAATACTCTTATAGTCCAGTTGATTTAAACCTTAGGGTCTAACCCTTTATGGATCTGATTTAGCTAACTCAAAAGATTAATTATATTTCATATTTATATGTCATATCTTTCAATCAAGCATCACTTGCATTATGTTACTACTCATAATTCCTATATTTAGATCATATATAAAAAGATTATGAATTAATATTTGACATTCAAATAAAACTCTCATAAATATTTGTATGTTTCATAACATAGACTACAAGCCATCATATCTCATATCTATATTTTTTATACTAAACATGCAAATATCATGCTTTTATACAATATCAATATAAAAATTTTTGAGAGTGAATGTAATCTATGTTTTGATGCCAAAGCTCAATTTAAATTTTCTTTAGACTAAGCATCGATGATAAAATAATCGCACGACAATATGTCATGGAATATCTCATTGAATGGGTAATTTGGATTTTTAATCCATATGTGACCATATAGCCTTGTGATCAGTTTTAGCCATAATTACATAATTAATAAGAACATTAATTTATATGCAATAAATTAGATCAATATCGAAACCATTGCTCTGATACCATTTGTAGAGAGAAATAAACTCTGAGGCATTCATATTTTTAAAATTTGATAACTCTTATCAATGCGGAAACTAAAAGATTACATATTAATCTATCTAATATGCATCAAGATCATATCTTTGCCTTAAATATAGGATCGCTTGATCTAAAATATGCATATAAATAGTCATCAAGATCATATCTTGATCCTCAACGTAAGAAGTCGTGCTTCTTGCCTTGAATCATGCCTTAAGGTTTAGGGATCATATCACTTACCTTAAGGGCAGTTGGTAAATCCTTTTTGCTCTGCAGTCGTTCAATCGTCCGGCCTCTAGTATCATCCACGCGAAGCCACGAATGATCGGATTTTCGAGAGTGCTAGCTCGCGGAAAAATGACTTTGCTGATCTTGAATCCTCCCACTTGAATCTTCCTCCAAGATCCACCAAGCTTTTGCTAACATCAGAATCACCAGGATTTTCTATTCTAACCTTTTTAGAATTACAATCCACGACATGTCGTGTGTTGTTATTCTGTGTAATCTGGTAGGAATGTCCTCTATTTATAGTCTCATTTTAGCCTGCCCATTGAATTCTGACATTAAGAATTCCATCGTTTGGAAAAAAGTAAAGAGACGCCGAACCAAAGAGCCGCGACGCTTGGTTAATTCCGATGTTCGGTGAAAAACAAAGAGACATGGCGTTTTGTTAATTCCGACGTCGGTGAGAACTAAAAAGATGTGAATTCTAACACTTAGAATTCATCGCCTGGTTGATTCAAAGAGGCACATTAATTCCACTTTAATTCTAACACTTAGAATTCCGATGGAAATGGTTTGGAGAGGATTAAATTAATACTTAAATTCTAAATGAGAATTTAATCTCTCAGACATTAGTTATCTCATCATGTGAGATACTTATGCGAGAGGTTTGGGTTCAGGTGATGGTTTAATCTGATCTGAATTTATTGGATTGAACCCACATAGATCATGGTCCTAGCCCAAATCAAATTTGGCTAGTCCTGAATCTATTTAAATCAAATCAAGTCTAATTTCAAATCAATATTTGAAATTAATTAGTCCTTCTAATAGACTTAAACCAAATTGAATCTTATTCACTTGTACTTAACCCAATTGAGATAATTCAATCAATCAAATTGATTAATTAAATCATATACGATTCTCAATCGTTGATCAGCAAATAGATCATCCTAGGAAACTTCTATGCGTGTGACTCTCTAGGTTCGAACCTAAGCCGGTAGCATAGAAACAACTTTCTATACTAATCGATGTGCCCATCTAGCAATGGAACCCGACATCCGGATAGGTCGAAGAGTTACCGAGCAAACTCCAAGAAGCCTAAGAAATAGTTACCGTATAATTCATCCTCTTGACCACAAATGCTAAGGATGGCTTAAGAGCCTGTCAATTCTAAACAGTGAATCCATAAAGTGATTTCAATTTTAGTGATCATGTGACTTTCACATGAAATGCCTTGGCCAAGGTCTTGCTAAATTGAAACACAAGCATTTCTTCTTTTAACGGGATAGGTCAAATTCCATCTTGATCCACAACTGACTACCACAAGTACTTGACTGCACCCAGTAACCTTTCGTAGCTGGATTAGAAATTCAGGTGGTCCGGTACCTAAGTACAATGAGTTGCTTGCAAGTCACCGGTTGTGATCTTCAGGCCTAAAGGATACTTATACCCATATCTTCTCGGATTAACTCTTGACAGCAGAGTATCCGGAAATGAGTCATGTTCGGTGAAATGTACTCCTACACTTTCACCTGTATGTCATACTATTGTCTCTACACTCCTTGGTTAAGAGGACAACCAATAAATATTATATACAATATCCTATAATTGATAGTACTATGGCTCTGTCATAGTATATCATTTGGTCGCGAACTCTTTTAAGGACCTTCAAAGATAAATCCTCTTTTATCGTGAAGGAAGATCCTGAGGGCTTCATTACTATTAGGAGTTTAAAGAAGATGTTCTTGTAATGAATAAACTGCCAAATAACTTTTATTAATATATCAATTTATATACAATTTACATTAGCACAATCATCAAATGATTGGCTTTAGGATACAATTCCCAACATGTTTCACATGCGCGAACCTTGCACCCACAACCGTCCAGCTAGGGGTGCAACTTGGGCCGGGTTCAACCTGAACCCGGCCCGCCAAACCCGATTTACAGCAGTGTTTAAACTCATGTTTGCCCAACCCAAACCCGAAAGACTCGGGTTTAACCCGGCTCGATTTGCAATTGACCCGGGTTAGGGTTGACCGCAATCCGAACCAAAGATAACCCAAACCCGAGGGTTACTCGAACGGGGATAGCTTATCGGCACCAAATTTTTGGAGGCATTGAAGGCGATCCGATCGGACAAGACGGCCAACTTGAGGGCAAAAAGGGCAAGGCTGTCGGTCGCAAGCGAAAAAAGGACAAAATAAAGGTGGACCATCCACGTATTTCGTTTTACTTCCCATCTCCTTCTCTTCTTTGTTTACAACACCTCCTCTTTTTTGTTTCAAGTAAGATTTTTTTAAAAAATACAATGTTAAAGCCCTTAGTCCAGCATATGCGTTCGGCAAGGAATTTTGGTTTTCCATCTTTAGAATCCATAATTTGGTGTTTATTTACTTTGAAAAAAGTAATTTATTTTATTTTATTTTTTCTCATCAACCCAAATTCCAATATGAAACTCAACCCGAATCCGATTTTTAAAAATAGGATTAGGGTTGAGGTTTTACAAATAGGATTAGGGTTAGGGTTAGGGTTAGGGTTGATCTTTTATAAATAGGGTTAGGATTAGAATTGAGGTAAACCCGAGTTTTATGAACCCAAATTGCACCCCTACGTTTAGCCTAGTGAAACGATGAGATCTTAGCATATATGCGCACAACACTGGCACGTTCCACTAATTATATCTGTTTTGATCCTACAGAGGATTAATTGAGTTTGTTTCAATTTGGAAATTTTGAACTGCAATCAAGAGTGACGTGTTTATTTAAATCTTAATTCTTAATTCTAATTGATGGCTTCAAAACCACATCGAAAAACCTATGCGCCAATAGAAATGATAACGTAGATAATAAAAATGAAAGCGTGGATGAGCTGGAAGCTGAAGTGATGATTGATTTAATAAGAAAAGATTTTCTACCAAGTATGTTCAAAGACCGCTGCAAGCCATTATTCGCACGGCATACTTTTTTGCTACGGAATATCTTTATTTTGGTTTGGGTAGTCACTCCGATAGATCGGGCGATTTTCCTGCTGTTTCGATATTGTACCATTCTACGGTCTTTATCGCTTGGGAGCGCCCACTCCCGGGTTATGTCAAAGTAAACTTCGATGGCTCTGTATCGGGCCGTGTTGCTGGATCTGAATTTATTATTAGGGGCATGAGGGAGAGCTGCTTACGACTGATGGTCATGGCTCTCTCGATATTTCCATTCCTATGGCAGAGTTGCAGGCTACTTGGGCTGGCATCACCTACGCTGTCCGCATTTTGCACTCTCAGCGGGTAGTTATTGAGGGAGATTTTCTTACGGTCATACACTGGATCAGACGGGATGCTGATCTTTGCCCCTCCCATAACCCCCTGATTACTGATATATGGGCTTCTTTCCAGTCTACCTCTGCTTCTTTGATCCGTCATATCTATAGGGAAGCCAATGATGCAACGGATTGGGTTGCCTCGGCTGTAGCACACCATTCTAGACAGTGGGAATGGCATCCTGATGATCCCTGTCTGGTTAATTTGGAGCAAATTATGTACTATGATGCTTCGGGTTTGACTTATCCCAGAGTGGTATGATCGCCTGCTTGTAACAAAAAAAAGACCGTTGCAAGCACCAAAATGGAACGCAAGGAATTTTGGGATTTGTTCGATAAAAATTATGTTAATCTTTGCAAAAAAAATTTCTAAAAATTGCTAGTAATATAATATAAAAATTTAAATACATAAATAAAATAAAAAAAATAAAAAAATATGAATTAAACTAGAACCGAGAAGTGTTAGACTCTGTCCTAAGAATCAGATTTTTGCCTCTTCATGTAGGTTATTAGTGATCTGTCCCTAAGGTACAATGACTCGGCTCGATTCGATCCTCTTATCACGAGCACGATTGCGTAGAGGTGCAACCCAATGAAACCTTCAGATGCCAAAAAAAAAAATCAATAGTAATAATAAAAATAATATAATAAAAGATAAAGAATTCTTTAATTGATTCATTCCTCAATCTGAACTTATTTATCCCATAAAAGCTCTAACGGCTCAACCCATAATGACCTTAAATGCCTGATAGCCGTTAATAGTCAGAAACGGCTTACAAAATGAATTGTTTGGGTTGTTTCTAGACGTTGATGAACGTTGGCCCTCGTAAAACGTTCAGTGAACATCCTCACGAGAGTTCCCTATTTTTTATTCAAACTTTTTCCAACAATCCTCACACAAAAGTTTTTTAAAAAATAAAATTAATATAATATAAATTTTAGGGCATCTTATACTATAGGTGAGGTGTCCTATGGACTTGAACCTCACTTAGTGTTGATTGTATATACCTAAAGGAACCATAGTGGATTTAACCTTGAACTAGGACCTTGACTCAGACTTCTACTAATCATATACATAGTATGCATCAATTGAGTTTAAGCGGTCAATGCATATTAAAGGCTTTGCGCTTAGTACCTACAATGTATTCACTAGCACATCGAATAATTTTTAATTTAAAATAATTTTAAATTTATTTTTAAATAATCATACTATTTAAAATAGAAATTAATCCAATTAATTTTTATGTGAAAATTAATTTAGAATTCTTAATTCTAAGTCAATAACTCAACTCAACATATCATAAAGTTTACATAATTTAATGGAGCAGAGGAACTATGGACATTATAATTTTAAGGTCAAATAATTTTGATATTCAATTAACACCTTAATTAAAATATCAAAATTATTAATTTCAAATTACTCCACTAAAAATTTGAAACTACACTCTCAAAATTATAAAATTAATTATATTCAAAAGAATTTGAATTGTCCATTCACTACATATAAATCAATCCTTCGGTTCATAATTAAGCTAGGTATTTTTTGTTAACCTCTTTAATTATATCTTTATCCATAAGTACCATTGATTCTATAATGAATAATATATTTATGATCTAATCATAAATTTAGCGAATCAATGGATACTGTTCATCTAACTTTTTTATGAAGGAATGGATTTTATCTTATATATTAATATTTTTGGCTACTTATGTTATTATATTTCTAATATACCAAGAATTTGATACTTCTTTATGAAGGAATGGATTCATCTTATATATTAATATTTTTGGCTACTTATGTTATTATATTTTTAATATACCAAGAATTTGATACTATATTTCTGTGTTAGTACCCGGCATGTTAAAAAATATAATACAATAAATAGGAGTCTATCAATTACTCAGAATTAAGATAGATTCATATATGACCATCATTGATTAATTTTGAATGTTCTATTTTAACAACGAAATTTATTAGAGATTCATAATTAATCACGTTTTAGTCCTATATATTCAAATTATATAAAGTTCTTTCGTTTCGATAATCTCATTATCAACAATCCGAATAAAATCGTTTCATTCAGAATGTAATGAACTGCGCTAGTAATTTTAAATTAAAAATCCCAACTTTAATTTATAATTATGTACAGATTTAGATTATTTTACTTTAAATATTAACCTTTATATATAACACTTATATACAATATTTAAAGTCATATTTAAATAATCCAGGGATTTTCAATATTTATAAAGAATCAAAACATGCATAAAAAATAATATTAATTTTTTAAAAAATTAATCAGCAAAATAATAAATCTCATTTGTTATGGACACATATCCCAACATAAACTTCTTGAGAATTATATTAGTATCTAACTTTTCACAAGCAATACATCAAATGCATACATATAACAAGTTGTCATCATGTAAATATACGTGACTTTCATTGTTTTAACCATAAAGGGTTATTTTATGTTTGTTGCAGTCATGTTATTGGAGTTATGCTACCTTGGTTTGTATGACAAGTTGTGCTACCATTCCAATTAGTCATTATATATGTAAATATTAACTGTTTCATATTTAGAAAAACTTGGTTTAAAATACTAATCTATATATGTTCACCGTTTCAGTTAGAATTATATATAAAAAATGAGACTGGATCATCAAAGGATGTATTAACGGTTGAAAGATGGCCTTTTGAATCCAAAGTTCATGACTGGTATGAGATAATTCATAAAATTTGCTTGTAGTTGTCCAAAAATGATGGACAATGATAGGATAAGGTGTTCATGTAACCATCGCAAGGGTAAGAATCGCATGTTTCATGAAGTGAATATAATTAAGTTGTATTTATATAGAAATGGTTTTGTATCAGATTATTATTATTGGACTTTATATGGGGAACAAGCAGTTGGGGTTAACTTGAATTACAATATCAATTATATGGATGAAGGTTCTGCTGTAATTGATCATGCAGATGGCTTTGTTAAAAATGTATTTCTTGTGGTTGATTGGTTGTTTGAGCCCTCATAGATGAGGTCAGATTACTTATAATGTAGTCAAAACTCTGCCAGAATTTTAATTTGATCTTAAATATTTAATCTCTCTTGTGCTTGATTGGTTGATAGAGGTCTCATACTTGAGGTCATGTTATTGATGTTATATATGAAATTCTGCCAAAATTTCAATTTGATATTAAATATGTAATATGTCTTGTACTTGATTGGTTGTTACAGGCCTTGTACTCTATCTAGGTCACGTTACTTATGTTATAGATGAAACTCTGCCAAAATTTCAGTTTGATATAAATATTAATCTTATATGAATGTTGCAAGCCAAATAAAAGTCTTATATGTTGTTTTTTTTTCTATTTTAGAAGGAATTTACTTGGGATTCAGAGCTTGAGAGTGTAATCAAGCGTAGATGGTTACAACATGCTGCTACACGTTATAGTGACACTTTGAGCAAGTGGAGAATATCTAGCAGTAAACCACCACGAGTTTCAAAACATGTTTGGGATAGTTGGTAGAAAGAATGATTCACTCTTGAGTTCAAGCAGCGATCTACTATTGTCTCAAAGAGCAGACTTATGAAACAAGCAGCTCAGGTTCAAATCCCTCACGATATATAAGGGGTTCTATATCCATGGTGGAGCATAGCATGTAGATGGTACATTGATCTTGATAAATTTGTTTGAATTTGTTATTTATTTATATATTAAGGCTATAAAATGTATTAATGTCATTGTTTTTATTTACTTATGTATTATGCTTGTAATTTTGTAGTTAATATATTATATATATTTTCTATGATCAGGCAAAAGAGGTCGGACATAAACAAAATCCTATAGAACTTTTTGAGGCTACACACACTAGGAAAACTACCTCAGGGAATTGAGTATATGGATCAGCAGTCCAAGGCTGTTGAAGTATTTATCAAACTCAATATTTCTTCATATTTAAATATTTGTTTGTTCGCTTTTTTTTTCATTAATCTCATGCAATTTATATTTTATCTTACCAAATTTTGTTTTCTAGGATTGAGTGCAAGCCCTTAGAGACTGCTTCTCAGCTAGTGGAGGGATCGAATGAGCCATGTAAGTTAGATTTAGTTATTTTTAGAAGTGGCTAGTGTTTAGAAAAAATAGCGCGTATACGGGATGGGCACCAAGGCATCACATTTCTATACACTACAAGAAATAAAAGGGTCATTTGCGAGTGATTTTTTAAGGGAAAAAGGAAAAATCTTTCAAAGATTTATATTTTTGATGGATTTTTGATGGACAAATGATCATCAGAAAAACCCTCCTTGAAAATTTTTTTGAGGAATTTTTCAAAGGAATTTTATATGTTCTAAGAGATTTTCCAATGGAATTTATCTCTTGAAAATTTCTAATAGATTTTTCAAGAGACATTTTTTGAGGGATTTTTTTGAGGGAAAATTTTTTGAGGGATTTTTTTCAAGGGATTTTTTGAGGAAAAAAATTTGAGAGATTTTTCAAGGAAAAATTTTTGAGGGATTTTTTAGGGAAAATTTTCAAGGGATTTTTGGAGGAAATTTTCCAAGGGATTTTCCAAGAAAAATTTTTCAAGGGATTTTTTTTAAATTTTAAATGGCTTTTCTTAATTTTTGAGAAAATTATCCATTTCTAAATAAATATCTAAGGGAACAATCCCTCAAAAAATCGCTTTTCAAGAAACAAAATCCATTGCAAAATCCCTTACAATATTTAAATATGACCTTTAAAAAACTAAAAATAATTTTTTAATATACTGATTTATATATACAAATAATCCATTTAAACAAATCCATATTCATAAATATGACATATTAATCCATAATCATCACAGTAAATATAATATATTAATGCACTTAATATATAAATTACAAATTATAATCACCATAAACATGATTTTCTCATATATATATATATATATATATATATATATATATAAAAAAAAATTCACAAGTGTCATTATATTCATATTCATAACAAAAGAAAAAAGTATCACAAACAAATATCCTCCCAATCATAGAAAAAAAGGATCACAAATAAGTCCATAAATCTTCTCCCACTCCTAAATTCACTCCTCAGGAACTTGTGAGGATGTGTGGCCAGAAGATAAGGAGCATGTTAGTAAGCTAGCCTATAATCCGAGTCTATAAATCCGTTCCTTGTTTACTTCAACTATTTCTTTTCATACATGCATCATGGAGGGCTGAGGCTGCTGCTGTGATGATTCTGCACCATCCTCTCCAATTGAGCTCTGACTTAATTGCACCTCTTACCACTTCTATATAAAATTAGTCTGTGAAAGATATTAGATACAATGAGTTAAACATACAAATAGTATAAATATGTAAATTAAAGTAGAGTTTTTTAAATACTTACATGTGTTATCTCTATCTTTTATTTACCCACTGATTCCCATTCTTTTTTATATGGGTGTATCCAAAGAGCTCATCTAATGTAAGTGCTCAGTTCAACTTCTGCGTCTGAATTTCTTAATATAAATAGCATTAGCAATTTTTTTAAAAATATTATATGAATGAGAAAAAAACCTATAACTTTCACAAACACACACAAAGTAGAAGATTAAAACTGTGACGGACACACAAAGTCGAAGTTTAGAACTATCACAGATTCCCTAATATTTATCAATCTCTAAACATCCCATGCAATATGGACTCTTAACTCTTCTAATTGTTTGGTAAAGCATACTGTGGCTTGTAATCAATCGTAAAGGATTAACTCAACAGTAAACCAAGTGAAAGTAACAAAAATAGTGGATTGATCATATGCACAGACTGCGGGTGCATATCGTGCAAATAATATAGATACTGTGCTGGAGAAGTAGACGGCTAAAGATCAATTGAGACAGCAAAAGTCATGTTCACAAATGGAGGAAGAAAACTTCCAACAATTGTATTAATTCATTAAATATTACGGGAATTAGAAGGCATGCGACAAATTTTACAAAGAACGAAAAAAATGGAGATATAAATGGATAAATTAGTGGGAAACCTCTGTGTTTGTTATGGAACACATGTTTTCCAACAAAAACGGCAATTTCACTGCAAGCCCATATAATAAACTTAGTGATCTAAAGCCCATGCAGTAATGTTTTTTTTTTTTTTTTGGTACACACGGGCGATCATACTAGTCTTGTGTGAATTAGCCCAGATACATCAGAATACAAAATTTGCACCAAAACAGGAGGACATAGGTCTCAGCCTCCATAGCCAATGGCCAGTGTACTGAGCCACGGAAGCCGCCACCCAGTCAGTCGCCGAGTTGGCTTCACGGAAAATATGACATATCTAGACTAAATCCACTTCTTGAAGAATGGACCAGGTGTCCCAAAGAATCGGATTGATGGGGCCTGCGGGAACATTCTCCTTCCATAACCACCTAATAACCGTCAAAGAATTGCCATCGATAACTAATCTATGGGCATGAAGAAACTTAGAAGCATAAGTAATACCTGCCCAGGCCCCATAAAGCTCGGTCATAGGGACAGAGGAGTCGAGGGTACCAAATCCGCCCACTGCCAGCATATCGCCCTGAGGCCCACGGATGATAAAGGCCGATCCAGCAAGTCTGCCACGGACACTACCATCAAAGTTGATTTTGACGAACCCTAGAGGGGGGGCTCGCAGGAAATGAAAACCGTATTCCGGTTCGCTGCCGAAGCAGCAGGGAAACCCCAGAGGCCAGAGGAGTCATGATCAACCGCTTGAGTAGCACAGGCACAATCAGCAAACAAAGCTCTAATCTTCCACACAAGCCGATGGGAAGAAATGAAGTCGTCTATGAATATAATCTGGTTCTTGTTAACCAAATCTGATAGGCCGTGGCCGCCCAGAGACCGCATTGATGCTTCGGGGCCCTTCGGAGATCATGAATGAAAAGGGAGCAAGGGGAACCATAAACATTCGCTCTACAATTATAACCCATTAGATGCTAAATCCGTCTAGCACGAGGGCATATGAATATAGTATGGTCAGTCGTCTCGTTCTCCAATCCACACAGAGGGCAAATTTCCTGGATTGGCACACCCCTACGAGAGAGCAGGGCACTAGTCGGAAGACATCCCAAAGGAGCTTCCAGATAAACAGCTGAACCCTAGGAAAAGTGAGGAGCGACCAGATCCAAGCAGCCTCATTCGTACACTGGGACTGAGGCCTAAAAAAGTTCGTAAGGTCCTTGAGAGGGGCCCTAGAAAGGGAGGATCTCTGCCATAACCTGACATCAGCTGAGGGACCAGAGATAAGATGAATTGAGAGAATCTGCTGAAAGAGTTCCGCACTAAAGAAATGGGAGACCAAGTGGGTATGCCAGGTGGGGGAATCTGGTGAGATCAAATCCTTAACCCTCAAATTAGTGGGGACATCAATACTAATGAAAGAGGGCCACCGAGATAGAGAGAGCTCAGAAATCCACGAATCCTGAATAACATCAATAGAATGACCATCACCTATCATCCATGAGATATTCTGCATGATAGAGTCACCATACTGACACACCTCCTTCCAAAAAGAGGAACACCCCCGGGATGGAATAATGTTCTCCCTGGACTGCTAGTCACCATACCTCGCACGCATCACGAAGCTCCAAAGACATCGTGGCTCCAGGAGGAAACGTGATGCATGCCTGGCCAATAAAGCTGTCCGCCTTACCATCAGGGATTGGATCCTGAGACTACCTTCATGAATTGGCATACATATCGTGTCCCAAGATAGAAGGTGAATACCGTGACCGTCTTGCATTGAAGCCCATAGAAAATCTTAAAAACATCTCTCAAGCCTCCGAAGATAGGTAGACGGGATGGCCGCATTCGAAAGCAGATAAAGAGGAAGGGAAGAAAGGACCGACCGAATAATGGTAACTCTAGCCATCATCGATAAGCCAGTGACTTGCTAACCCTCAATACGCTGTCGAACATGCCTCTCAAGATCCACAAAATCAGAACATCGGGATGTCTACCGGTCATGGGAATCCTCAGATACATAAACCGATCGGCCTGAGTAGATATACCCAATAGATTGGTAATAGCTTCTTTGGTGGATCTGGGTGTCTTTGGGCTAAAACAGATTGAAGACTTTAGAAGATTGACCTTCTGCCTCGAAGCCTAACAATAACGCTGAATAATGGAATCGAAGGAAGCCACATTAGCAGTAGTAGCCTGACCCAGAAGAATATAATCATCGGCAAACAGAAGATGAGAAACGGAAGGGCCCCCAACTCCCGCCATAAAGGAGACAATCCTCTGATTAAGTTGAGCCTGATGGAAAGCTCGGGAGAGATCATCCACAGCCAGAATGAATAGAAGGGGTGATAAAGAGCACCCCTGACGTAATCCCACGGAAGAATGAAAAAACTCGGTTAGACTCCCATTAATGATCAGAGAGAAAGACAGTCTCTGAATACAAGCCAAAACCCACTCAATAAACATCTCATCAAATTCGAACTCCTGAAGAGAACAGTGCAAGAAGGCCCAACTCAGTCTATCATAAGCTCTCTCCATATCAAGCTTAACTGCCATAAGGCTACGTCTGACAGGAGCTCGATAGAGATCATACATAAACTCCTGAGTGATGAGGACGTTGTCCGAGATAGAACGACCTCTAATGAACGCCCCCTGTTCCACGGAAATAAGATGGGGAATGACCCGACGAAGACGGCTGGCTAAAAGGCGGGCACATACCTTATACAAAGTAGTGCACAAGCTAATCAGCCAAAAATGCCGAGGTAGGGAAACATTCGAGCGCTTGGGCACAAGAGTAATAAGAGTCTGATTCCATTCCTCTGGAATGTGCTTCGATTGGAAGGCAATCTGAATAGCCTGAACCACCTCCTGCCCAACAATCTCCCAGTAGTGCCTAAAAAAAGAAGGGCGGAAACCCATCCGGCCCCGAGGCCTTGTCTGGACCAGGCTTCCAAAGGGCCTGGCGAACTTCCTCCTCATCGATCGGTTTGACAAGCATGGTATTCTCCGAAGAGGAAACCTTCCTGGAATCAGATACCTGAAGACCGGAGCCCCATCACCAGTGGACTCAGACCATCTGGACTGGAAGAAGTGAAGAAACTGAGTCCGAATAGAATGAATGTCCTCATAAAAATTCCCCTCAGCATCAGCTACCCTCCGAATCCTATTAGCTGCCCGCCGCTTCAGCATAGCCTGGTGAAATAATCTGGTATTACGGTCCTCTTCACGGATCCACTGAACCCTGGACCTTTGCCTCCAATATAACTCCTACTACCGAAGAAGGGAGTGGTGATGAGCAAGATTCTCCCGCAGCAAGGATAGATCAGAATCCAATAGAAAGCCATCGTGATCTTCTTTCGCTTGGAGGGCACTGATTACAGCTTCAGCTTGCTCCACTTGCCTCACCAGATCCTCAACTTCCAATCTGTTCCAAGTGGAAAGTCTGCATCTGGCCATCATAAGACGACGAGATAACCGATAGACAACATTGCCCCTGATAGGAAGGTGCCAGATCTGAGAAATAATAGTTCGAGCAGAAGAATGGAAAGTCCAGAACCGCTCAAATTTAAACTGTTTCCTCTGATACTAATCAGCCTCCGTGGAAATCAAAATGAGACAGTGATCCGAGGCGATTCTTGGAAGGTGAGTAAAGAGATAGAAGGGAACTTTTGAAGCCATTGAGTAGTGGCCACGGCTCTATCCAGTCTCTCCTAGACCCACGCTGACCCTTGTCGGTTATTACACCAGGTGAATTGGTGCCCTGAGTACCCCAAATCCATTAGCCTAGAAGACTTGATGAATGACCTGAATTCAATTATGTCAGCTGAGCCAGTGACTCTTCTGCCCCCACTCTTCTCACTAGCCTCAGTGATACAATTAAAGTCATTAGCAATAATGGATGGAATACCATGGTCCGTGAGGGAGATCAGCTCAGACCAAAGGGCCTGTCTCTCAGGATAATCCGTACTGGCATAGATCGTCGATAGGAGACAGGGATCAGAAGTTCCTTCAGAGATAACATGACCAAGCTACTGGTTACATTGATGAAACGCATCAATCGTAATGGCTGATTCACGCCAGATGGCCAAAATGCCTCCCGATAGCCCCTCAGCCTCCACAGCATAAGAAGACCAAGAATGGGCAACCTATCTCCGAAACCTCGCCAGACTATCACCCGACAGCCTGGTTTCTAACAGGACACATACATCAAAGTTATGTAATTGCATCAATCTACCAAAAGAGGAACGGAATGAGGGCTTATGAGCACCTCTTACATTGCAAATTAAGATCTTCATTAATTAACTGGAGGTAGATGGGACCCCTCCCTGGTCCTCTGACATAAAGCTATCAGTGTGGCACCCAACAAGCTGTGAACCATCCTCGGAGTTCTGAATAGGACTGGCCTTCAGAGAAACTGAGTCAACTTCAATGTCAGCTGAACCCTGTCCCACATAATCACCAGAGGACGCCTCACAGTTCTGATCAACTTGCCTATCCGGGTTGACCATCACCACCTCCTGACCAACCTTTAGACAGCAGGGGGGCTGGGTCAGGCAAACCATAGAAGGAATGATATCCACTCGACTTTTGACATTATTACCCTTGCCTTTTCCTTTCCTCTTCTCCGGTTTGGAAATAGACCTCGGAGGCAGGCTATCAACTGGTCTGGCCCTCTTGAGGGGACCCGAAAACAGATTTCTATTATCCAAGTGGCCCCCTTCATTCGAGTCCAAACTCAAAGAGGTAAAAGGGTTAGACGAAAGCAAAGATTGGGACTTGTGGGAGTCAGGGGCCCCAGCCTTAGTCAACTGAAGCGGCTCCCTTGCTGAAGCTTTAAAATGGCACGCGCCTGATGAACCAGCACGGCCACCATCTCAGCATCAGCCTTCTACCCTCCCTCCTTAGCCAACAACTGCTTCCCTCTAGCAGATCCCTTCAAATCGGCCGGCACCTGTTGAATTGGCATAACCACGGAGGCAGAAGCGACATGAATTACCTGAGCTTCCGTTGATTGCTCCGAAGAACGCCTACGACGCAGCTTACCTGTGTCTTCCAGCCCACATCAAGGCTCGGATCAATGCAGTAATGTTAAGTGAGCTAGGAAAATGCTTTATGATTAAAATTAATAAACCATACTAATTCATGAGACGATGGGTATCAATTCAGCACATGCTTAACTGGCATCACCTTGTTGATGACCCACACTAGGATTGCACATCTTCTCTTTCCCAGAGTTGTGAATCTTGTGATATTTTAGCTGAAGCATCCAGAAGAAGTGATTCCGCAATAGAGCAGGTAAACTAATTTCAAGTCAACAAGAATATGAGAAATAACATACCCTTGGCCTTAACATCCATGCCATCAAAATTAGACACCAAAAATGAAAATTGAAATAGGTAGCTAATGTACTATAATGTATAAAAGAAACAAAACAACCTCCATCGGCAAGTTCATCGGCCTTCTATCGCTGCCAGCTTGAAGACAAGGCCAATGGCCGTACTTGAGAACATGGTTGTACCATTGTTTAAAATACTGGACAACATAAATTTTTCCAGCCTCGTCTTCTAGGGCAAACTTGAACAAAATGCATCGTTCTCATATCACAATATGGTGCCGGCCAGCCCGACAGGTTGCAGTCATGCTAATGGTAAAAGATGGCTGCCCTACCATCCAAGCGGAGCATGGGGACCAACTAAGCTGAACTTGGGCATATATTTCTTGATGCCAACAATGCATTTGAGTTAGCATCACTCGCCCACCGCTAGACACCCGCGTTTAACATGACACTTATAACTAGGACGCATAGACCATAATATGCTGAAATTAAAAATTTTATAAAATGACTTCCTGTGAAGTTATCAGAATTGAATTTGGCACCGATTGATCAATTGGATGAATATTCAAACTGCATGAATAATAAAAATATAACTATAAAAATAAATAAAAATATTTTTTAATAAAATTTAACTAATTTGATAGTTTTAAGATTTAGATATTTATAAATTAAATTATAATAAATAAAATATACACATTATTATAATAATATTAATTTTTTAAAAATTATTTAAAATTCTCTACTTTGGTTAGAGACAGTGTGATGTGAGAGATGGTTAAAAAAGACAAAAAAAAGGATCAAAATAATGAAAAAGTCTTTAAAAAAGTAATGATGATATCTAAATAATGCGGCTTAAAGTATAACTTTGAAGAATCCGTCACTAAAATCCATCACTAATCTAATCTACTATAAGAAAAATATAATTTAGCGACAAAAAAATCCATCGCTAAAATTATGAATTCCGTCGTTCATCTAAGTTAGTGACGGAATTGCGATGGATACAATTCGCTAATCTAAGTTAGTGATGAAATTGCGACAGATATAATCCATCTCAAAAATGCGTTTCGCAAGATATCAGGCGATGAATATAATAGACGTAGCTAACTTAGTGAGAGAATTAGCGAAGGAAAAGTTGTCGTTAGCGAAGGATTTGCGATGAAAAATCCATCGCTACTTAACGAGGAATTTGCGATGAAATATCCGTCTCTAATTAGCGATGGATATAAATCCATCGCTAATTAGCAAGGGATTTGAGACGAAAAATTTGTCACTATTTTATATCCATTGCTAATTAGCGATAGATTTTTAGTTGCGACTAAAAATTCATCGCTGATTAGTGGTGGATTTATATCCGTCGCTAAATATTCTGACAACGAATTTTTCATAGCTAATGATGATGAGCATTTAGTGACCGACATTATTTTGTCGCTTATCTTTTTTAATATATGATATTTTTTAATTTAATTTATTTTTGTAATTTTAAAACTTAATTGAATGAAATGCAAATATTAATTTTTTAAAAAAATTACTTCAAAACATGATAAATATTCAAAACTCAAAATATAGTTTTACATGCTATTAGAATGAGGTGGATCTCTCTATAGGGTTGAAGAGTTAAAACGAGCTATCACTACTATTAGTTGTCGCATCTCAGCATGCATCTCGTCCTGAAGCTCGAGTTGAAATTCTTCGCGTATCTCTCTTTGCAATTGCTACTTTTGTGACTCTAGTATAATCTGAACCTCCTGCTACATTTTTGTGTAATAGTATCATGCAACTGCTCTGCATTAATATCCTATAATGTGGCACTAGAATGAAAGTAGGTACTACTCTGACAGCTATTGGAAAACTATTTCCCATCTGATCAGCATAAAGATGCATGAAGGGCTCCGAAGGTAGACTCCTCTATTTCCTTCTCTACACGTGTGCATTAATATAAACTCCCAATCCCTCCTAAGAAGTTCCTTAATATCCTGTGATGTGGCTGACGTAGCCACAAGGGCAATCATGGCAAAATCAAAAGCTTAAGGCGGCCCCGCCACGGCATCTCCAAGTCAGCCGAGTCGGCCCCGACTTTCCCAAGTCAGCCCTGCTCGGCCTCGGCATCTTCAAGTCGATCGAGTCGGCCCCGACTTTCCCAAGTCGGCCCCGCTCGGCCCCAGCATCTTCAAGCCGGCCGAGTCGGCCCCTACCATCCCTGGTCGGCCCCACCCCGATATCTCCAGGTCGGCCGAGTCAGCCCTGCTCGGCCTCGGCGCCCTCAGGAGAGTCAAGGCAGTCCCGACCAGTCCCGACTTTTCCAAGTTGGCCCCAGAACGATCCTGGCTGTTCAAGCCGCCATCCTTCTGACTCGTGCCGTCTGACACAACCAGGTCCAACCACTCACTGGCCACTCCATTGATGGGACCAGACCTAACTATCCGCTAGCTCCACTAACTGATGGGACGTGGCTCACCAACCATCATTTTTTCCCCTCTCCGATGGGACATGACCCACCAATCGGCCCAGACTCACACAACCCCACAAACCCCGCAGACATTCCCTTCTCACGGAACTCCACGTGGTTGTGTAGGTGTCAACCCCTTATAAAAGGATAAGTCCACTCAAAAATAAGGTACACAAACTGATACGCTCGCTATCCTGATACTCAGAGAGGGATTCCCTCTTTCTGAGGACTCATTTTTCTCCAAGAAGAGCTCGTCTGAGCTCTCCCTTAGCTGTGACCCCGGTTGCTGACTTGAGCGTCAGAGGGTCCCCACCGGAGCACCCCTTCGGTCTTGGGACTTTTTTGCAAGCCATCCGATCAGGCATGGATTCGTGGATTAAGCAGCTTTCTTCTCCCGATGTTCAAGACCGATGATCAAGCATCATCATATGGCGCGCCAGGAAGGGGCCTGCAAAAGCAAAGAAGGCCCGAACCCTACAGTATACTTCTCTTTTCTCTCCTCCCAATAATGGTGATGACACGAGCTCAGGATGCCTCAGTTAGTCACCCTAGGAGGCATCTTCCCCCAGCTAGGCAGTAGGAGACCAACCTCCCTGCCACTGATCCTCCTGTTACTTCCCCGCAACCAGAGGCGACTGCCTCGACTGCAGAAAAACTGGCAACTCTCACTCAGTAAGTCCATACCCTCACCGCCATGGTCCACGGACTTCAGCAGCAGCAACAGTTCGTGGCCACCCAGCATCAGGCTACTCCCCCTGCTAGTCAACAGTCTGCAAGGGGAGGCTCTCCTCAGTGAGAGGCTGGTCGTTACCGTGCTTCTCCAAGGAAGCCTCGCCGTGATCCCCCCAAGTGGCCACGATCTTCAGATTGTGGCCCGAGCAAGTTTCCTCCCGAGCCGCACCGTCAGGAGGAACCAAAGCGGAAATCCCACCTTCCGCGTCCTTCTCCTTCTTCTTCGTCTTCCTCTTCTTCATCCTCTGAGCTGCCTCGGAGGGCCCCGACGATCAGCCGCTAGGCGGAGGAGTGCCTGGACGAGTACAACCGGTGACTAGATGAGCTCGCCAGGAAGATCAACAACCAACCGGAGGAGGAATATGACACCCGTCCTCCTTATACTCGTCGGATACTGGAGGAGCCCATCCCCTCTAGATTCTGATTCCCCCAGATAGATTCGTACGATGGTACGATGGATCCTCTCGACCACCTCAAGAGTTACAAGGCCATGATGCAAGTTCAGGGTGCCTCGGATGCCATTCTCTGCAAGGCTTTCCCTGCTACTCTGTAGAAGGCTGCTTGCGCTTGGCACTCGCGCCTGTCCCCCACAGCATCAACTCTTTTCGAGAGCTGGAAAGGGCCTTTCTAGCGCATTTTGATACCTGCCGACGAATCTCAAGGGTCATGGACAGCCTCTTCTCCATGCGTCAGAAGGAGGGGAAGTCACTGCGGGGCTTTGTATCTCGGTTCAAGACCGCCGCCCTTGAGGTATATCATCTCGACGATGTGGTGGCAGCACTAGCGCTGAAGTCGGGGCTCTTCCCGTCCCGCTTTACCTTTTCTTTGGATAAGAAGCCCCCGAGCTCTTACTCCGACCTCCTCCTCCGGGCTCAGAAGTACATCCATGCGGATGAGGCCGACCTCACCCATCGGGAATCCTCAATGAGCTCTAGCCGCAAGCCTGCTCGCCCTGAGCCAAGTGAACCCCCTCGCCACCGGCGGCTTGATCCGCCTCGCCGATCCGACAACAGGTGTCGAAGCCCTGTCCCTGATGAGAGCAAGCTCACGCCTCTTCTCGCCCCTCGGTCTCACATCCTTATCAAGATTGAGGGCGAGCCCTATCTCCGGCGCCCTCCTCCTATGAAGAAAGGTCCTTCCCGCGATAAGAGCCGTTATTGCTGATTCCATCGAGATTACAGACACGACACCGACAGCTACTTCCGCCTGAAGTGTGCCATTGAGGAACTCATCCAGCGGGG
Source organism: Calamus simplicifolius (assembly GCA_900491605.1). Classification (NCBI taxonomy): domain Eukaryota; kingdom Viridiplantae; phylum Streptophyta; class Magnoliopsida; order Arecales; family Arecaceae; genus Calamus; species Calamus simplicifolius. Next base: position 9,913 of record UESW01002187.1, on the reverse strand, counting down.
CTACCTCGGCAAGTATGTCCAGAAGGTGCCGCGACCTCTACCGATGCTCATGGGGCCTCCGCCCGTTCAGGCTGCTATCAACAACACCCCCACAGAGTGGACGGTCAGGATGGTGTCTTAGGGGGCGGCTTCCCCATCTAAGTGGCTAAGGGAGGAGGAGGCACCGAGTAATGTAGTTCTTGGGGGGGGGGGATCGGCAAATGTTGATAATGTAGATAATGAAGGCATCGCCGTCTCTATGACGATCGCCAAGCACCCTGTAAAGAGGATATTAGTTGATAGTGGCAGCTCAGCTGACATCCTTACCTATGATGCATTTGTTAGGATGGGTTTATCTGTTGACTCTCTTCAGCCTGTGGCAACCCCCCTAATCGGATTCACAGGGGATTCAGTAAGGGTTGAGGGTGAGATATCCCTACCTATGACAGCCGGGATACCGCCGCGCCAAAGCACAGTGATCATGAAGTTCCTGATAGTGCGAGTTCCTTTGGCATACAACGCCATCCTCGAGCACCCAGGTTTGAATCTATTGGATGCGATTATCTTCACCCGGTGCCTGCTGGTGCAGTTCCCTACTAGCGAAGGTGTCGGGGAGATGATTGGCGAGGTCGGCTCAGTCCTGCCCTGCTATCATGCAGCGTCAAGTCCTTTGGAGGCAAAGTCAATTCCAGAGGCGCCTGACCCCAGGGAGTCCGGCAGGGGAGGAGAGCCAGCCGAGCTCCTCCTAACTGTTGGAAGATTATTGAAAAATTATATACCCCAATCCTTTTGATTTTGATGATTACTAAAAGCCATGAGTATGATAAAAGATGCAATGAGTTTATTTACATGTACAATGAATTTATTTTGAACAATCAATGAGAATGTTAAAGTTTGATATTAATCATTCTGAAAGTAACTTTAAGCTCAATGTTTAAGCTTTCAAAAAGAGATTTTATAATTCATATTAAAATCAATGAGTTTTTGGAATGCTTCTTGAATTAATTCTTAATGTCAATTTTATTGAATTCAAGTCAAAAAAATGATTTAAAATGAATCTGGAACGATTTTAAAGTGAATCAGAAAACTTTTTGATTTTCGACACGTTCCGGAGTCGACTCATGAGTTTCAGAGTCGACTCCCCTCAGAGAACAGAAATGTCTATCTATCTCGAGTCGACCCACGTAATTTCACGAGTCGACCCCCGATTTTATCGATCCGACTCCATGACTGTGCGAGTCGACTCCGCTCAGACACCAGAGGTGTGTTTTTCTGAGCACTTCGCGAGTCGACCCCCAACTGTTCATGAGTCGACCCCCGACTTTCAGGAGTCGACACTTTACTTTTGGTGAGTCGACCCCCAAACTTTCTGATCTTTTCTATTTGTTGCCCAGACGTAGTAGCCCAAGAGGGGGGTGAATTGGGTATTTTAAAAATTAATTCAATGGATGATATTGACTAACGCAGATATGTGCTTAATCAAAAGTTAATTTGCAGCGGTGTAGTGGAGTGCACAGAATAGAAAATACACAGATCAATCAAACACAAACACAGCAAGGTTTATAGTGGTTCGGTGCCAAACTCGGCTCCTACATCCACTCCCCAAAAACCCTTGGGAATTTCACTAATCGTATCACAACGATTACAACCCCCAGCCTTCCTCGGCTAGTCCTCTTGTTTTCACGGCAGAAGGCAGCCAAATCCCCTAGCCTTCCCGGCTAGTCCTCTTGTTTTACTGGCACAAGGAAGCCAATCCCCTAGCCTTCCCGGCTAGTCCTCTTGTTTTACTGGCACAAGGAAGCCAATCAAGAACTAGGGTTATCTCTAACCCTAATACAAGTTTTATCAAAGAATAACAGATAGCTCCAAATATGAGCAGATATTCAAATAAGAACTTTACAATTTTTAGAAGCAATAACCAGCAGCAAATGTAGAATGTCGACGCAGCTGAGATTTGAATCTTGCTTCAAAGGCTTGGACGATTTTTGAGCAAGTGTTGAAGGATGAAACTTCGCAGCACAAAGACTTGCTTCTCAAGATCCGAAAGTTGTAAGCAATAAACACTCTCTTTTGATTTCTTTCTTTTCTCTCTTTTGTATTCTTGATGTGTCAAAAAAATGTAAGAGATTCGCCAAGGTTTTCTTCTGAACATCTCTATTTAAACCAATCAAAAAACTATCCGTTAGATTCATTGGTAAATAGAAGAAAAGAAAAACGGGAAGAAATAAAACCGTTTGAAATATTTCCCAAATGATGAAAGCATTAAACCCATTGCTAGTGAGGGATTCCTATCCATAATCAAAAGAAAACGGTCAGCATTCATCAAAATAGAAATGAGAGAGAGAAAGAGCATTAAATGAGAGAGAGAGAGAGAGCATTAAACCAAAGTTGGCTGAAATAAATTTTCAGCAACTCCCAAAGAGAAACGTGCGGCCAACAATGGAAAAAGGGAGAAACCAGTAAGCTAGCTTTTCTCCCAAGCTAGCTAGCTTGTTTTCAAAAAACCCACGGCTGAATTGATCAGCCCTCAAACCATCAATGCAAGGGAGGAGAATAAAGATAGCTAACTATATGGTTAGCTCTTTTTCAACATCCCACGGCTAGCAACAAAAGCAAGAAAACAAGTTAGCTAAGAGCCATGGTTTCATGCTATAAAGGAAAAGTAGTTAGCTATGGAGCTAACTAAGGCACAAACTAGTTAGCTCTTTAGCTAACTAGCCATATAAGAAAAAATCCAACGGCTTCATGAACAGAAACAGATTTAAAAACAGTTAGCTTATGAGTTGGCTATGAAAAGGTGTATGAGGCCATGTAAAAGATAGTTAGCTATATAGCTAACTCAATCCAAACAATTCATGCGGCTAGGATGAAAGGATTTAAAAATAGTTAGCTTATAAGTTAGCTAGATAAAAGGCAAACCTATTCATGACAAAATAGCTAACTCCCAAGCCATGAAAACAATAAAGATAGTTAGCTTATAAGCTAACTCCCAAAGGGAATCATGAAAAGATGGTTAGCTTGTAAGCTAGCTTTCTCAATAAAAGCTAAGGGAGATGGTTTCATGAAAAGGAATTCTTATCATCCAGCTAACTCATAAGTTAGCTATCCATAAAGGTGTGAAGCCATGATAAAAAGATAGTTAGCTTATGAGCTAACTCTATTTTGAATTCATGCGGCTGATTTGAGAAAGGGAGGAAAGAAGTTAACTAACCAGCTAGCTATTTAAAAGGTATTCTATCATGCAAAAAGCTAGTTAGCTTGTTAGTTAGCTAGATGTAAAGTTAACTCAATTCATGACAAAGGTAGCTAACTAGATAGCTAACTCCAAGGAAGCTTTTCATGAAACGTAGCAAGGAGAAATGCTTGGACAAGTTAGCTACCTAGCTAACTCGTTTTATCATGCTCACTGCCAAGGGAAAAACGCCCAAAACAAGTTAGCTACCTAGCTAACTGGATGAAAGGATAGCTAACACATAGCTAGCTATACCAAGGAGTTTTCATGCTACGTAAGATGGAATGGATGAAACAAGTTAGCTTGCAAGCTACCTCCTTCAACAAAGCATTCGGCCAAGTGGAAAAATCAGCAATAGATAGCTAGCTTGCAAAGGAAAACAGCTAACTGATGGAAGGAACAAGCTAGCTTCTAAGACAACTCTATTTATGCATGGTTCGGCTAGGCACAATGTGAGTGGGAAATAAATTAGCTAGCAAGTGGGGAAAGCTAGCTAAGAGGAGAAATAAGGTAACTCACATATTCATGCAATAATTCTAAGCAATTAAAGAGTCAATTAAATGTTTTGTAATCATCAAAATCAATTCAAGGGTCAACAATCTCAACAATCTCCCCCTTTTTGATGATGACAAAAACATACAAAATTATTAAGCATAAATCATTCAGCATACATAATCAGCATTCAAAATATAATCTCCCCCTAAATATATTAATCTCCCTTGAATATATGAAGTGATTCTTCTCCCCTAAATTTTAATTTATGCACATTATTCTTCTCCCCCTTTTTGTCATTGATCAAAAAGACAAATTTTCAGAATATGCAATAATTCAACACAATTTATGAAGAGAAGATGCAATAGATTAATTCAAGCATAGTTCATAATTCAGTCAAACATAGAAAACATATTACAAACCATTGTTTCAGCATTCATAGGATAAGGATTACAAACATTACATCAAACATAGATTAAACATAGAATGCAATCATCATTCATCATCAGAAGATATGACTTTAGGTTGCTTGGAAGAGCCTTCAGGTCGAGTGGATGATCCGGGTACGTCATTAGGTTGAGAAGGCGGCGTCCAAAGATGAGAATGAGAGAATGAAGCTCCAGGGGCAGAAGCAGCAGCAAGACCAATCTGAATTTCCAGCAAATTGCTCATCTTCACGGTGGATGCATTCAGGTGGTCAAGAGCATTCGCGGCATCCTTCGTTGTGCTGTCATTGGTCCTCATCTGGTGTGTTACCCATTCAGCCTTGGTTACAACATCTTCAAACTGGGATTTCAATTGCTCAACGTCTTTCTTAATACAATCCACTGAAGTGTCGTTGTGAAAGAACACACGACTGTTGAGCACACTAACATCATGCACAAGTTGCTTCACAGTAGTTGTCATATGATTAAGAGTTTCAAACACAGAAGAAATATGGGGTACCAAGGAGAGGTCATTGTTGACGGAAGAGTTACTATCACTGGTACTCCTATTTGAAAGTGCAATGGAAAGATCATGAACAATTTGTTTGATTTGATCTTGACTAATCAGAACAGTAGGAAGGGGTGAGTTTTGATTTTGATTGGTATAATGAGTGGAAGATTCTGGAATGTCCGGATGATCATTAAGAAACGGGTTTGACTCATTCATAGCAGCTAAAAATTGATTAGGTTGATTGAAGTCGTAATTGAAGAAATTTGGAGGAGAGCAAACTGGTGGAGGAGGATCGGATGGAATTAAGTTTGTAGGTTGAGAGATAGTTTTATCAGCAGTTCTGGTTCTAATCTTGGTCCAAATGCCATTACGTTTGGCATAGTCCATACGGTGTAGGGAGTGTGCATTAAAAATGTCAGTGTGACGCAATGATGCACTAGTTTCTCCTTTGAGTTTCACATTATGAAATTCAAATACGTAAGTGAGAAACATCCCGTATGGCAAGGCGGCTTTGGATCTACCTACAGCTTCTTTCATTATAATCATCATTAATTCTGGAAAGTCTAAAGGAGTTCCTTCTAATATGTTAAACATTAGTCCTATGTCCCTATCAGTTATGGCATTAAATGACCAGCACGAGGGGCAAATATCTTTGCAATAATACTGTGTAGCAATCTATTCTCAACATTCAACATGTTAGCATCAAGATTGTCTACATTAGCATTATCATCCTCTAAGCCCAAAATAGAAGCAATTTTAAAGTTTCGATCGCTAGGAAAATATGTCAAGATACCATCGGATGGAATACCTAGGGCTGACCCTAGCACATCACTATTAAAATTAATTTTAACATTTTTAACAAGTGAAGAAATAGTTCCAATCACCAAACTAATATTTTCATAAAATTTTGATTCATCTAAAGGTTTAGTAAATATATCTGCGAGTTGTTTTTCAGTGTTTACAAATTCCAATACAATGTTGCCATCATTAACATGATCTCTAATAAAATGATGTCGGATTTCTATATGTTTTGTTCTAGAGTGTTGAATAGGATTTTTAGTTAGACAAATTGCACTAGTGTTGTCACATTTTATTGGTATTCCCTTTTGTTTGATACCATAATCCTCTAGTTGCTGCTTAATCCACAAAATTTGAGCACAGCAACTTCCAGCTGCAATGTATTCGGCCTCGGCCGTAGACAATGCTACTGAAGTTTGCTTCTTGCTAAACCATGAGATTAAGTTAACACCTAGGAATTGGCAAGTTCCACTAGTTGATTTTCTGTCTAGTTTACATCCAGCAAAGTCTGAATCGGTGTATCCTATTAAGTCAATGCTAGATTGTCTGTCATACCAAAGTCCTAAGTTTTTAGTTCCATTTAAATATTTAAATATTCTTTTAACAGCAAGCAAGTGTGATTCTTTAGGATTAGCTTGATATCTGGCACACATGCAAACACTAAACAGATATCAGGTCTACTGGCAGTTAAGTATAACAAAGATCCTATCATTCCTCTATAAAGTTTTAGATCTACAGATTTTTCAGAATTACAAGCATCAATTCTACAAGATGAGCTCATAGGGGTACCGATACTTTTAGATGTCTCCATGCCAAACTTTTTGATCATCTCCTTGATGTACTTGGATTGGCTTATGAAGATCCCGTCATTGCTTTGCTTGATTTGGAGTCCGAGAAAATAATTCAGTTCTCCCATCATACTCATCTCGAATTCTCCCTGCATAAGCTCAGCAAAATCTTTGCATAACGAGTCATTAGTGGCACCAAATATGATATCATCTACATAGATTTGAATAATTAAAATATCATCATTTTGTCTTTTAATAAATAAGGTTGTATCGACATTTCCTCGAATGAATTTATTACTAATCAAGAACTTGCTTAATCTTTCATACCAAGCCCGGGGAGCTTGCTTCAAACCATACAAAGCTTTGTTTAATTTAAATACGTGGTTTGGAAACAAGTGATTTTCAAAACCGGGTGGCTGTTCCACAAATACTTGTTCAGCAATATATCCATTTAAGAAAGCGCTTTTAACATCCATTTGATATAATTTAAAATTCAAAACAAGCAACAGCAAGAAGTAATCTGATAGCTTCTAATCTAGCAACAGGGGCATATGTTTCATCAAAATCAATTCCTTCTTCTTGATTATAACCCTTAGCTACTAGTCTTGCTTTATTTCTTATTATGTTACCATGTTCATCTAACTTATTTCTGAAAACCCATTTTGTTCCAATAATTTGATAATCATTAGGTCTTTCAATAAGTGTCCAAACATTATTTCTTTCAAATTGATTAAGTTCTTCATGCATTGCATTTAACCAATCAATATCATTCTTAGCTTCATCATAACATTTAGGTTCAATTTTAGAAACAAATGCTAAGTTATTATATGTATTTCTAAATGTCGATCTTGTCCTAATTCCATGAGATATTTCACCAATAATTTGATCTTTAGGGTGACTGTGAACATACCTCCATCCTCTTTCTAAGTCATCATTACCTTGTGAGGCTTCAGGTGGATTAGGATTGCTTTCTTCATTTACCTCTTGTGTATCTGATTCATCTTTGTCCTTCAAGGTGATGTCTTTGAGTTGATCTTCAATTTCATCTGCATCAACTATACCTTTTCTCTTCCTTAAGGGAAGATCATTAGTTTCATCAAATATCACATGAATAGATTCTTCAACTACCAATGTCTTTTTGTTAAAAACTCTAAAAGCTCTACTATGCAATGAATAACCAAGAAAAATTCCTTCGTCAGATTTAGCATCAAATTTATCAAGGTTTATTTTTCCGTTATTCAAAACAAAGCAGCGACATCCAAAGACATGAAAATAACCGATATTAGGTTTTCTACCTTTCCAAAGTTCATAAGGAGTCTTTTTCAAAACAGGTCTAATTAATGCACGATTTAAAACATAACATGCAGTGTTAATTGCTTCAGCCCAAAAATATTTTGGGAGATTGCTTTCACACAACATGGTACGAGCCATTTCTTCTAAAGTTCTGTTTTTCTTTCTACTACTCCATTTTGTTGAGGTGTTCTGGGTGCAGAAAAATTATGTTCAATTCCATTTTCATTACAAAAATTTTCAAAATATTGATTTTCAAATTCTTTTCCATGATCACTTCGTATCGATAAAACAGAAGAATTCTTTTCATTTGTAATTCTTTTAAATAATTTTTGAAATGATGGAAATGCTTCATCTTTACTGGCTAAGAATAAAACCCATGTAAAACGAGAGAAATCATCAATTATGACAAACCATATCTTTTTCCTCCTAGACTAGTTGTTCTTGTAGGACCGAATAAATCCATGTGCAAGAGTTCTAAAGGTCTAGTGGTTGAAATCACATTTTTCGATTTAAAAGATACTCGAGTTTGTTTTCCAAATTGACAAGCATCACAGATTTTATCTTTTTCAAAAGAGAGTTTTGGCAAACCATTTACTAAATCCTTTTTGATTAGTTTAGATAATAGATCCATGCTTGCATGAGCTAGCCTACGATGCCATAACCAACTATTATCAGTTTTATTATTCATAGCAACTAGGCAATCAACATTTCTATCATTCAAATCATTTAAATCAACAATGTAGATATTACCATGCCTATGACCAACAAATTTCAGATTATCATTAGTAGGATTTTTAACAATGCATAAAGATGATTCAAATGTAACTTTAAATCCTTTATCACATAATTGACTGATACTTAGTAAATTATGCTTTAAACCTTTCACAAGTAAGACATTGTCAATAAAAGTATGAGGTGTGATACCTATTTTTCCAATGCCAATAATTTTTCCTTGGCCATTATCACCAAAAGTAACAACACCTCCATCTTTTGCCTCTAAAGTGATGAATTGAGACTCATCACCCGTCATGTGTCTTGAACACCCGCTATCCAAGTACCATTGTCTTTTAGTTGCTCGGGTTGCAAGACACACCTGCATACACAATTTTAAGTTTTGCTCTTAGGTACCCAAGCTTTCTTGGGTCCTTTCGGGTTAGTTAAAATAGTTCCTTTTGGAACCCATATTTGTTTAACTTTGTGTGTGTGACAAGTATATGCTTTGTGTCCAAATTTACCACATTTAAAGCAAGTAATTCTAGTTGAATCATCAGCATGCACATAAATATTTTTCAAAAATTTTTGTCTTCATAGGATTGTATCCAAGACCAGCTCTATTGTAAACAGCCCTTTGACTATTTAATATCATTTCTAACTTTTCTGAACTCAAAGTAAATTTATCAATAATAGGTTTTAATTTATTTACTTCATCTTTCAAATCTTGGTTTTCCTTTAGTAAAGAATCATTGTTATTTGAAATTCTTTCTTTTTCAAGAGTAAGTTCCTTAATTTCATTTCTCAAGTCTTTATTCTTTGAACTTAATTTAGCAAAATCATCTACAAGTTCATAAAAGCACCATGCAATTCATCAAAAGTAAAGTCATCTAGAAAGCTAGGACTTACCTCATTTTCATCAGCCATGAAGCATACATTTGCAACTTCAGTCTTTTCTTCTTCTTCCGAACTTGTTGCTTCACTGTCACTCCATGTAGCCAACATAGCCTTCTTCTTTACTTTCTTAAAACCTTTCTTCAACAGTGGACATTCTGGTTTGATATGTCCAGGCTTCTTACATTCATAGCATATAAGAGGTTCACTTCTTTCTTTTCTTGCTATGATCTCCTTTGGTGAATATTTTTCTTTTTCCAAATCTTTTTCTTTCATAAATTTCTTGAACTTTCTAGAGATGAGAGCCATATCATCATCTTTTTCACTCTCACTAGTTTCATCTTCACTTTCCTCATTTTGAACATTACCTTTCAATGCCATGGTCCTTCTCTTCTTTGAATCGTCTTCATCAATGTGTTGACGTTGTTGTAGTTCATGAGTCATCAAAGATCCGACCAATTCTTCAAGTGATAGATTGTTGAGGTCTTTAGCTTCTTGTATAGCTGTGACTTTTGCTTCCCATGATCTAGGCAAAGATCTCAAAATTTTTCTCACAAGATCACTGTTAGCATAAGACTTACCCAAACTTTTTAAACCATTAATAATGTCGGTAAATCTAGTGAACATATCAGTGATATTTTCAGATGAATCCATTTTAAATAGTTCATACTTATGAACAAGCATATTAATTTTGGATTCCTTGACTTGGTTAGTACCCTCATGGGTAACTTCAAGTCTATCCAAATCTCTTTAGCAGACATGCATGTAGATATACGATTAAACTCATTTG
>UESW01002186.1:174779-267128 GCA_900491605.1 Calamus simplicifolius | reverse complement strand
ACTTGGCCCTGCTAAGGTTCGGAGAATTCGCTCAGCCATGTCGAGGTTTAGAGATATGGGATTTGCAGGATCGGTTAATAGGAGAAACATAATTCTTGTCAACATCTTAGAAAAAGATGGTCGTTTGAACAAAATGCATTCGCATATGGAGAAGTCAATCACAAAGAGCAAAATATTCCAGTTAAGGGATATCTTATTGATAGTACACTCGGAGGTTGTTTTCTCCTTCTTCTTTAATTATTCAGCTCACGTCGACCTCCTAGATTTTTCGACCCTAGCACATTTATCTACCAAGGTCATCATATCGGAGAGGTTTCTGGGGTAGTTCACTTCCATAGCTAGGTAGAAGTCTCCATCCTTTGATATTCCGCCGGCTAAGGCAAACATGGCCACCTCATGGTTGAGATGGTTGACTTCCAACACGGCCATATTAAAACGGCCCAAGAAACTCTTCAAGGACTTTCCTTCCTGCTACTTTAATTCGAAAAGGGAGTCCGATCTTTGCCGGTAACGGCGGCTGCTGATAAACTGAATGATAAAGGACCGGCCAAGCTTATCAAAGGAAGCAATGGAGTTTGGCTTTAGTATGTCGAACCATATTTTGGCCGGTCCTCTAAGAGTAGAGGGGAAAGCCCGGCACAGGATCGCATCTAAGGCTCCACAGAATAGCATGATTGATCGAAAACTACTCAGATGATCATCTGGTCAGTTATTCTGTTATAAGGCTCGATGGCTAGGAGCTTTAAATGCAGTGAAACAGCTTCATTCATGATCCTTCCAGTGAAGGGCAGACCTCATTCCACCCGCGATTCTAGTAAGGAGGCATATTTGACAGCGTCTAATTTCAAGCGCAACTCCTGGGTTTTTTGCTCGACCGCCTTGGTTTGGATGGTCGGAGAGGTTGTGAGAGGAGATCGTTGTCTTGGCATCGAATAATGAGGAGAGATCGAAAGCAGGGAGTGGGCTTGTCAGGGCCAAGGGAGGCTCCTGTCTTCTTCGACTTTCGATGGAGCTAGTTCCATTTCCCCCACCTCATGATTGAATTGTCGTGGGAGACTCATGGCCTCCAGTGGATTAGGCACCATGGACTGAACTGATGTGTCTATCGAAGCAAGATGCTGTTGTGGCCAAAGGGCCATAGGAGGTTGGGGGTTTGGTGTCGTTGAAGGATTGGTGTTCTGAAGTCCCTGCACCAACTATGTCAAAGTCTGAACTTGCTAGACCACTAGGCCGAACTGGTCTTGTGTAACAAGTGCTGCAGGTGGTGGTGGACCAGCAGACTAGGACGGCTGTGGGGGCATCACGATATGCGACGGGTTAGCCCTTTGAGAAGTGGCTTGATCATGCATGTCTATGGTTGCCCTTTTTCGATTCATCATCTTGAATCCCCTCTACTAAACCTTATCTTCTAGGATTTTTCAAGTTATGAGGACTTGAGGCCCTTCCTCTAGCACCAATCTGTTGCTTCAGATTTTTATTCTCCAACCTAGGGTCGAAGAAGCGGCATTCGTTGGGATCCGAGTAGCGTTCTTTCATCCTTGCGGACCTGAAAAAATAGTCCTTGCACAGGGATTGAGGTGGGTGGTCCCTGCGGAAGACCCTTGATGCTCAAGTCAATGAAAACCTTTTAGCCACAGATAAGGTGGAGAAAGTTATTTAGAGAAGAATGCTCCAGAGAAGGTCTTTGGAGAGCGATGGCGTTGGTAAGGATTTTTCTATGTGTGCTTTCTTGAGGAGTCCTAGGACCTAATATTTCTATACTGCCGAGATGGTAAGTTGTTACATGATTCCTCGGGTGCAGTTGTGAAAGTTGGCATCTGATAAGGCCAATTGACGTATACCATCTTAAGAAGATTTTAGATCCCGTTGATCATGGAGGGAGAGCCATATCTAGCCCCCATTCCCATTTAGAAAGGCTCGTTTCGAGATTCTTGCAATCATGATGATCTATTGTATGGGATGTTCGGAGATAAGGCTCGGCCCTGCCGAGGTTTGAAGGTCAGACTTGACCCTGCCGAGGTTCGAAGATGAGGCTCGGCCCTGCCGAGGTTCGGACATATCGAAACAGTTGCTCAGCGAAGCATTATTCAGCTTACAGGGGTTGCTAACCCACAAGCGGGCCTCACTGCCTATCCATGTTAGCCGATTTTTACAAGAACATTTTTACCCCACATCAATTACTAATTTTTGTCGTTGAAGTTGAGGCATCAAATACTCCTACCATGGCAATTTGGTATGAATTGGCTTGGGGATGATGATTTAAAGATTATGCCATGAAACTATATAATAATGGACCAAAAGATTTTTAGCAATGGCATATACTTGATACTTATTAGCTATTGATTTTGATAATTAATACGATAATCATTCTCATTTGTATGTATGTAACGAATTAGTTTCATCAATAAATAATTCATGTTAGGATAGAGATAAAGGCAGACCTAAATTAATATGATAGAAATAATTAAAAAAATATATAACTATTTCTAATTTAAATATCAACTTAGTCCTAAATAAAGTAGAGTGGAGAAAGTAAATTCATATAGCCGATCCTATGTAGTTGGAAAAAGGCTTAGATAAGTTGAGTTAGACTAATATTTTTTATATTTTATAAAAATAGTATTTTTATTGTAAATTAATTTTTTATTTTTAGTAAGAGCAATATTTTGTTATTCAATATTTATTTACTAGCAATGTTTATTGTTCTATTGTAAAATGCAGACTACTTTATGATGAACAAAGTTTCATTGAACTTTCTTTGTTATTAAATTTTCGACAAATATCCAAAAAGGGAAGCCGACTGCTGCTTGTGCTATTTCTAAAGCCTTGTAAACTTTCCCAACATCTCTTTCTACAAACAACAACCCAGGGAAGATGAATCGCCAATGCCAATGCCTGCCAATGCTCCTCCTCCATCACTTCATCTCTCTCTCTCTCTCTCTCTCTCTCTCTCTCTCTCTCTCTCTCTCTCTATCTCTCTCTTAAAATGAAAAATAAAATTTACTTATTTGAATTAGTTGCACTGATGGCTATGGTTTGCAATCATATGATGCTTCCTTCTTGTAATTACTTATTTTGTAATTGTTGATATTATATTGAGGAGCAAATAAGTAGCCTAGTTTGTCTATTAAGTATTTTATTATATAAAAATGGCATCAAATAAGAAACAAGACCAATAAAATTAAAGTAGGAAGGGGTGCAAACAAAATTATCAAATTTCTGCAATCTATTACGAAACTTGAGCCATACTTAGCTTTATAGCGATGGAGAACAAGAGTGAAATTCACCATTCTATCTTATATAATGAATAGAGGACCAAATAATTAATAGAATAAAATTCAATTAAGGAACCATCCTTGATCATGTTAATCCAACCAAGATATAACCCCACAAACTACTTGCATAGGCATCTCCGTCAAAGGATATATATATTAGAAAATAAGAAAGAGTTAGATAAAAAGTGCGTAGATAGCTCCCTACATGCTACATGTTGCCCACTGATTGTATGCCACACATTGTCTAAAAAGGAAAATTAGGATTTTTGCCAATTCCTAAAATTTGTGAAATTTTCAAAATGCAGTGCATCTAACATTTTCCCGGTGTGGGAGTACCAGTGCTGGGAAGGTTTCAAGTTTAAAAGGCTATGACTACTATGCTCTTTTATAATGTGTGCTACCAACTGGAGTCTATAAATACTTTGACGGTTTCAGTTTTAAAAGGCTATGACTATTATGCTCAATGTTTACGACTCATTGAGAAATAAAATTTCTTTTAATAACTATATTATAAGATGTTGAAGCTGGATGAACTTGGAGAACTGAAGGACATTACCTTTATTGTACATAAAGGAAGCTTTGATATCGCTTGTTATGCCCAAAGAAGGAGAGATCAATGAAAAGAAAAGAATAAAAATAGTCAAGAAAAACATGCAAGAATTTAGCGCACTTTGGCTACTGGTTTATGTTCACGAATGAAGGAGAGCACAGAAATTGCTCCATAAAGAATCTCTAGGATTATAAAGATCGTTTCCTCATTAGAGTCTGTTTCCTCACTAGACTCTCTTATAAAACCCTAGACCGGGTTATACATAAAGAGAACATTCTTATACTATAAGAAATAGTATAATAGTGACAAAAATTTTATCACTATTTCATCACAAACTAAGTTAATGATGGATTAATGATAAAAATCTTATCATCATAATTTTTTCCGTTGCTAAATTTAGTGACGGAAAGAGCGTTCATCACAAAATATAGTGACGAATTTGTGACGAAATATTTCATCAAAAATTTGTGACAGAATATATTTTCATCACTAAATAATAGTTGCGGAAATAGACTATGTCCATCACTAAATTGTGACGGATTAATGAACAATCCATCACTCATTATTCCATCACTGTTATGTCACAAATATTTTCATCACAATTTAGTGACCGATTATTGCAAAAATTTAGTCACTAAAACTTTATCACAAATATTTTGTCACAGTTTACTGATAGATTGTTGACGGAATGCGTGTCACTAATAGTTCCATCACTATGCCATCATAATTTGCTGACGGATTAGTGATGAAAGAATCCATCAGTCATCCGTCATTGTTCCATCACTAATCAATCAGTAATATTTTTGAATAACTCAGCCAAATTATTGGCTGAATCTGCTATCTGGCTCAATCAAACTGCCCTTGTCAAAGTATTTTTTTTCATATAATACTTATTAACTCTATATAATTATTCTTGACCAGAAGCTATGTATAGTTATTATTTGTAAGTCCTTTTGTTTAACTTTGGACGCCCACTATAATTTTTCAGCTGAGTTCCTAAACTTCTTTACAAATTGAATTACTTAAATATTTGTTTTTTTTATAAATTTGTGAGTTTTTTGATGGAATTATTGATTTGTGAATAAATCTGTCCAAATTACCAATCCAAATTTAGATGGAATTGAGTGATTCGAGTTGTCATAATTCTTTTTTTTTTTTTTAACTTCAAACCATGTCTCTTCTTGTTTTATTGTAGATATAAATGAGTGTGAGGTTCCGAAGCAAAATCCATGCTATGGAACCTGTCTTAATTCCCCCGGGACCTACGCATGCATCTGTCCACAAGGCACCCATGGAAATGCTCTGACGCCAGCAGGCTGCATCAAAGAAGGCCGTTTTAGGTGCGTTCTCTCTTCTACACCTATCTACCTCATAATTGCTATAGTTTTCCTGAATTACTGATCCATTAAACAAAATAATAATAATAATAATAATAATAAACACAATGATTGTGGCCTTCATCCATCCATATGCTAGTTACATGATAAACATAGCATGTTGGTAACATCCAAAATATGCATGGTACTCAATTTTGGATTATCTAAATTCAATCACGGTCCAATTCTATCTAGTTAAATCATCCACCATTCATTCACGACATTCTTACTTATCAATGTTGGTTGATTGATAAGAGATGATTGGAACTAGAGTGGCCCACCATCTGTTTCATAACTCCTTAGGAATAGATATCCACCTATATGTATGGTGATGGCTGATTCAACTGGATGGAGTAGACACACAAACTTGAGATTAGATATCATCATGGCCACACTAGCAAGAGTTTTAAATTTTTTTTTTCTCCACTTCATTGTCCTACTGATGTGATCTTGGTCTACTGATTACCATCCAAAATGTTGCAGAATGTCAATTTATGTTTTTACATCTTAGCAGGCACAATTATTATAACAGCTGGTGGAGTTGCAGTTGGCATTCTTCTTATTCTTGGATCTAGTGTTCTGATTTGGGGAAAACTGAAGGAAAGCAAAGTGAGAAGAAAAAAGAAAAAAGTTTTTTTTTTTTTTTTTTTTTTTTTTTTTTGCCAAAACCATGGTTGCCATTATTGACTTTTATCGTTTAAAGAAAAAAAAAGTTAAATGTAAAAAAAAAAAAAGTAACGAATCGTGGGACGTTGGGGAGCGCTCGCAGAAAGCGTTCGCGGAACGCTCGCGAAACGCTTGTCGAGCGTTCCATGATTTAATATGTTTCTTTTTTCTTTCGTTTTGGAAGGAAAATATTTAACTGGTTAAAATATTTTATATATATATATATATATATATATATATATATATATATATATATATATATATATATATATATATATATATACTAAAAAAATTCAGGATAAAAAAAGAAAATTTAAATCCTAAAAGATTATTCATTTTGTTGAATATTCTGTTGCTGCAAATCCTTGGAGTTGTCCTTGAAGTTGGGAGTCTATCTGCTTGGAGTTAGTTGGGAGTCTATCTGCTTGGAGTTGGAAGTTTGTCTCCTATTGCTGCAAGTGCTATTTGGAGTTGGGAGTTTGTCTCAACCTGTTTGTCTCAACCTGATGAAAGCTGCTAGTGGTAAAAAGTGTATTTAACTATTTTATTGTTATATTTTATTTGGGCATGAAGAATCATTGGGTTTGCACCTCCACCTGATCGTGCTCGCGGCAAGGATCGAATCGAGCCGAATCGTTGTACCTAAATACCAACAACCCGCACGAGGGCAAAACTTGTCCTTATGGCAGTGTCTAACACGCCTCGACCAGTTTGATTCCTTTTAATTTTAGTTTATATTTTTAATTTAATTTTAGATTATTTTTTAGCATTTTTCTACATAAGGATTTTTGTAAAATCAAAACAATTTTTCTAACAGCTAAGGACAAGTTTTCTACCATTAGAAAGTGCTAGATTTTATTATAAGTAATTAAAAAAATCTTATTTTGAATCGGTTCAAAACCTTAGAATTATTTTTGAATTTAAAATTTAAAATTAAAATTCAAATTTGAAATTCAAATTTTGAATTAAAAAAATGAAACTCAAATTCAAAATTAATTATTTGAGTTAATTTTTGCTTAGTGGTTTTATTATTATTGCAAGTAGTTTCTAGATTTAATTCTTTTGAATTTAAATTTAAAATCTAGAAATATCTAAAAAATATTAATTTAAAAAATTCAAATACTTTTTGGTTGTGCAGAACGAATTAAGAAACCAATTTCAAAATGGGTTCTGATGATCTTAGTGCAATCAACCTGAAAATTTAATGGATCATTCTTTAGGAGGTGGCAAAGCCAAGTGAAATACTGGCTTACCACTTTAGGCTTATTTTCTGCCATAGAATATCAGATCTCAAATCCAACACTCAACAAGGTTCTTCTAGTATAGTTGATATCCTCTTCATCAACAAAAACACCCCAAGAAATAGATTTTTATTGTAGACATAGAATTTTAAGTGCCCTATCTGATAATCTTATGATGTCTACCTTCCTACTAAAACTGCTAAGGAACTATGGGATGCCCTTGAGGCTGAATATGGGATGGTTGATGCTGGTCTAGATAGATTCACTATCTCAAAATTTGAAAGTACATAATGGTAGATTCCAAACCCATTAGTATTCAAATTCATGAATTCCAAGATTTTCTTAGAAAGTCAAATTGACTGGCTGTAGTTTTTCTGAAAACTATAAGGTCCAAGCCTTAGTAGATTCCCTTCCACCATCTTGGTCATCCTTTACTCGAGAGCTAAGCCATAAGCAAGGTAGCTTGACCCTAATAGAAGTGATTAACTCTATTAGGATGAAGAAGAACACCGGCTTAAGCTCAATCAAAATCAAAAGACCGACCTTGGACCTAAAATCCATCTGACCGAGTCAAATCCAACTCCAAATCAATTCAAACCTAAGGGAAAGAATTTTAAGAAAAGAAATTTCAATCTAGATCCAACCAATCATACAAACCTCCTTAGAACCGATCAAATCAGAACCGACCGAATCAGAAGTCAAAGAATTATAAAGGCACATTCTGCTTTGTGTGCGGAAGGACAAATCATGGCGAAGGACTGCTACCACCGAAAGACTGAACCATTGAAGAAATCATCTAAACCACAAGTTAACATGGTTGAGAGTGGTGCTGAGCCTTCTTTCAGGTCGGTAAATTCAAAATTCTTAATTAACTCAACCCAATCTTCTTGTGATTGGTGGCTTGATTCAGGAGCTAATGTTCATGTTTGTTTTGATCGCTCCTGGTTCTCCACCTTTCAGGAATCAAGTGGAGGAGGTGTGACACTTGGGAATAACTCTTCAGCACAAGTGCTTGGGAAAGGTCAAGTGGATCTAAAGATGACATCTGGGAAATCCTGGTCCTTCATGAAGTGCTGTTAGTTCCTAGTGTTAGAAGAAATCTGATTAGTGGATCTCTTCTTATATCTAGAGGATATAAAATTGTTTTAGAGTCAAATAAAGTTGTAATTACTCGTAATAATGAGTTTGTTGGTAAAGGTTTTGTATGTGAAGGTCTTTTTAAATTAAATGTATCCTCTAAGTTATCTAATAAAAGTTCTCTTCTTTTTAATGTTGAATCTTCAAATGTTTGGCATAGTAGACTTGGTCATGTGAATTTTGATCGTATTCATTACATGACAAATCTTAATCTAATTCCTAAGTTCATATTGATAGAAAGTTTAAATGTGAGATTTGTATTCAAGCCAAGATGCCAAGAAAACCTTTTAATCAGTAAATAGGAGTTCAACACTTCTTGAATTAGTCCATAGCGATGTATGTGACTCTACCAAGTTTCCTACACGGGGAGGAAGTCGTTACTTTGTAACATTCATAGATGACTTCTCTCGATATTGTCACATATATTTGATAAAATCTAAGGATGAAGTATTAGATAAGTTTAAGATTTATAAGGTAGAAGCTGAAACCCAAACTGAGAAAAAGCTTAAGAAATTTAGGTCAGATCGCGGTGGTGAATATACTTCAAATGAAATGACTCTATTTTGTCAAGAATATGGGATTATTCATGAAGTTACACCACCATACTCTCCTCAGTCAATGGTAGCTGAACGGAAAAATCGTACATTAATGGATATGGTTAACTCAATGTTAATAAGTTCAGGCGTACCCGAGAACTTGTGGGGGAAGCTCTTTTAGCTGCATGTTATATTTTAAATAGGATACCCTTTAAGGATAGTCCTAAAACACCTTTTGAGCTTTGGAAAGGTAGAACACCAGGCTAGATTATCTTAAAGTGTGGGGATGCTTAGCTAAGGTAGGAATACCTGAACCCAAGAGAAGAAAAATAGGACCTAAAACTGTAGATGCTATCTTTATAGGTTATTCCTTAGATAGCAGTACAAATAGGTTCCTAGTGATAAACTCTGATATAAGTGGCATCTCAAATAATACTCTTATCGAATCAAGAGATGCTACTTATTTTGAAAATGTTTTTCCTTTCAAGAACCAAGTACCAAATCAACTCTCTTCTAATCCTTTCTTGGTTCATGATTCTTTTGAAGCTGGGTCTCTAATGAGTCAAAGAAAAGGAAAAGATCTAATCCTGAAGGTGAACCTTCTGAACTTAGAAAAAGTTCAAGGATAAGGAAAGAAAAAGATCTTGGTGAAGGTTTCTTTACTTTCCTAGTCGAAGGCGAACCTTCTTCTTTTTCAGAGGCGATGTCTTCTCCTGATGCTCCTTTTTGGAAGGAAGCTATCCTTTCTGAATTTAATTCAATCTTACAAAATGAAACTTGGATCTTATCTGATTTACCCCTGGAAGCAAACCTTTAGGGTGTAAGTGGGTATTTAAGAAGAAATTTAGACCTGATGGTTCAATAGAAAAGTATAAGGCTAGATTAGTAGCCAAAGGGTATAACCAAAAGAAAGGGTTAGATTTCTTTGATACATATTCTCCTGTAGCTAGAATAACAACCCTTAGATCACTTCTTGCTATTGCTTCCATTCATAAGTTAATCATTCATCAAATGGATGTGAAGACTGCGTTCCTAAATGGAGATCTTGAGGAGGAGATCTATATGGAACAGCCTGAAGGTTTTGTTGTAAAGGGACAAGAAGACAAGGTTTGTAAACTTATCAAGTCCCTTTATGGTCTTAAACAGGCTCCTAAACAATGGCATGAGAAATTTGATCAAATTATTCTATCTTTTGGATTTCAAATCAATAATCATGATAAGTGTGTGTATTCTAAGATCATCGATAATGATTGTGTAATCCTTTGCTTATATGTCGATGATATTTTAATTTTTGGAACATCTCTTGAAATTATTTCAAGTGTTAAATCTTTCCTCTCTTCTAAGTTTGATATGAAAGATTTAGGTGAAGCGGATGTAATCCTAGGGATGAAGCTTATCAAGTCCCATGAAGGGATAGCTCTCTCTCTTTCTCATTCTATAGAAAAAATGATCAAGAAGTTTGGTTATTCAATCTTAAATCAATATCTACTCCTTTTGATCCTAGCTTTCACCTAAAGAAAAATTTAGGTGACCCAATTAATCAATTAAAGTATTCTCAAATTATAGGATCTCTCTTGTATGTAGCAAACAGGACAAGACCTGATATTGCCTATGCTGTAGGAAGGCTGAGTAGATATAATCAAAATCCTGATCAATCTCATTGGGTAGCCTTAGAAAGAGTGTTCCGATATTTAAAGGGAACACTTAATCTCTCTTTGATGTTCACTGAATACCCTGAGGTGGTTGAGGGTTACAGTGATGCTAATTGGGTCACTGATTCTCATGATTTAAAATCAACCACCGGATATCTTTCTTCTTGGCGGTGCTGCTATTGCTGGGGATCCACTAGGCAAACTATTATTTCTAGAAGCACCATGGAGGCCGAGTTGATAGCTCTGGATACCACCTGTAATGAGGCAGAGTGGATAAAAAATCTAATATCAGAGCTACCTTTGGTACCTAAGCCAGTTCCAGCTATATCAATCCATTGTGATAATAAGGCCGCAATTGAACTGACAAATCAAAAGAGTACCAATAAAAAGATGAATCGCCATATACGGCTTCGTCATAAGTCTATAAGACAACATAAGAAAAATGATGTTATCTCTTTGGAATTTGTCAAATCTGAGAAGAATTTGGCAGATCAATTAACCAAGGGATTATCTAGGAGTGGAGTCCTAGATTCATCGAGGGGGATGGGGCTTAAGCCCATTATTTGGTCACCAGCAGTGGATACCCAACCTCTGTGATTGGAGATCCCATGAATGAGGTTCAATGTGGTAGAAACGAAGCTGATTGAGTGATCGTGTTAGAGCACAAATTTTAAAAAAATTTTCAACCCATCCCTATGATGAGTGCTCTTATAAAGTGACAAAGTAAATTTGTGTAAGGTTGAGTGATTCTCTTAATGGATCCGAGGTAGGTTATCTGCAGGGTATTAGTCACAAATACCCTTGGAGGATTCACCTATATGAGAATTGTCATATGAGGCCGTGACTAAAGGTTTGGGCTAACCTTAAGAAATTCTCATGAAAAATCAAGGTACTAAGCGCAAGGCCTTTAATATGCGCTGACCGCTTAAACCCAATTGATTCATGCTGTGTGTGATTAGTAGAAGTCTGAGTCAAGGACCTAGTTCAAGGTCTAATCCACTATGGTTCCTTCAGATGTATACAATCAACACTAAGTGAGGTTCAAGTCCACAGGACACCTCACCTATTGCGCAGTATAAGATGCCCTAAATTTTTTTGTATATTAATTTTTATTATTTTATTTTTTTTTATTTTATTTTTAACTTTTGTGGGGGATTGTTGACTTTTACCGTTTAAAAAAAAGTTAAAAAAAAAAAAAGAACGCTCGCAGCGAGCGCGAGCTGTTCCGTTTTTCCTTCCGTTTGGAGAGGAACGGTAACAAGGCCTAACGGCTATATATATATATATATATAATATATATGGATAGTCTAAAGAAATTTTAGAAAAAAAATCCAAATTCTAAAAGATTTATTCATTTTGTTGAAGATCCTGTTGCTGCAAATCCTTGGAGTTGTCCTTGGAAGTCTATCTGCTTGGAGTTGGGAGTTTGTCTCTGTCTCAATCAACAAAGCTACTAGTGGTAAAAAGTTATTTAACTATTTTATTATTTATTTTATTTGGGCATCTGAAGAATCATTGGGTTTGCACCTCCACCCGATCGTGCTCGCGGTAGGAGGATCGGATCGAGCCGGGTCGTTGTACCTTGGGGACAAATTCGCCAACAACCGCACGAAGGGGCGAAAACTTGTCCTTAGGGCAGTGTTAACACGCCTCGACCAGTTTGATTCCTTTTAATTTTAGTTTATATTTTTAATTAAATTTTAGATTAATTTCTAGCATTTTTCTAGATAAGGATTTTGCAAAATTAAAACAATTTTTCTAACAGCTATTACAGCAACTAGTCTCTTCCGATGAAACTCTTGTTGAGAGGATGAAAATCTTCACACTAGAAGAGCTAGAGAAGGTGACCAACAATTTTGATAGAACCCGTGTTCTTGGAAAAGGAGGCCATGGCACTGTTTTTAAAGGAATTCTATCAGACCAGTGGGTTGTTGCTATCAAAAGGTCAAAGAAGCAAATCAAACCGAGTTAGATCAATTTATAAATGAGATGGTCATTCTTTCTCAAATCAATCATAGGAATGTGATTAAGCTCTTTGGATGTTTCCTAGAATCTGAAGTCCCCTTGTTGGTATGTGAATTTATCTCTGGTGGAACTCTTTTCGACCATCTCCATGATAGCCAACATTTTGCTCCTCTATCATTGCAAGACCGCCTAAGGATTGCTGCTGAAATTGCAAGTGCACTGTCCTATCTACACTCTGCTGCTTCAATATCTATTTTCCATAGAGATGTCAAGTCATCTAACATACTACTTGATACTACTTGATGAAAGTTATGCCGCAAAAGTATCAGATTTTGGTGCTTCAAGATCTATTCCTCTTAATAAACACGTGTAACTACAGTTGTTCAAGGAACATATGGTTACTTAGATCCTGAGTACCACCAAACAGGCCAACTAACAGAAAAAAAAGTGATGTTTATAGCTTTGGAGTCATTCTTTTGGAGTTGCTAACTGGGAAGAACCCAATATATTACAATAGAGCCGGACAGAACTCTAACAATGGATTTTATTTGTTCATTAAGAGAGAATCATCTCTATGACATTTTAGACCCCAACATTTTGAGAGAGGGAGGAGAAGAGCAGATTGAAATAATTGCTACTCTTACTGAATTGTGCATGAGATTGAAAGGAGAAGAAAGGCCCACAATGAAGGAGGTGGAACAGAAACTTGACACCATGGGAAGGTCCGAAAAATCAAAGCATGATTTTGATATTTTACAAAAAGGTGGAGTGACAACAGGTTTGCCAAGCAAGATGGCCGTTCAAGGCAATGCTATTGGTACGATCAGACAGCACAGTCTAGAGAGAGAGTTCATGCTGTCAATAGCAGAACACCCAAGATGAGACAGAGAGCAAATACGAATGGATGATTTGGTGTCAAAAGTATCGGCAGTGCCAAGATGCAGTCGCTGAGGAAGAAGAGGAACATATTGACAAGGCTGAAGAGATTTATATTGAATTTTTTCATGAGGTTTGTATGGAAGTGTTTTTACTCAGATTGTAATATATCCAAAGATTTTAAGTTGCTATTATTTCATTCATATCGAGCAAACTTGGCAAACCTTATATAAAAGGAAAAGAAAAGAGTAACAATTTAGGAAATGAATTTTGAGAAAGCTAGAAGAAGAATCATATATCATAAACTATATTTCAAATGCCTTCCATTAGCACTAAAATGGCAGAAAAAAAAAAAAGAAAGAAAAAGAAAGGCTTTCCATTGCCATTCATCTATTGTTTTGTGCCTTTCTATTTTTTCTTCGCTAACATACCAACGTTGAAGAATCACTTACCCAACGCGCCACCTCATGGGACCATCGCGGCATTCCTCTCTCTCTCGAGCATTTCATCGAACAGATAACCTGCTAAGCTACTCCACCTCTCTTCATGTATTCGTTTTGCTCCCTGCACTACGCACAAGGAGGACAGCGGCAACAGTGGAGAAGTTCGCCGGATATCCCGCGGACCGCTGGAAAATAAGGATAGAAGGCGGAGCTGATGCACACGTGCGCAAGCTGTTTCTTCTCAACAGAAACAGAGTTCAAGGGCATTAGGACAGCAGGAATACCAACTGATCTAAAGATTTTTAAGGCCTAAAATTCTTTCAATCCCTCAACCACTGATAATTATTTATCCTTGCATGGATTCGATCAGTTTGTCTTAGCTCTTGATCGACTGTCAGATGTGGCCGAAGGGCGGCACACAACCCAAAACAGAGCAACCTGACCATGAATCACATAGTTCTGGCGATAGCCGATCGATTAGACTTAAAAGACCAGAAACCTTTAGCCAAGAAGAGCAAGGAGGGCGGAGTTTTACCTACTGAAGATCGTTGCCGAAGATGAAGAGAATGCCGACAATGGAGACTCCTCCCCCTCCCCCACGGGCCCCCTCGACGACCTCTCCCTCGTCGACTCCGAGTCCTTCCTCCAGGCCCTCCTCTCCGCCGCCTCCTCCAGCTCCGTCAAGATCGCCGAACCCTGGGCAGTGCTTTCTTCCACTCCGAAGAAACCCTAGAGAGAAGCGCGGGCGGATAGAAGGAACGGGGGCAAGAAGAAGCGCGAGCGGATAGAAGGAAGGGGGCAAGAACATTGGTAAGCCGGGAAAAGCACTCTGGTAATGGTTAGTGACGGAAAAAAACTTTCGTAACTAATTTAGTAACAAAATTGCTCTTTCATCACTAAATCTATATTTTAATTATTTTTAAATAAATTTTATAATAAAAAAATTAATCCATTATTATTTTTTCGTTACTAATTTATGAATTTACTATTCTATCACTAAATTTATATTATAATTTTTTAAAAAAATTAATTTGTGATAAAAAATCAGTCCGTAACTAATTTAGTAATGGTTCAGAGCATTCGTCACTAAATTTGTATTTTAAATTTTTTAAAAAAAAATTATAATGGAAGAACTAATACATCACTAAATTAGTACGAACAAGGTTGTCTGTCACTAATTTAGTGACGAATCTAGTCATCCGAACAAGGTTGTCTGTCACTTTAGTGACGAATCTAGTCATCCGTCGCTAAATTTATACTCTGATTTTTTTAAAAAAAATCATGGTGAAAAATACATCCATCACTAATTTAGTGACGGATTACTTAGTCCGTCACTAATCACTAATTTAGTAACGGATTAGCATTTTGTCACTATATTTATACTATAATTTTTTTAAAAAAATATTTATGATGGAAGAACCAATCCGTCACTAAATTAGTGACGGATTCCTTTGTCATCACTAAATTAGTGATGAATAAGTTTTTTCGTCACTAATTTAGTAATGGATAAGTATTTTTGTCATTAATTTTAATTTTAGTCACTATTTCGTTACTAAACCATCATAATATAATGACGAAAATTTGTGTCACTATTTTCTTATTTTCTTATAGTATAAATTAGTGACGAATGATCTTGCCCGTCATTAAATTAGTGACAGAAGGGTACTCCATCAGTAAATTAGTAACGAATTGATTTTTTTTTTGTTATAATTTTTTTAAAAAAAAATTAGAGTATAAATTTAATGACGGAAGGGCAATTCATCACTAAATTAGTGATGGATTGGTTCTTCCGTCATAATTTTTTTTAAAAAAAATTAGAGTATAAATTTAGTGACGAAAGGGCAATCAAAAAAAAATTATGATGAAAGAACCAATCGGTCACTAAATTAGTTACGAATTAGTTTGTCCATCACTAATTTAGTATCGGTTTAGTGACGGATAAACTAATCTGTTACTAATTTTAATTTTAGTTACTATTTTGTTACTAAATCATCACATTTAGTAACAAAAATTTTCATCACTAATTTTTATCACTATTTTACTATTTTCTTGTAGTATCTTAAACTCTTTCAATAACTCTCCGAGTTATTTAGTTGCTCCAAAGGCTAGGTTTTACATGTACCATATAGACTAGGACTTGTGTTCTCTACATAAATGGAAATATGACATGATTAAGTATATGAATTTGAAGACAAACTAATAAATCTTTGCCTTGGCTTAAATTCTCATGCGATGTTGAAAAATAAAGATAGTTGAAATCTATTTCTACCTTCTCCATGTGTCCCAAAAGGGTATATTTCAAGTGTTGCATACACCAATCAAATCCAAATACTGCTTGAACTTGGCAATCTAAAAAGGTTTAGTAAAATCAATTATCTCTTGTACCGCTGACAAAGCATAAACTACCAAATCTTCGTAACCATATCTTTGTGGTAGCCTTATCTCTTTTCTTAATCTATCTCTAGTAACACTAAGGTAGTGTTTGAAATAGGGGATAAGAGGGGATATTCCCTGGATATCCCCTCTTATTCCCAAAGCCATAACTATAAGGGATAGCTGGGAATAAAGTTAACCAAAGGAATAATCATGGTTAACCATGATTAACCATGGGATATCCCTCAATTTATTTCCTAGAGAATGCAGGAATAGCTGGTTATCCCTCCAAATAAGAGTAAAAAAGGTTATCCTATGGATTTACCTTTTTACATTTGATATGATCAATGGGATAGCCAAAGGATATCCCTAGGGATAGCCAGGGGATAAACTCTATTCTGTACACTTATCCATGGATAATATTTTTCCTATCAAACACTACCTAAATTACTGATTCACAAAAGTGCCTAGAGTTTCAACTGGATTAGACTAAGAAGAAGTGTGCTATAACAAATTTGAAATATCATTCTTTAACGAATTCGAAACATCATTCTCTAACTCTATGTGCTTAGTGTTCCTACAAATCTTATTAGAACTAGAAGACTCTTTCTTTGAGTATAACATTACAGACTCATCAAAAGAAACATCCTTACTACTAAGTAATTTGGATGTCTTAGGGCACCACAATCTTTATCCCTTTACTCCAAATTCATAACCAATAAATAAACATTTTTTAGCTCCAGGCTGCAATTTATCATTATCAATGTGAGCAAATACATGATAAATAAATATTATTAAATCAGAATAATGAGCAAGGTGAGCAGATCATAACTTTTTGGAGTCTTACAATCAATGGTTATAGCTAAAGAGCGATTCACCAAGTAACATGCTATGGAGACTGCCTTTACCTAGAACTATTTTGACAATCTAGCATTTGAGAGCATATAATATGCCCTTTCCAAAAAGGTTCTGGCCATATGCTCTACCATTCCATTCTGCTGGGATGTGTTTCTAACTACTCGATACCTGATAATACCCTCATTCTTACATAATTCATTGAACTCAGTGGAACAAAACTCTAAACCATTTTCTATTCTAAACTAATTAATCTTCTTCTTAATTTCCTTCTCAATCATAGCCTTTCATTAGTACTTAAACACTTCATCTTTATGCTTCAATATAAACACCGATGCCTTACTTGAGTAATCATCAATGAAGATAAGAATATAGCAAGCACCACTATTATAAGAAGAAAAATGTAAGGGTCCCCAAAGGTCTAAACGAACAATAATTTAGAGTATCTTTAGTTCTATGAATATATAGATGTTCTAAAATTCACTCTTTTCAATCTTCTCGTTCTAAAATAATTAAACTTTTTAAGTAAATCGACCTTTATGATATCTAACATTAGTTTGCTTTTTTTTAGCTTTTTGACACATCTTAAATAACCTAAAATGAAGATTTGATGGTGAAGTTATAATCAATTTATAAAAGATATATCAGTGCTAGCAAATTTATAAAAAATTACAAAATATTGTTTCATACCCTATAATTTAAAATGTCTTTTTTTTCTTTTATTTTGTTCAAACTTCTACATTTATTTCTCATAAAAATTTATATTATATGACTTACAAATCAATTAGGAGTTAGGAATCTAATTTTAGATTTTTTTGTGATATTTACATCTTTATTTTTTTTTAAATATATTCTATGGGAATTAGAAAATTTATTAGCCTTAGAAGATCTCACTTTGTAAGTAAGTTTTAATCATAATCTTTTGATATGAAGTATAAGTTCTAATTGTAGTCTATTGATATCAAGTGCTTGTTAATAATTTGAAGATTTTTTTTTTCAATCCTTAGTTTGGAGTAATTCCTTCCTTACCATGATGTGGAACTAAAATTATGTAAAAGATAACCAATATAAGGCTACAAACTTTGAATATTTTTCAAAATTATCAGAGATGCAAAATCAAAAATCCTCAATTTGTTGGCAACAATAATCATTTCTGCCATGTTGCTTTGCTGTCATGCTAGATAAAGATGCTTACAGGATTCCTTGTCTATATCAAATTTTAGTGCTAGACCAAATTTATCATTCAATATTAGATTTAGTATCAGAGCCTAAGATTTTACATCATATATTAACAACTAATTTCATTTTATCTTAATTTTTGTATAGATTAAAGTGATACACAAATTCTCATCCCAAGAAAGCATGAAGCATCTTGTTAATTTTTGGTCTACATTATATTATTATGGGATGGTTCATTTAATGGGCCTCAATTTTATTGTAAAGTGGGCACTAATGAGGTTATTGAACGAAGGATGCCTTTAAATTATTTTGAACTTAAATTGATGTTTAATAGGTAGGTTTATCTACTATATTTTTTTAAATATTTTTTTTTTAATAGAGTTCAAATCTAAACTCATCGATGCCACTATAGACAAAGCTCAAATCCGTTATAGCCTTGGAGTTTTTATTTACAACACCACCTTACAAATGGACAAAGGCATACAAAATATTTTAGATTCAAATGTTTTATTAATATATAATATTTATCAAAATATAGATAATAAGTTTTGTAATCATATATCACAGAAAGAGTTTAAAAAGAAAAAAACTATTTCATAAAAGTATGCTACTTCTAGTAATGTAATAAATTTCATTTATAAAAATGATTTGAAATAAGATGACAAATATCAATCTCGCAGTAAAAAGAAGGATAGCTTATTAATAAATAATGTTTGTCACTTTAAAGAAAAAGGATAATATTTTGTCACTCACTCATAGTAAAAAATAATTTGTGACAATACTACTTTCTCATTAAAGAGTACATATTCACGAAAAATTAGTTTTCATCTCTAATTTATTATTTTTCAACAAGAATCATTTAACCAATAATAACCAAGTGTTAGCAACAAAGATATATTCATGGCCAATAGCTTGCAATTTGCAACAAAAGAATTTCGTTGTCAATATATAATTTCATGTGATAGAATAATCTTATCATTAATAGTTGCTTTGTATGATGAAGAAAACTATGTTACTAAAATATTGCTAGCATGGCTTGCTTCGCTTTTCGTTGCTTTACTTGCAACTATGATGAAAGTATTTTCACCATGAAAGTTACTTTCATGGTAAAAAATGATGCAACTCTTGATATTGACTTTTATTTATATTCTTTTAATGACAACATATTTTGTCACATTTTATATGCATCAGCACCAAAATAGTCTATATCAAATTAGCAACCACGTTTTGGCTACAAACACGAGATCGGGAGACAAAATCTCCTTCTAATGGTAATTGTAACCCTCGTAATTAATTTGGGGACACTTGGCACCTAGTTTTCGGTGCGACATCTGAATTTCGGGTCTTCACGTGACGGATGGATTCTCGATCCCCTTCAGCCGAGGCGTCGCGAGGATTCTTAAAAAGGAGATCGAGAGCAACCCTCTCTTTAATCCTCGCGTGCCTGCTCCTAGTAAGTCCCAACCCATGCCAGAGGGTGAGAGAGACAGAGAGAGAGGGGACTGTGAGTCAGATAGAGAGAGAGACAGAACCGGGTGAGGAGGAGGCCATGGCGCCCTCCTTCCATGCCGATCTCGGTTCGGGCCTGGCGGCGTGCCCGTCACCTCGCCGGGCCTAAAGTCTGGCCGGTGGCCCCACCGGTACCAGAGGCGGCGTCCCATAGGGTACCGAAGGTGAGAGAGAGGGAGAGAGTCCTGGCTGGGAGCCGTTCGGCTCCCACTGTTGGTTCAGGTCCGGCAGCATGCTCGTCGCCTCGCCGGGCCTAGGCAGGGTGACCTCCATCGGTGCCGGGCATGTGTCCGATGGAGATTCGGCCAGCCATGGTGGCCGGCCGTGCTACCGGCACAGTAACATGCCACGGCGGAATGAAAGAGAGAGATAGAATTAGAGGGAGAGAGAGAGGGGGAGCATGGCCGCGATGGCTGTCGGCTCCGGGTCGGTCGTCGGCGACCGAGCCACCCTAGGGAGAGGCCATCGGTGGTCCTGGCCGCCAGCATAGTTTCCTCCTGTTTCGGTGGTATTTTTATTTCACCATTTGGGCATATATATTGATAAATATTCAAGCCCAAAGTTGGGCCCAGGATTAGCTTGGGTAGAATTTAAGTGACACTTTATTATTCAAATTTTAGAGACTTAATTGTGTAAAATGATGCTGTAGGTACCCAGATGTCTAAATAGCTGGTTTATAGTTTGGGATTAGCATATCGAGGTAAGTAAGCCAATTATCATGAATTTTATAATATTTTAATATGTAGATTTTGGAATTATAGTTATATTAATTTATGAAATTATGAAATGAGGAAAATAGAATTTTGATATTTAATTTGGTAATAGTACTACAAGTATACAATTAAGTATCTGCTATGATTATTACAGCTGGTAATATTTTGCAAAGTAATGGCTTTATATGTATGTGCAAAAGGTGAAGTACATGTTTATTTTGACTTTGCAAAATATAATGGTACTATTGATGTCTATATGCAATTGTTAATAATGTTGAAACCACTGTATATGTGATATAAGAAGCTTATGCTTATATTGATGCATGACATATTACATACAAATATGATGATGATATTGAGATATACTTATATGTGTCGCCGCGGTTCTCATATGATGTGAATGATGTGAAATGCCAAGTGATACAGGACCCACCTTCACAGGAGAAGATATGTAGAGGACACACATCTTTAGGGTATGTTGTGATTGTTTTTTATATGGCATAACGCTGGTACTAGGACCCTTCCTCTTAGGGAACATTTAAGAGGGATACACTAGTTGGGTGTTGTAGGGCCATGGGACACATAAGAAATAGTGATTATATAAATACAATGGGTTTGTTTACATTGCATATTTTGGCATTTATTGTATGATTTAACTTCCAAAATTACTTTGAGAAAATGATATGCATGTTCTGATAACATGGCAAGTGTATTTGAAATTGGAAGCTTTTTATTTGTAAAGCTGATTTGATTTGATAATATTTTGAAATGATTAATGGATTATATTATAGTAGGCTTACTTATTGAGTGTGAGCTCATGTAAATCTCATAATATTTTTCAGAGCCACAAGACTGAAGAAAAAATTATGGGGTAAATGGAGCTTCTACTAAATAAATTAGATCCATTATGTTGATGTAACCCCAGTGATGTTTGTTTGTAGGGCTTGTAGCCTAAACCTTATAATTATGGATTGTATTAAGTTATGGACTTGGATTGATATATCGATATTACCTTATTTGAATTAAGTGTCTTGATTCGTAACGCCTTGCATGTCTGGCATGTGATGGGTTATCATCCTAACTTAAATTTTGGGTTTGATGCGTTACAGTAATCTTTTATATATTTAATTAGCAATTACTTCATATCTTCTTTTAAAGAATGAATATAATTAATATATATGGTTGGATTCAGAATTCAAAGCTTTAAGCTTTTAAGTTGGGATCCAATACGTACTCGACCTCCATGTTTCATGAAGCACATTTGACAAACATGCACTTACTTTTATGCTTTTGTTCCACGTCACCTACCCCTTCTAGGCCTATATAAGGAGACTTTTAAGGGTAGATGTAAAGTAAAACATTTACGGAGTTTATGCTTTTGTGCTCGCCTTTTAGTCTCCCGTTTGCGGATGATCATTCCTCAGCTCATCTCTTCTGAATAGGGGGCTTTCATCAAAGGTCGGAGCATTTCCGATAATGTATTTATTGCTCAGAAGTTTATGTACGATCTTCAGAGAGCTCCGGCTAGGCAGTGTCTTATGGCCGTCAAGCTAGTATGGAGCGTGCCTATGATAGGATGAGTTGGAGATTTATGCACCAAACTCTGCTGGAATTTGGTTTTCATGGCTTATTTATTGATTGGATTATGACCTGCATCCAGAAGCCATCATTTTCTATTATTGTCAATGGTGTGCAATCCTCTTTCTTCCCGTCTTCGGTGGGCCTAAGACAGGGTTGTCCATTATCCCCGTTTTTGTTTGTGCTGGCTGCGGATGATCTATCTCGCGCTCTTCACCAGGCTCAGCAGGACGGGCGCATCGTTCCCTTTATGGCTGCTCCCTCGGGCCCCCCCCTTTCCCATCTTCTCTTTGCGGATGACTGCATCTTGTTGGGTCAGGCCTCTATTCAAATGCTGATGGTTATGCCTCTGTTATTTAGAGTTATTGTGATGCCTCTGGTCAGAGGATTAACTTAGATAAGTCTTCTATCTGCTTTAGCCCCAAGACCCCCACGTCTACCAGGGAAGTCATTCATCTAGCTCTGGGTATCTCGAATAGGACAGATGCATTATCTTATCTGGGGATCCCTCTCTTGGGCAGGCGTCCTCGTATTAGTGATTATAATTATCTTGAGCGACGCATTCGTGATCGGTTGGATGGTTGGCAGGTGACCGGCTTATCTATGATGGCGAGGATTACCCTTATTCGCACTGTCCTTACGTCCCTCCCTATGTATCTTCTATCTAATACAGTGGTCCCTATTACGTGTCTTCGAAGGCTGGAGCGTTGTTTCAGGGACTTTCTGTGGGCTTCTATGCAGGATGGCCATGGCATTCATCTTCAGGCATGGGAGTCGATCTGTATGCCTCTGAGGGAGGGCGGCCTTGGTATCCAGTCCTTGATTACCAGGAGAGAGGCTCTGTTGCCCAGGCATGCTTCGAGATTTATTCTTGATCCTCACTGCTTCTGGAGCTCCATTATGCGTGCGAGATATGGTGTCTGGCCTCCTCCTTCGGATTTCCATTCCACTCGAGGGCAGTCCTTCCTTTGGAGAGAGGTGTGTCGTCATGCCCCAACTATCTTGAACAACGTCTCCTGGATGCTTGGAGATGGTGCCTCGGTTGATGTTGCTCAGGATATTTGGATTTCGGATCTTCCTCTCTTTCGGTGGCTGCCTTTCTTCAGCACGGATGTTCCGCTTGGCATGAGAGTTCGGGAGCTGTTCACGCAGGACTCTTCCTCTTGGGATTCTCAGGCTGTTGGCAAATTATTTGGGGAGGAGCTCTCTCGGCGAATCGTCTCCATTCCTATTATCCTGGGTCCTTCCCAGGATACTAGATTATGGCGTAGATCTTGTCTTCCCAGGGCTCCCACTTCTGATCTCATTGAGGAGTACAGATCCTAGCCTCTGGTCTTGAGGGATGCTATTTGGATTTGGAAGCTCCCCATTCACCCTAGGGTCCAGTTATTCTTATGGAAGATCTTGATGAACTGCCTCCCCTGCTGCTCTTTGCTTTCTAGATGGGGCATTCCTATTGAGGTGACCTGTCCGCTGTGTGGTGAGGAGGAGGAGACTATTGACCATGCAATCTTATCGTGCCACAGATGGAGGCGGGTGTGGTTGCGGATGGGATATACTTGTGGAGCTGATGGCTTTGGTTCTCTGTGCTTCCGTTTCCTTGCTGATATCCGGAGAGCCTCTCGACAGCGGAGCATTCTCTGGTCTATCACTGCCTATCAGATCTGGCTGTCGCGAAACCAGGTTATCTTTGCTGATACTACTATCTCTCCGTTTGGGTTAGAGCGGAAGATCAGATCCATGATTGATGAAGTGCTCTTCTGTTCAAAGGCATCGATTTTTGCGACTCTGGCCTCTGGGGATCCCCTGCTGCTTTGGCAGCAAACCGTCACACGGTTTTTATATCTTGGGAACCCCCCCTCCAGGGTTTGTGAAAATCAACTTTGATGGGAGTGTTCGGGGAAGACTCGCGGGGTCTGCTTTTGTTATCCGAGGATCTGATGGTGCTTTACTGTCGGCTGGCGGTTTTGCTTCCTTAAACTCTTCGATCCATATGGCTGAGCTTCTTGCTGCCTGGGTTGGCATATCCCATGCTGCTAGGAGACTTCATGCTCACAGCCTCTTCATTGAAGAGGATTCTCTGACTGTCATCCGGTGGCTTCAGTCGGGTGATTGTGACTACACCCCGACCAACCCTGTCCTCAATGATATTCGTGCGATGCTGCATGGTACTCACAGAGTCCACATCAGGCACATCTACCGGAAAGCCAATTCAGCGGCTGACTGGGTTGCGTCGGCTGTGGCCTTTCAGGTGGGATTTTGGTCTTGGAATCAGGGCGACCTTTGCCCTTCTGCTTTTAAGCAAAGTTTGTACTCTTATAATTCTGGGCTGACTCACACAAGGATAGTGTGATCGCCCATCTGTACCAAAAAAAAAAAAAAGTAAAACATTTAATATTTGCTTTTTTTCCCAAGCCAGCCAGGGGGCCAAATTCCTTTTCAAGCAAAGAGTCGTACATCTTGCAACAACAGGCTTGATAGGAATCTAAGCTTGTTAATAATCTAGATTGGTCGTCCAAAATTTTGATTGGAAACTTGTGTTGATCTAGTCCAACACCTTAAACAAAGCAACTCCAAGCCAAATTATCCTACAAGATCAGTAATACGACCCTCGATGTCATTTTGCTAACTTGGACGGAGGTAAGCAAATGGAAGCACCGTTTGTACCTACAAGTATAGTTGAGAGACTAACATGAAAACATTGAGGCAGTGTTTGAAATAAAGGATAAGAAAGATATTCTTTGGATATTCTTTTTATTTTCAATAGCTATAAGTAGAAGGAATATTTCTAAAAAAGTTTAATCAAAGGAATAACTCATGGGTTATTCTCTGAACTTATTTCATAGAGAACTCAGAAATAACTAGAGTTATTTCTTGATGGTAAATTATAATTTTAAAAAGATGCTTATTTTCTCAACTATTTTTCGGATAAAAAATTACTTGAGAAATAAAATGCTCATTAAAAAATACACTGAAAAAGCAAGGACAGAAAAGACCTTATCACTGAGGGATGAAGATCTGAAGCTATCAAAACGGTCGATCAGAGGAAACGAATAAAGAGATATTCCTTTTGCTTTGCTCCTTTCTACTTCGAGTAGGAAATGAATTCGAACTCTCCAACGGTCGAGTTTGACCTGGGTCGGTTCACGGATCGCGGGGAGGCGCTCCATGATTAGAACTCACAACGGTCGGATCCACCGAATAACGGTCGGCTCTTTTTGAGTGTAGCTTTCGGGCGGGACAAAAGCAGTACGGCTTCGTGAAACCTCCTCTGGCTTTTGGCCATCTCATTTAATAAACCGCTTATAAGCCAGATCCCACAGATGCCACAGCGGACCGGCTTGTGGACCGGGCAACAGATAACTTCATCTTAATTTAAAGTTGAGCCGGATTTGGATCAATATGCACGTTAAAATCATAATGAGTTCGGATATGTTAATTTGGACAGTCCAAGTTCTCACTATAAAAGCTCTAAAGCCAAGTCAAAATTTGATTAGATCCAAATTTGAACGATTTGATTTTTTATTAGGAAAAGTCTTTCTGCACCGTTTTCTGCACCGACGCGCGGCATTGACCGCGCGCCCGTACGGACGTGCGTGTCGCGCTCGACACGCGCACCCATACGTGTCGCGCTCGACACGCGCATCCGCACGAGCGCGCGGCCAATGCCCCGCGCCGGTGCGCGACTTAATGCATCGTCCTCGATGTACTAAGTCGTTTCCTTTTTATTATGGTGCTTTGGGCCGATTAGATTAGGATATTTGGATCTAACAAGTACTCTTATCGATTTTCATGGACGAAGCTCAGAATGTTATCTTTCAGATTTTCTTAGAACTACAAGCTAAGCCGAATCTCTAAGAACTACAGGACGAACATGACGGAAACTACTCGGTTTTCTTTGATTTTAGCAGTAATAATTTTAGGGATGAGTTAGAAATTCATTAGGTGGTGGAGTGGACCCTGGGACTGGCTGACAGCTTTGAAGGTTGAATTTTCCGCTGAGAGAGAAAGACCCTTTTTTTTTTTTTTAATTTGGGCTGCTGCCGTTCTTTCCTGGGCTGGCCTCCTAACGAATTTTTTTGTTTGGAAAAAAAAAAATTTGCGCCCATCGTTGCATGATAATTTGATCCTCATGCGCATATGATGAAGATATTTTTCTTTCTTTTTGTGTCGTAGGCATGATCATATGTACCCATTTTTGCATCATGCATGATGCACAAAGAATTTTTCTTTTCTTCATTTTTATTACCGTTCATTTAGCTTATGATGGCAGAAATCATCATCATGTACAAAATACATGAAGAGAAGCCAAGAACCAAGTATATATTTTCTGCTCATCTCTTATGTCGCAATGCGTCAGCTAATTACCAAGCAATGTGTTGGATATAATGTGTGAACCGGATTAGTGCTGTTGCCTAACCTAATGTTAAGAACGAAGAAAGATTACCTTGGTGATCAATAGTTTTTACTTCTGCTTATGAGAGCCAGCACTTTAGTATTGGATTCAAATTCTGTAGCTGATGAAGTTTTTATTTAAAATAAAAATAAAACAACAACAACATTCCAATGTGCAGGCATTTTAGCACCCTTTAGTCATTGGATCAGTTCTCTCGGGTCTTAAAAAATATTTCACTATAAATTCCAATACTTTAGCGGGTCATTATCATTTTATGTTTTTTTTTTAATCGAATAGTTTTCAAATACCTATTTAATTTGGCGTTGATCAAGCTAATCCTTTGCGTGGCATGTGTCATTTTCTTGTATCGTTGGTCCCATTGCTCTCTTCTTTTAGTCGCATATTACCCTATGCAATTATCTTATTCTAATCTTTGTCTTCATCCGTCTATATTTCCTTCACCGGCCGATATCCCTAATTTTGTTTTTTAATGATAAAGGGAGAGTCTGAAACGAGGAACGAAGAGATAATGAGATGGGAGGGTGGACGGATGTCCTGTATCGGTTATCCACATTAGGTTAGACTTTTAGGTAGTGTTTGATAGTTCAAAAGTTATTTCTGGATAAATGTACAGAATAGCATTTATCCAATAATAGCTGAGAGAATAAGTATTTTTTTTAAATTACAAGTCTGCCATCAAGGGATAACTTTAGTTGTTCCTAGGTTTCTTATGTAGTGTTTGATAGCCCAAAAGCTATCCCTGGATAAATGTACGGGATAGCATTTATCCAGGGAATAGCTGAAGGAATAAGTATTTTTTTAAATTACAAATCTGCCATCAAGGGATAACATTAGTTGTTCCTAGGTTGCCTAGGGAATAAGTTCAAGGGATAAGGATATCCCTTATTCCCAAATGCTATAGCTAGAAGGGATAGGTCTGAAAAAATTTAACCAGAGGGGATAACCCATGGTTAACCATGGTTAACCATGGGTTATCCCTTGAACTTATTCCTTAGGTAGTGTTTGATAGGAAAAATGTTATCCATGGATAAGTGTACGGGATAGAATTTATCCCCTGGCTATCCCTAGGGATATCCCTTGGCTATCCCATTGATCATATCAAATGCAAAAAGGTAAATCCATGGGATAACCTTTTTTTACTCTTATTTGGAGGGATAACCAGCTATTCCTACATTCTCTAGGGAATAAATTGAGGGGATATCTCATGGTTAACCATGGTTAACCATGGATTATCCCTTTGGTTTTATTCCCTGCTATCCCTTATAGTTATGGCTTTTGGGAATAAGAGGGGATATCCTCTGGATATCCCCTCTTATCCCCTATTTCAAAACTACCTTAGGGAACCCAGGAACAACTAATGTTATCCCTTGATGGCAAACTTATAATTTAAAAAAAATGCTTATTCCCTCAGCTATCCCCTGGATAAATGCTATCCCATACATTTATCCAGGGATAGCTTTTAGGCTATCAAACACTACCTTAGGTAGTGTTTGAAATAGGGGATAAGAGAGGATATCCCCTCTTATTCCCAAAAGCTATAACTATAAGGGATAGCAGGGAATAAAGTTAACCAAAGGGATAATCCATGGTTAACCATGGTTAACCATGGGATATCCCCTCAATTTATTCCCTAGAGAATGCAGGAATAGCTGGTTATCCCTCCAAATAAGAGTAAAAAAAGGTTATCCCATGGATTTACCTTTTTGCATTTGATATGATCAATGGGATAGCCAAGGGATATCCCTAGGGATAGCCAGGGGATAAACTCTATCCCGTACACTTATCCATGGATAACATTTTTCTATCAAACACTACCTTAGGGAATAAGTTCAGGGGATAACCCATGGTTAAATATGGGTTATCATCTTTGGTTAAACTTTTTTAAACCTATCCCTTCTAGCTATAGCATTTGAGAATAAGAGGGAATATTCAGAGAAGATATCATCTCTTATCTTTTATATCAACACTGCCTTAATGCCATTGGATTCCAGATCCTCGTGAGGTGGCCATGGGTCCGCCATCCGATTCCTGTCTTTAATGGTTGGCCTAAGGGTCCACCATAACAATCAGGGTCTAGCTCCGTAGATCGAGGATTGGACGCTGGTCAAAAACCATGAACAATAGCTCGAGAAACCACCATAAAATCAAAAAGAAATAGTTGCCGATTGCCCAGTTCCAGATTGGGACTTAGGCATGCATGCTTAGCAGATGCATCAACAAAAGCTTGAATTTTGGCACAGAGGCTACAATACACTCGCTATACACGGCATCAACGATCAAAAGAGCATGTGGAGCATCGTTATTATTGGCGCTGGAAGATCCCATCGTGCCACCAACATCTCTCACGCTGTTAAGAGCTCCGAAAGGCAACGGCCATGTGAAATGGTCCAGGGCTGGTCCCCACGCCCATGCTAGGATTCGAAGAAAGGCAAAGCCTTTTGGCCGCTGCTCCTTCGTTAGGTGTTGTTCTTTCTTTGTCTTTTTCTTTTTTTCGTTGAAAAAGAGAGAAAAGATATTAATAAGTGTATGAGGATTGACGAGAATCACGGAGCCAACAACGTGCCGATCCCTCCACGCAAGTTCGCAGACAGCAAACTTACAATTCACGATTCCACTGTAACTTCAAGTCAAATTACAATTTAATATTCCGTGAATCAGCGTTAAGGTAAGGTTTGAAAGGAGAATGATTTCCGGTTGCACGCCATCCCGGGACGTAGTCTCAGTGCCAAAGTTATTTCGAATTATATTTCGTTTTAGCTTAGGAAACAAACCGTTTTTGATGCTTCGTTTCATATATATATATATATATATATATATATATATATATATATATATATATATATATATATATATATATATATATATAACATATTTTATCGAAATGATTAAAATATGTCAAAACGATCGAAACATACTGAAACGGTCAAAACGTACCGAAATAATCCAAAAAAATCTTTTGAAACAAAAAAATGGGCTTATCTTTTCAGAAATAAAACATTTCGATCGAAACGACCGAAACGAAACAAAATCGATAACTTTGATCAATGCCCGATGATTGGACTTGGACATGCGACTTGCCGGTCATGTACGTAACCAATGTTTCAAGGATGGCAACTGGACTAGTTGATCATAAATACTTAATGCATGTCATCATATTGATTGGCAAACATGACAAGCAGCAAAATCTATCTATGAGCTCTAACTGCCATCATTTTTTTTTTTTACATAAAAGAACAAGTGATTTCACCGGCAGAGCCGAGCTAGCTCTATATTTTGGCAAACGAGCCATCTCCGTACCTCGACAAGGTCAATCCTCATCGTCTCAATGTAAGCATAATTATTGCACGCATGATATCTCGAAGGATGAATCATCCCGATCGCAAGTATTTCGAAGTAAACTTCTCAAAATAGAAATGGATGTTGGGTAATGGGCCAAAATAGGTCATGAAAACCCTAATGGGCCTTGAAAGCCCATTAACCTCTTATATATGTGAATGAGAAATTGCGGGGACATTTAGTCCTACATCGGAAAGAACAAGGAAGGAAGGTTCACTTATATGGAAACCTCCTCCTTAAGCTTGTGTTCCTTCGGCTCACCATAGAAGAAGAGCTTGAGGGTGATGCACGCGCACTCGCACTCGCACTCGCACTCGCACGCGCGTGTGCGAAGGGCGCAATGGGCGCTTTGTAGGCGCACTTTGCACTTCAGGATTGATCATGACCGTTGATGATTTGACCGTTGGAAGGTTGACCAGTCAACTGGTCAAGGTTGACCGATCAACGGTTGACCATCAGGACCGTTGATAAGGCGTCCCTTCGATCAAATGATAAGTCAATCGAACCGTTGATGATAAGGCGTCCCTTCAATCAAACGGTTGTAGATAAGTCATGTGAAAAGACTTATCTGATAACGTAATCATCAGATCACAATTATGAAAGGGCTTATCTGATCTTCAGATCTTCAGATCACAGCCATGAAAAGGCTTATCTGATCACATGATCTGAAGATCACGAAGTGAATGGGCTTATCAAACATCCTCTGATCAAAAGAATTCGAATTAATTTAATTCGTAAGGTTGCTTCCAAGGGGCATAAGGTTGCTTCCAAGGGGCATAAGGTTGCTTCCAAAGGGCATCTAAAAACTATAAATAGGACTAAAGACCCTCTCATTCCAATCATCCAATTATCCATTCCGAATTGAATCAAATTCAATTCAGTTCTTCCACTCTCTTAGGCATTTGCATACTTTCCTAAGGACAGTATAGCAATAGTGCATTGAAAAGAGAGTTGCATTCTTGGTTCGATTATTTTGGTGAATTGTAGTGCTGCTTTCATCAAAAGGAGACTGTTGTATCCTGGGAGACAATCGTCATACTGACCGTGAGCACCATTGCGGGACGAAATTGTCTTAAGGACATAGAGTATAACTCTAGCCTCAGTATGATTCAAGTAGGTAGCCACCATCTGCCACACATACCCACCAACAATGAAAACTAAGTACAGCACTTCATCTATGATCAATGGGATTTCAAATTTTCGATAAAGTATCTGTCAGCTTCATCAACTGCCAATCCTCATAACCGCTAAGATTTTGGCCTTATCGGATGCCAACTCCTTACAATGTGTCCAAAAAATCAAGTAACTACTTACCTTCTCGGCAGCGCACAAATACTAAAAGTCCTGAGATTTCAAATTTTTGATAAAGCATCCTTCATCAACTGCCAATCCACATAACCGATGAGATTTCGCCCTTATCGGATGCCAACTCAAAAATCAGGTAATTGCTTACCTTCTCGGCAGCACACAAATGCTAAGTCCTAGGACTCCTCAAGTATGCTTCTCGAAAGTAATTTTAAACCCTCACAAGTCAAAACAGAGGCCATTGCTTTCCAAAATCCTCTTTGGAGCATCCTTCTGCAACAACCTTCTCTCTCATCTATTTACTGAGAATACCCACTAACTTGAACTTCGGAGGGTCTTCAACAGGACCATCTTATGCTTTCTACGTGAGGACTATCTTGCATGTCTATCGGAATGAAAGAGTGCTATCCAGATCCTAACGTACATTATCTCCAAGCCGAAGAACGTGATTCTACAGCAACAATACTTAAATCTAATGTAGATTAATTATAAAAATCTTCAATCTGAATCTAATTTAAATAAATTAAATGTTTAAATTTAAATTTAATCTATTTATAAATAAATAATCTGATCTGAACCATTTGATCTTATTAATCTATTAAGCAATAATAAAAAGATCAAATATCAATCTTTTTAATTCGTTTAACCTATTTAATCTTTTAATCAATAATATGAATGAATCAATCAATCAAAGCTAAACTACCTAGTTAGTTATATGGGCTAAATAGATTGATGATATTAAACCCAAATCTCATCCACTAATATACAGATTTGGATGGATCAACTCATTGACAATCCAAACCTGATCAACCTAAATCCAAGCCCATTGATGGCAGGTCAAATATGAATCGAACGAATGAGTCAAGCCGAATTTTACCGTACCTATCTGTATCATACTAGTCCAACCCTAAATTAAGTAATGCAAAAGTTGCCACCACTTACATGGTATGAGGAGGTAAAAGTCCTTTTCAGTGGCATTGAAAAAATTTATAAACTCTTCATTTTTGTTAATCTAATTGTAAAGAAAAATTTAAGCACTACAACAAATAATTTCATATCTAATTAAAATTTATACATTATATAAATCTATCATTTAATTTAATAATACATTTTGTGATTGTTGCCTTTTATATATATAATATATTAGTAATATGTTAACAAAAATATAACTTAAATTAAAAAAGCTAAGAAATAATTTTTAACTTTTTTAAAAAAATTAATATAATGCATCCCATTCAAAAGAAAATTTTTAAATCTGCTGCTAATAAAAATAATTCATGGACACCAAATAATGTACGAAAAGCCACATATATGCCATGTTGCATAGGTAATATAGTTTTCTTTATAAATAATATAAATCTAAATAGCATTTTATATCTATTTTGTCATTATTTGGATTAATATAAAACATAATTGTAAACTAGTAGCTATTTTTGATATTTTAGTTATTAACGTGAATAATTTAGTATGTTGTGAGTTGTGATTCAAAGAAAGAAAGAAGGGTTGTTTTTCTATTATTTCATTATACTGATAAGTAACCATCATTATAATAGTTTTTATTTCATTTTCAACCAATTTCACTTCCATAGTTTAACAAATAATAAATAAATTTGTTATAATTATAAAAAATGGTAATAGATGTGAATGATTTTTTTTTTTGAACATTAGTTACACAATAAAACCTTAAGGTGAAGATAGGTCTAAACTAACATTAAAAAAAAAAATTTAAAAAAATATAATTATTTATAATTTGAATATTGATTTGATCCTAAATAGAGCAGAGTGAAGGAAGCAGATTCATGTAGCC
The DNA here is from genome assembly GCA_900491605.1 of Calamus simplicifolius. Taxonomy (NCBI): domain Eukaryota; kingdom Viridiplantae; phylum Streptophyta; class Magnoliopsida; order Arecales; family Arecaceae; genus Calamus; species Calamus simplicifolius. Next base: position 234,339 of record UESW01002186.1, on the reverse strand, counting down.
GATTGTTGGAAAAAGGGTTAGATGAGTTGAGTTACAGTAAAACCTTGTTTTAAGGTAATGTTAACCTCTCATACTAATCGTATTAAATGAAATGATTATATTTTTGGATATAAAACTTGCCAACCATTTTTAAGTGTACGCATTCGCTGTTTTTCTTTCTCGGATCAGAAATGCTAGGTTGGGTTCTGATTCAAGCGAGAGAATGGTATATTTCGTGTTGGCATTACCATAAACTAAACAAAAAAAATATATTTTTTAATTTAGTAATTTATTTTCTTTTTTAGAATTTACAGATAGAATGCTTTAAATTGTATCTATATTTGAATAGATATGCATATAGAAATGCCTCAAAGTAGTCTTGCTGGCACATGGAATAGAGAGTAGAGAGACGCGTGAAAGGAGTAGTAGTTCTGAACTTTTGAGCAATTCTATCGGCATGCTTCCCCTTTGTGATGCGTTTCAATGGAGCAAGAGAGCCTGGGAAACGGGGGGCTTGCCCGAACGGGCCGGCTCCCTAATCAGCGCGTCCGTTCGCTTCCGCGAGATTTCGAGTAGCGCGATTAAATAAAATCAGGATTTAAACTGGAAAAAAAAAAAAGCTAAATAATGAAAACAAAATAACGACTGACAGCCTGTTAATTACTCATCGGACCATATTTTAGCTAATGTAATAAGGATCCACACGTCCCTTCCTTAGATGGATTGTTGACCTTGTAATAATTATTTCTCATTACTCGTTTTCTCTCCCACCGGCTCCGGTCTCCTGGAAGCTGGAAGCCGTCCTTCCGTTTGCCGGGATCAAGCTCAAGCCTCCAATAGCCACTGTCCAAAACCCTGTACACATTCAAATCCATGCTTCTTTAATCACAACGAAGCACACCATTGGACCTCTTCTCCCCCTCTTTCCCACTACCAGCCGGCATTCGTTCTCCACGCGGTTTCCCCCGACCCCTTCTAATCGCTCCTCTAAAAATCCAATCGAACTCCTCCCCGTAGTTCTAAGATAGAGCAAAAACATTGAGAGAGAGAGAGAGTCCAATGAGTTTTCTCAAATCCTCTTTCCATCTCCATCTCTTCCTGGCTTTCGTTTCTTTTCTTCTTCTATTTCGTCCATCACGATCGCAGGGGGGAAGTGGCGCCCTCGCGCCGGCGCCGTCGGCCTTCGACTGCAATGGCGTCCTCCTGACGTACGACTTCCAGCGGGGACAGCGGCTCCGGCCCTTCCTCAGCGACCGCACCCAGCAGGCCTGGGCATTCAACGCCACCGCTACCATCCTCAACTCCGGCACCACCGACCTCAAGGCCTGGGAGCTCCTCATCGGTTTCCGCTACCGTGAGATCCTCGTCTCCGCCTCCTCCGCCATCCTCACCGATGGATCCTCTTTCCCTTACTCCACCCCAACGACTCTGCCACCTCCTTCTCCGGATCGCCCAACCCCGACCTCAAATACCCCATCGAGGTCGCCGGCGACTCCTCCCAGATCCTCGCCAGATCTCCATCGGTGGAACCTTCTTTGGCTCACCTCCCCCACCGTCCCCCTCCCCTCGTCTCTCTCCCTGGCCGACCCCGCCTTCTCTTGCCCCGCCGCCACCGCCCCCTCCAACACCTCTCTCGCCACCTGCTGCCTCCCCAACCCCAATTTCACACCCAACACCACCACCAATACTTCCAATGACGTGTCCGGCTCCTACCTCCCCCGCCGATCCGGCGACCTCACCATCACCTACGATGTCCTCCAGGCCTACGACTCCAGCTACCTCGCCCTGGTCACCATCGAAAACCACAGTCCCCTTGGCCGCCTCGACAACTGGCAACTCTCCTGGGAGTGGATGCACGACGAGTTCATACTCTATGAAGGGCGCCTACCCCCTTCTCGTCGACGTTTCCGACTGCTTCTACGGCCGCCAGGGCCAGTACTACAAGGAACTCGACTTCTCCAAGGTCCTCAACTGCCAGTCCAAGCCCACCATCCTCGACCTCCCGCCGACCAGATTCAACGACACCGACCTTGGCCGCATCCCGTCTTGCTGCCGGAACGGAACCATCCTTCCGGCTTCCATGGACCCTTCGCAGACCTCCTCGGCTTTCCAGGTCCAGGTCTACAAGATGCCGCCCAACCTCAACCGCACTGATCTCTTCCCTCCCCAGAACTGGAAGATCTCCGGCAGCGCGCTCAATCCTGACTACAAGTGCGGCCAGCCGATCCGCGTCAGCCCGACGCTATCTCCCGACCCCAGTGGACTTGAGTCGGACACCACAGCCATCGCTTCCTGGCAGGTCGTCTGCAACATCTCTACTCCCAAAGGGGCCAGCCCTAAGTGCTGCGTCTCCTTCTCGGCGTACTACAATGAATCTGTCGTCCCTGTAAGACCTGCGCGTGCGGTTGCCCGGCGAACCGCGGCGGCCTCACCTGCAATGCCACTGCCCCTGCCCTCCTCCTCCCTTCAGAGGCCCTTCTTGTTCCGTTCGACAACCGGACCGCCAAGGCCCGGGCTTGGGCTGAGATCAAACACTTCAACGTCCCGAGCCCAATGCCCTGCGGGGATAATTGCGGTGTTAGCATCAATTGGCACATCAACACTGACTACAGCAAGGGTTGGACTGCGAGGGTGACTCTGTTTAATTGGGAAGAAGTGAACTTTGCGAACTGGTTTCTTGCCGTGGAGATGGCCAAGGCTTACGATGGCTACGAGAATACGTATTCGTTTAATGGGACCAAGATGGGAAACAACACGATCTTCTTGCAGGGCCTTTTAGGGATGAATTATCTCGTGGCAGAGACGGATGGGGCGAACCCGTCGAAGGATCCCAGAGTGCCAGGGAAGCAGCAGTCTGTGATCTCTTTCACGAAGAAGGAGACGCCTGGGCTCAATGTGGTTGGAGGAGATGGTTTCCCTTCAAAGGTCTTCTTCAATGGAGAGGAGTGCTCGTTGCCCGATATCATTCCAGCTAGCCAAGGTTTCAGGAGTGGTGGCGCTGTCGGTGTCTTTAGCTTGGTGCTGCTTCTGGTTGCTTCAACACTTCTACTGCTCCAGCAATAGCTCTTATAAAGCATCCATGCTGCTCCTGATTCTTTGATTCTTTCAGTGGTTGATCAATGAACAAGTACCAAACTTAGTGTTTGGCATGTTGAATTGATTAGCAAAAGGGGCTGCGGTAACCAAGCATTGTTACGAAGTGGTTGAAAAGTTTGGTGTTTGCTCACATTACCTGTTGTTCAGGAGAAACTCATAGCTGCATTTTCTCGAGAGTCAGTAATGTTTGATCTGTTCCCCTGTTTTTGTTGTCTTTTTATACTGATTGGAGATATGTAATTCTTGGTATAATTTATTGCCCTCCATTGTAGATTCACCACATAAGCTTCACTTAACTTTAGAAGACTATTTGCAAAATCTTATCTTGACCCCTTCTGACACTATACTTTTCCAGCAGTAATTGGATTCCAGCAGGTAAACAATGCACATTTTCTCTATCAGCTTTTGGTTATGAACATCCAGCACCTCATCGTGCACCAAGCTTAATGCTGTGCTTGATGACTAGTAAAAACAATTGAATAAGAATCTAATTTGTTCAAGATTTTACTCATTCTTATCAGATCTTCTAAAAATTCGTTTTTAAACCAACACACCTCATGTGAAATTAATGAACTCCCGTCTCCAAAAACTTAAATGCGTTTGTGCTGGACAGTTAGCTTGGTTTTTACCAGCATGAGCTTTTTTGTTGTTAGAATGTCCGAACAAGGTTGGGTATTTATATTATTCTCACTTTTCAGGAGAAATTGGTTGTGTTGTTGTTTGATGCATTCATGTCAGTGATTTTTGTTAACACTGCATGGGTTGTTGCAAGACAGTCTGTTCTCGTCCATCATAAATCCACTGGATTTTAGACCATGCATTCTTCTACAAGTCGGTAATATCTGTTATCTTTGATGCATTTTATGTGTTTGTTCCAGAAAACAGCATGTTTACTTCCATGATGGCTCATCGGTTTTTAGACTTGGTCTCGTTCATCTTCCTTGTTACCAGCTTGCTACCAGGTATCCCTCAGCAGGCTGCCTCCCCTCGTTTGACAAACTCCAAAACAAATTTAAAAAGGACTTTTATTTAATCAAGTGTTGTCCTTTATGAATGCAAATTTTTTTCCGGCCAACTTGTCAAGGTGGTTATAGAACATTTAATTTATCATCCTTCCTATCATTTCTTCTAACCTATAAAAGAAAAGTCATAGGTACTTCATTTCTGCATGATATCTGTAAAATTAGTAAAGCATCTCTGTCCTTGTTCAAAAACTCTCTGCCTGCATTGCATTGCGGTATGCACACAAGGGTTCGTGCTTTGATTGTTGAAGAAAACTGAAAGAGTTGTGAGCGCGTTTGTATTGGCTTTGTTCGGATATGGTGTTGTGGTAATAATATTATATATGGCTGGAACCCCAGGGAGCTTAGCAGATGAGTTCTTGACGGTTTCATATTGTTAAATCTGCTCCACATTTTATTGTTGTGTGTTTGTGATAGTCTGTATAAATTTCTTTTTCTCCATTGAAATCTCAGTGAATCAGCTTCCTTCCATTTCACAAGGCTTTTGTTAGTTGTTTTACAGAGTCTTCCTTCTCAACAATAATTGGCTCTCCAGCTTCCAATAAAATGTTCTTGCTATAACTTCCATCAGAATAATGCATATTATTTTGCCTGATTAACTCTGAAAATATACCACTAAGTATTTATTCAATCAGAGGCTGCGAAGTTTCTGTGCGTAGAGATAATTAAGGAGACTCCATGGTCGGCACTATCATCACCAAAAGCTTCATGCTTTTTTTTTTTCTCAGCTCAACCTTTGAATGTTTGGGGAGAGGCCACCAACCAGTGTTTGATCAGATCAACTTCACACTGGAATTCCCAGCCTTTTTTCCTTTTTTATGAAGCTGTTGGTGATTCTCTGACAAACCTTAGGAGAGTTAGCAGTTTACCAAAGGCACCACGAGAAATTCGCCTTGCTTGCTCTCAAAACTCTTTTCTGACGTAAACGCGTTCTCAAATTCAGATGGAAGAAGTCAACCTATGCCTCAACTTCACTTTACCTAAACCGTAGTAGGATATGTACACGAAGATCATTTCAAGTAGTAGGTAGTCAGAGATCAACATCAGAAATTGTTAACAAATTGAACTGCTGATATCTAGTTTGGATCAGACAATCAGAGTCCATGAGGAATCTATCATTTAAATTAGGATCAAACCCTGTAATCTTTTTTTTCTTTCTTTCTTTCTTTCCTTTTTCATAGATCAAAAATATACTAAGCTAATTATTCAAAAATTGAAGTTTAAGCCATAATAGTATGAACACCCCTTCATCCTAGACTATTTGTTTATTGGAACCAGCATCAAACTTTAAAACCTACAAAGTTTGAAATGCCGTGCACATGGTGTTTCGTCTTGACTTTTCTACAGTGGCCAACATTATTGATGACTAACCAGTTGTCTGGTCTTATAATATTTATAAAATTTGAATGCTTGTCTGCTACCATTTTCAGATTGAACAATTCCTAATACAAAACTATTGGCGTGTTATTCAATCTCGTAAGAGACTAGATTTGGTTGCCCGCTCTCGAACGCAGTTGCAAGAAGACAACGTACGCTAGTTAATTTGTCCCAATGTTACGACCATAACCATAGCATGGAAACCATCTATGCTGTGACCATAACCATAGCTGCGATGTGAACCTCTTCTAATAACTACGAAAACTGATACGGTGATCATATCCTCTGGGTGGTGTTATAACCTTTTGCGCGATTTTCAAAAATAATGATGTGACAGCTAATCCCAGAGATGGAATCTTGGCTCCAGCCTCCAGCGACGGCCTTTGGCCTTTGGCTACGGCCTTTGGCTCTGGCCTCCAGCGACGGCTCCGACCTTTGGCTCCTGTCGTTGGCTCCGGACTCCAGCGACTGCTCCGGCCTTTGGCTCCGGCCTTTAGCTTCGGCCTCCAGCGACGGCTTCGGCCTTTGGCTCCTATCGTTGGCTCCGACCTCCAGCGATCGCTCTGGCCTTTGGCTACGGCCTTTGGCTCTGGCCTCCAGCGACGGCTCCGGCCTTCAGTGACAGCTCCGACCTTTGGCTCCGGCCCTAACTTGGTGCCTTTCCTGCATACACTATGACCCACCTCAGGTAACAGATCCCAAGATTCGAGATCTGTTACCGTATACCTCGCTCACCGAAATTATGGGCAAGTGCTAGCACGCCCAGCAGTTACTGCCACAAGCGGCCCCCATCTAGCAACGGCTTAACCACTTGCCGTTCGAAGGAGCTTATCCTAACGAGGAAGATTCGACGGTTCGAAAGAGGACGAAAAGAAAGGAACCTCCCAGACATGTATAAAAGGACCCCGAGCTCAACAGAAAAGGGGATCTGGATCTCTCTCTCTACTACACTACTAAGCAACAAGTTTACTAACTTGAGCGTCGGAGGGTCCTCGCCGGGAATACCGGCCCGGAGACTTCTTGCAGGTTTCCAAAGAAGGAAGACAACCTTTCCACCCCATTTGGAGGCCCATAATAGATCTCAGCATGCCCGGCGCTCATTATCTGTGATTTGTCCGCATCAGATTGGCGCGCCAGGTAGGGGGCTCGCACGCGGGGAAGGCGAAAGTTCTCCCTGTGACCCCACCGATTCTGCAAGGAAGACGATGGTGACAACACGAGCACAGGAGGCTTCCACCAGCCAGGCCGCGGAGCACATTCCATGGGCTGAGCAATCGGAGGCCAACCTCCGTGTTTCGCCCCCCGCAGAGATGAGCCAGCCTGACCGGCTTGAGGTTCTGGCTCACCAGGTCCAGGACCTGATGATAATGGTACGGGGACTGCAGGAACACTGCTTTGCCGCTGCACCTCAACCCCCTCCGCCTGGTGAAGGGGTGCATGGGATAATTCAATCTCATCAAGGCGGGACCCCACCAGAGGTCTCCCGTCACTCACCTCCTGAACCTCGTCGCCGAGAGGCCTCAAAGCGACGGCGGTCCCTCTCCCATCACTCTGTTCGTTTCCACCAACGGCTGGACGAGAGAGAATCCAGACGAGTGTGTTCCTTACGCCAGCGGTCTTCTTTGGCTTCCTCTTCTGACTCATCTAAAGACGGCGCCCTTAGGAAGACTACCCGTCGGGCCGAGCAACGACTCGATGAGTATCATCGACGGTTGGAGTAGCTTAGCCGCCGGATCGCTAACCCTTACGGGACGGACTATGAGCACCGCCCCCCGCTTTCCCGACGCATTATGGAGGAACCGGTCCCGCCCCATTTTCGTCTCCCCCAGCTGGACCCGTACGATGGCATGACAGACCCACTGGACCACCTGAAGAGCTACAAAGTCCTCATGCAGGTCCAGGGAGCAACGGACTCCCTTCTATGTGTCGCCTTTCCGGTCACCCTTCGCAAGGCGGCACGTGCATGGTATTCTCGGCTGCCACCGCGCAGCATCAATTCATTCCGACAGCTCGAGCGATCTTTTCTGGCCCACTTTGATGCGTGCCGAAAGATCCCACGAGTGGCTGATAGCTTATTCGCTGTCTAGCAAAGGAGCGGCGTGACCCTGAAGGACTTTGTTGCTCGGTTCAAGGAGGCAGCATTGGAGGTATACAACCTGGATGATTCTGTAGCCACTTTGGTATTAAAGCGAGGACTTTGTCCCTCTAGGTTTGCCTATTCCCTAGATAAGAAGCCTCCGAGTTCTTATGCCGAGCTTCTGAGCCGAGCGCAGAAATACATCCGTGCTGACGAGGCGGATTCTTCCAGGAGGGAAGATGACAAGAATCCCAGCAAGAAACCACCGCCTACTGAGCATGCCGGAGCACGACCCCGGAAGCCTGAGCCTCCTTACCGCCCAGATCGCCGGCCACAGACGCTTATTCCTAAGGAGCAATTTACTCCCCTCATGGCTCCAATATCTCACATCCTACTAGAAATCGAGGAGGAACCTTACATCAAGCGTCCGACCCCCTTGAAGTCGGGGACCCCCCGCAATAAGGAACTTTACTGCCGGTATCACCGAGATTATGGTCATGACACCGAGGACTGCCGCCATCTGAAGAAAGCCATTGAAGAGCTTGTCCAGCAGGATCACTTGGGCAAATTCGTTCGAAGGGGAAACCTTCCTACTCCAGGTCCATCGGTGCCTCCGACACTTCAGACCGGCGTGGACAATGCTCCTATGGAGAAGACCATAGCTATGATTTCCTAGGGGCAGGTGGTGGTTCAAAAAGACAGTGAGAGGGAATAGACTCTGTAATTCCTTTCTTTGGAAGGGATTTAGATAGGGTAGTTAATAAGCACGACGACAGCGTCGTTGTGTCCATGACCATAGCCAAACATCATGTAAAAGAATTCTAGTTGATAGTGGGAGTTCGGCGGATGTTTTGAGCTACGAAGCTTTTGTTCGGATGAACCTGTTGAAGTCTTCCCTCCGACCCATCGCCACGCCTCTAATGGGCTTTACTGGGGACTCTGCGAGCGTTGAAGGGGAGATTGCCCTCCCTATCACGGCTGGAACCCCTCCGTGTCAAAGCACGATGGTCATAAATTTTCTGGTGGTCCGGGTCCTGCTGGCTTATAACGCTATATTGGGGAGACCAGGATTGAATTTTCTAGATGTCGTGATCTTCACTAAGAGATTATTGGTAAGATTCCCCACCGACGAAGGAGTCGAAGAAATGAAAGGAGAGCAAAGCCCGCCACCGCTTTGCTATCACTTGTCTCCTAGTCCACTGAAGGCGGCGTCGGCAATAGCCTCTGAGCCGCTCGACCCCCGAGAGCTGGGAAGGAGGGGAGAACCAGCCGAGCACCTCCCGACCCTCCCCTTGGGGGATGACCCGGCAAGGACCATCCAGGTTGGGGCATTACTTCCGAAGGAGGCACGCGATCGACTTCTCACTTTCCTGCGTGCCAACGCCGACGTCTTTGCATGGTCGTCCTCAGACATGCCGGGCGTCCCTGAGGAGGTGATCACCCATCGGCTCAACCTCAGGCCAGAGTGTCGGCCGGTCCGATAGAAGAAAAGGAGCTTCGCTCTGGACAGACAGAAAGCTATCGATGAGGAAGTTCGCAAGTTGACGGTTGCAGGCCATATTCGGGAAGTTCATTACCCTGAATGGTTGGCCAACGTGGTGATGGTCCGTAAGACTAATGGAAGCTGGAGGATGTGCGTGGACTTCACCGATCTCAACAAAGCATGCCCCAAGGACAGCTTTCCCCTGCCCCGGATCAATCAGCTGGTGGACGCTACATCCAGCCATGAGGTCCTTAGCTTCATGGATGCTTTCTCTGGGTACAACCAGATCAGGATGAACCCGGTGGATGAGGAAGCTACCTCCTTCATAACTGAGAAGGGGCTGTACTGCTACAAGGTAATGCCATTTGGGCTAAAAAATGCGGGAGCCACCTACCAAAGGTTAATGAATAAAGTCTTCGAAGACCAGATAGGATGCAACATGGAGGTGTACATAGATGACATGCTGACAAAAAGTGTCCACGCCACCGACCATATCGCTGACCTAACGGAGACTTTTGATAACCTTCGTCGGTACCAGATGAGGCTGAACCCACGTAAGTGTGCGTTTGGGGTGATAGCCAGAAAGTTCTTGGGTTTCATGGTGACTCGGCGGGGGATCGAAGCAAACCCAGACAAAGTTTAAGCCATCCTGGACATGAGGTCTCCCACCAACAAGAAGGAAATACAGCGCGTGACAGGAAGGGTGGCTGCCTTGAGCCGTTTCCTGTCCAAGTCCGCTGAGAGGTGCCTACCTTTCTTCAAGGCGCTCCGCAAGGCCAATGGATTCGAATGGACGAAAGAATGTCAGAAGGCGTTCTAGGGGCTAAAGGAATTCTTATCTACCCTGCCGCTGCTATCCAAGCCAACAGGTGAAGAAGAACTCCTTCTGTACCTTGCGGCTTCTCCTGAGGCCGTTAGTTCTGTGCTGGTCTGCGTGGATACCAATGGCATGCAAAAGCCAGTATATTACACAAGCAAGGTGCTCCATGATGCGGAGACCAGGTACTCGAAGATTGAGAAGACTATCTTCGCGTTAATCGTGTCTGTCCAGCGCCTGCGGCCATACTTCCAAGCCCACCCGATCGCGGTGATCACAGACCAACCTCTAAAGACAATTCTCGCTCGCCCGGATACTTCGGGTCGATTGGCAAGGTGGGCGCTCAAGTTGGGGGAATTCGATCTATCTTTCCGCCCTCGGTCGGCCATGAAATCTCAAGTCCTGACGGATTTTTTGATCGAGTGCACCTGGGGAGAGGAGCAACCCGAAGAGCCTTCTGCAAACCCCTTGCCTCTCGGAACCAGAGATGATGAATGGGTCCTTCATGTAGACGGAGCGTCAAATTCTCAAGGGAGCGGAGCAGGCCTCATCCTGACCAACTCGGACAGAGTTGTAACCGAGTGCGCACTCTGCTTCCTCTTTTCAGCCACCAATAATCAGGCGGAATATAAAGCTCTGCTGTCTTGGATAAGATTAGCCCGAGAGCTCGGGGTAAAATGCCTTACGGCGTTCACTGACTCCCAACTGGTCGCTGGCCAAATCGCAGGGGAGTATGAAGCAAGGGATCCCATCATGTCCCACTATTTAAGTATCGTGCAGTCGCAAGCTTCTCTCTTAGCTTACTTTAATGTTAGCTACATCCCTCGAGGGGAGAATGCTAGAGCCAACGCTTTATCCCATCTTGCCACCTCAACTAATGGGATGCTGGGAAGAGCTTATGTAGAGCACCTGGAAGCCCCGAGTATTGACGTAACAAGAGAAACTTTGCCAGTTGAGCAGGAGCTTTCCTGGATGGATGCTTATGTTCGGTACCTTACCAATGGTACCCTCCCAGAAGACCCTGCCGAGGCCAAGAAACTCAAAAGACGGACCCCGAAGTTTTTCATAATGGAGGGAAAACTCTATCGAAGGTCGTTCTCATACCCAGTTCTCAGATGTGTTGGCCCCACAGAAGCAGATTATATCCTGCGAGAGATACATGAAGGTATATGTGGAAGCCATCCGGGGGCAGAGCTCTCGCATATAAAGCCCTACGGCAGGGATATTACTGGCTGACAATGAAGGAGGATGCGTCCAAACTTGTTAAGAGGTGTGATAGCTGCCAGCGCCATGCTAACATTCAACATCAACCGGCGTCCCAGCTGACCCCCCTGGCCGCACCCTGGCCCTTCGCCCAGTGGGGCATGGATATCCTGGGACCATTCCCTTCAGCCTCCGGACAACGCAAGTTCTTAGAGGTAGCAGTTGACTATTTCACCAAGTGGATCGAGGCGGAGGCTCTCGCTAAGATCACCGAGGGCAAAGTAAGGTCTTTCTTCTGGAAGTCTGTCGTGTGCCGGTTCGGGCTGCAGCACACCCTCGTTACTGATAACGGCCGACAGTTTGACAACATGGCCTTCCGAGAATTCTGCATCGGCCTGGGCATCCATCAACGATTCACCTCCATGGGGCACCCCCAGACCAACGGCGCAGCCGAGGTAACCAACCGCATTATCCTCCAAGGGCTCAGGGCCCGGCTAGATGGCTGCAAAGGGCGTTGGGTGGAGGAACTCCCCAGTGTATTGTAGGCATACCACACGACGCCACGAGCCCCCACCGGGGAAACTTCTTTCAGCCTGGTCTTTGGGACCGAGGCAGTCATTCCGGTGGAGATAGGAGTCTCCAGTCTCCGGATAGAGTTATACCACGAAGAGAGCAACCCAAATCAGCTGCGGGCCGATCTAGATTTAGTGGAAGAATTGTGAGACCATGCGCAACTTCGCATGGCGGCTTTCCATCAGCGAGCGGCCAAATACTACAATGCTTGAGTACGGTCCAAGACGTTCCGCCCTGGAGATCTCGTTCTACGACGAGCTGAAGTATCAAAGCCGACGGAGGGGGGCAAGCTGGCACCGAAATGGGAAGGACCATACCGTGTCAAGGAGGTACTTCATCACGGGGCATACAAAGTTGAAGAGCTAGAAGAGAAACTGCTTCCTCGCACTTGGAACGCCAACAATTTACGATGGTATTATCAGTAATATGCTAACTTCATTAATTTGAACCTACTTGGCAGATTGTTGTTCAAAATGTTTGCATTGTTTTTTGAGTGATCATGCTTTGCACTAAAGACCGGCTCCGCGTCGGCACCAAAGACCGGCTCCGCATCGGCACCAAAGACCGGCTCCGCGTCGGTACCAAAGACTGGCTCTACGTTGGCATTAAAGATCGGCTCTGCGTCGGTACCAAAGATCGGCTCCACAACGGCACCAAAGACCGGCTCCGCGTCGGCACTTAGGGACAGCGTGTCGGCGCACAGTCCCATTTTGCGTGATATATCTAGCGAGGCATTAGGCATTCCACGACTTCGCACCGGCACGAGCAGGGTCGTATACTACCTACAGTTCAACTTTCGTCTCTGCAACCAAAATTGATCCCGCATCAGTTTCCTAATAGATAGAAATCGTGCTCTTCGGCCATTGGTTGTTGATTCACAACAACTCACACAAGCAAAGCTAATTATGACCAAAGACAAGTGTTGAGAATCGAAATATTTATTGATGGCTAAAAGTTTACAAAATTGCCTATCTGAGTCGGACTTGGAGCAATACAATAAAAAAAAAACTAAGGGTCATTTGGGGCTGGATCGTCATCTTCAGGGACTTCATCTGGCTCCAACCCTTCAATCCCTCAAGATCGTAGAGTTCCTGGATTTTTTCCTTGCAGTCCTGGAAGCCGGCCTCTTAAGCGAATGTTGTCGATTCGGCTAATTCCTTACTAAAGGCTTTAGACTTCCTGAAATCCTCTACGGCCTCTGCAGCTCTTTTCTCTGCTTTGAAGGTTTTCCGCTCGGCCTCCGTGACCTTTTTATCGGCCTCAGCGGCCTCCCTCTTGGCTTCGGTCACCGCCGCCTCCAAGTCGGCAATCTTGGCATCGGATTGGCGGGCGACCTCTTTGGCTGCATCTATTTCAATGGAGGCAGAATGCAATCGGTTCTTCAAAATGCACATTTCTGATTCCGCCACCTCCAGTCTCTCCTCGGCCATTCTTTGCTTCTCTTCGGCCGCCTGGGCGTTATCCAGCTCGTTGGCCGCCTGACGCTGGGCAACTTCCAGCACATACTCTACCTTCTCAGCTCTTAGCCGGATGGCTTTGACTTTGCCCTTTAAAGTGGCCCGGGTATCCTCCAAGGCCATCTCTGCCTTTTCTGCCCTAGCCTGGAGTGATAGCATCTCCTCCCGCGACTGGTCAAGGGCAGCATCACTCAGGGTCCAAAGGTCCCTTATGGCAATCAGAGAGTTTAGCGCCTGGACGGAGTGTCAATGTTAAAAAAAAACAAACAAACAAACAAAGGCGAAAAGGTTAATAGGGCAAAGCTCACCCAAAGGTGTGCCACGGATGCCTCACGGAAGAAGGTGGCCCTCCCCTGATGCCGGAGAAACTCCTGCACCTCTACCATAGATGCTTCGTCCAATGCCCGCTCGGCCCAACGGCTGTGGTTCGCCAAAAGTGATTGGAAGGAAGGGTCGACGCCCTTCCTTTCCACTGACACGGGGGCTGCGGGGGAGGACTCCCCTCCGACTCTGCTGCCTCCGGCCCCTTGGCTGGTGGAGGTGCTTCGGTTGTTGCCCCTTTGGGGGGCATGGTAACTGCTGGAGTCGGCCTTATTGTTGCAAGGACCGGCTCCGTCTCCATGGCTTCGGGCAAGGGTGACGGTGCTTTTGCAACCTGCTCCAGAGAAGGATCGAGCAGAATGATAGGAGGGGGAGCCGGAACTGAAGTGATTCTTTTCCTCCTGCTTGGCTCCGCCCAACTTCCTAGCTGGCCTCGGCCCTTACCGTGTCTTTCCTGGCGGGCTCGTCGGCTTGGGCTCTGGCCGCCTTGTGCACGCGCGGGGGATCCACAACTTTGGCCCTCCCAACGATGGCCCTTCCAGCATCGGCCCTCTTCAAAACCTTAGCGCGCAGGGGCTTCACAACTCTGGCCCCTCCAATATCGGCCCTCCTTGGAATCTTGGCAACGGCCCTCCTTTCAGCGGGGGGCTCATTCCCCGTTGCCTTCCTCTTCTTGGTAACCACCTGCCTGAGCTCGCGAAGTGATGGCGTCATCCCTATAAAAAATAGGAGATGAGTATATATATGTATATATATATGTGTGTATATATATATGTATGTATATATATATGTGTATATATATATATATATATATATATATATATATATATATATATATATGTATATATATATATATATATATGTATATATGTATGTATATGTCTATATGTATATGTATATATGTCTATATGTATATATGTCTATATGTATATGTATATATGTGTATGTATATATATATGTATATGTATATATGTCTATATGTATATATGTATATATGTATATATATATATATATATATATATATATATATATATATATATATATATATATATATATATATATATATGTATATATATATATAATAAAAAAGAGGGGAAGAAAGAAGGAAAAATATGAGTAATCAAGTGCTCACCACCAGAAGGGATTAGGCCGGCGAGACGAAGGTTTTCATCGACCAGAAGCTTATTGCATCGAGGGACATCGGCAGTCAGAAGCTGCCCGAATGCCATTCGATCCCTTGGGAGGATAGAGGAATCCCTATTGGCGTCGGTGTTGGGTGTCCCCCAGATTTCATTCACCCCTTCGATATCAGCAAAAAAGAACTTATCCTTCCACCCTTTAACAGAGGTGGGAAGGTATAATTTAAGGATCCTAGTGGATCTAGGAGTAAAGGACCACCAACCTGACTGGTTGCGAAGGGTATAAAAACTACGGAATAAGGAGATGCTGGCCTCTATGCTTTGCAGGTGACAGAGAACTAGAAAGCCAACGATGGTTCGGATCGAGTTAGGGACTAGTTGGGAAGGCGTTAAAGAATATCGGTCCAGAAGGTTAAGGATGAAAGGGTGGATAGGTAATTGAAGTCCTGCCTTAAAGAAGGCTTCGTACAAGGCAACTCTTCCATGACGGGAAGAAGTTACCCTGTCATTAGGAGTGGGGTAGGACAGACGTAGGTTTGGCGGAAAACTATACTTGGCTCTTAGGTTTACTATGTCTTGAGTAGACATAGTGGAAGCAGTCCCCTCGGGGGACTCCTTGACAGCGCCGGAAAGACCAGCAGCTATCGGACAGCTCTGGATGGAGGTCCGTCCGACGGTCAGATGACTCCCGGCTACGGGGCGTCTGACCGTCCGCCGCTCCGACGAGCAGTGGTCGGAGGATGGGGTGGACCATTGGCTTGGTAAGGAAGCGGAAGGTTGAGAAGGAGTGGGGGAATGACTCCCGGAATCGGAAATAGAACAAGAGGGCGAGGAAGCCATGGAAACTAACCTGGAAAGCTTGAAGGAGCACGAGAAGAGAACAGACACGGGAGGCGGACGGACGCTTGCAGACTCAGGGGAGGAAGCTGTAACGTAAGAGAAGAGGGAATGGGAAGATAAAGACGATTTTTCTTTTTATAGCCCCATTTCAAATCATCCCACGGCCGTCCGGTCTGGCCATGTGTCTACCTTCAAATGGAAGCCGCTTCGGCGGCCTACCGGCGTGAAAAACACGAAAAGCTTCACCAATAGAAAGATGGCGGTGGCCTTACCGTAATGATGACGCTCGCCTTTTTACGACTCATTACTCGAGGAAATCTTCCCCAATCCCAACAGCTCGAACGGACAAAATGATGGCACGAAAGTCAGCCGCCCAGTGGATATTAACACCCCTTTCGCTGGTGATTGTGCGCTCACTCATCTCATGGGCGGGGGGGCATCTGATACGGCTGACCATATCCTCTGGGTGGTGTTATAACCTTTTGTGCGATTTTGAAAATAATGATGTGACAACTAATCCCAGAGATGGAATCTTGGCTCCGGCCTCCAGCGACGGCTCCAGCCTTTGGCTCCGGCCTTTGGCTCCAGCCTCCAGCGATGGCTTCGGCCTTTGGCTACGGCCTTTGGCTCCGGCCTCCAGCGACGGATCTGGCCTTTGGCTCCTGCCGTTGGCTCCGGCCTCCAGCGACGGCTCCGGCCTTTGGCTCCAGCCTTTGGCTCCGGCCTCCAGCGACGGCTCCGGCCTTTGGCTCCTGCCATTGGCTCCGACCTCCAGCAACCGCTCCGGCCTTTGGCTACGGCCTTTGGCTCCGGCCTCCAACGACGGCTTCGGCCTCCAGTGACAGCTCCGGCCTTTGACTCCGGCCTCCAGCGACGGCTCCGGCCTTTGGCTCCGGCCCTAACTTGGTGCCTTTCCTGCATACACTATGACCCACCTCATGTAACAGATCCCGAGATTCGAGATATGTTACCGTATACCTCGTTCACTGAAATCACCGGGCAAGTGCTAGCATGTCCAGTAGTTACCACCACAAGCGGCCCCCATCCAGCAACGGCTTAACCACTTGTCGTTCGAAGGAGCTTATCCTAACGAGAAAGATTCGACGGTTCAAAAAGGACGAAAAGAAAGGAACCTCTCAGACATGTATAAAAGGACCCCGAGCTCAACAGAAAGGGGATCTGGATCTCTCTCTCTATTACACTATTGAGCGACAAGTTTACTAACTTGAGCGTCGGAAGGTCCTCGCCGGGAATATCGGTCCGGGGACTTCTTGCAGGTTTCCAAAGAAGGAAGACGACCTCTCCACCCCATTTGAAGGCCCATAATATATCTCAGCATGCCCGGCACTCATTACCTGTGATTTGTCCGCATCAAAAACTTATCCCAATTTTGAGATTTCAGAGCCTAAAGAGTTCAATCTATTCCAAAATCTGCATGCATCGTACAAAAGATGATTGTGGAATGTGGAGTAGTGAGTGATATCCCCACAAGTAGCTGGGTTTTGTGGGGTTGCAGAACACACCAATATAAAATCCATTACGGTCTATGATTTTCCGTAACTTTTGGGAAAGAAACGATTTATTATAGCAATTGCTTGTTTTTACTAAGCTTTTAAAATTTCTATTTAACAAGAACAAGATAAAACATGTGGTTCCTCACCTTATGATCTCTCTGTAGATCCATAATAGCCACCGTACGTATCTCTCATAAGGGATATAATTTTCGAACTAAAATTGAAGCTTTTGATAGGTGACTTTGGAATAAAGATCTTCATCACTTTGCTTTTTTACCAACAAGTGGAGGCTTCGAATTCAAACATGGAACAGTCATCATGATGCCAGATCTTTCTAGATGGTAAGGGGGAAACAGATGCTTTGTTTGAATTTGAATGAATCGGAATACGGATTTTTAGCCATAACGAAAATGCTAGGATTTAAATGAAATAAGTGTGTAAAAACTTATACCGACGAGTGTTTGATCTTACACTTATATAAGATCAAAAAAATATTTTAGTCTTAGATTATGAACGCTTTTTTATCCTACGTTTCTCCACTAGTTTTCCTCAACAAGATGTTTCTCCACTACTTTAGATGATATGGGTTAACCGCAAAACGAAAAATCCAAATCCTTTCCATAACATCTATTTATTTCAATAAAATTGTATTAAGAAAAATATATTCTTTGCACGTTTATTTGATAAAATATATACATTACACGTAAAATATGTGCATCGTATCTGCCACAATTTCGTTGGAAACAATGACCAGTTTATTCACCCCACCTGATGTGAGATCCCTTCTTCTAACTACCAAGTACCATTACGTGAGACAAATGAATGGATGAGTAACTCGGTCAACACTGTTCTCTTTACATTTAATGCTATTTTAATTGGCAATGTAACCACAACATAGGTAACGACTTTACACTGTAGGACCACCACAACATTATTCGATTTAATTGATGCATCTTAATTTAATTACTTTGGAGGAGGAAGCACAAATCCATGTCCTACAAACAAGCATAAATGAGAAAAACATCAATTTGGTAAACGAGGGCATAGCTAAAGCTGTATAATATTTCAATCTAAGGGCTGCAACTGTCTCAATTGACACTATTTAATAATTTCTGCTAATGATCTACTGTATATTTTTTTTCACAATATTACAATTCTTTGTTACCTGTAGTTTATTTTTTAAAAGTCTCGATAGATGTCTGAATAATTGAAATGACAACATAAGAACCCTATAGGACAATTGCAAAACACTGATAGACAACACGTGATCTACTAAATGAAAACTGGAGAAAAATGTTGTAGAGGATATAAAATGTCAGTTAGAATGTGACAAGAAGCATAGCCAATGAAAAGAGATGATGCAACATTGCCAATAGACAAATAAATAAAGGGACCACGTCTTCATGAATCAGTAGAAAACTGTACATGATAACTTTAATTCTAAAAGCTTCAAGATAGTTATTGAAGTTGGGAAATACTCGAGTATCTTAAGGCTCCTACTCCCCAACCACCAAAATAACTTAAAAACACAACCACGCAATTCACACCCTTAGGTAGACCAGGTCTATCTTGTTAGCAGAGCAAAAGTTCAAATTCAAAATTTTCAGGTAGGCCTTGGCATACTAGCCCGTCATCTTTATACAATCCACCTGGTCTTTGGTGGATGCCACCATGCAAATAAATTCAGAAGCTCCAGAACTTCGATGTGGCTTAACTTGGAACTATCTTTTCTAGGCGTGGTTCCACACATAGCCACTAAAGTGACAGAGAAAGAAAACTGCCATGAGACAAATGTTCATCTTGACTGGGACAACAGATTGTGCGGTCTACCATAGAAGCTCAAAGTTGGTGGGATGAACGGAGAAAGCCAGAGAGCTACACTGGAATGTTATCCAAGGAATAGACATCAAAAGCAAACTCGGAATCCTGTCCAACCCCTTCTTGCTGCTAAAATTTAATAAAAACGACAATGTGAGACAGAAGTAGATATGCATATACGTATTACATAAAGAACTAATGAATAGAAAAATACTTCCTGAGAGTTTGATGCAACAAATCTCATAAACATTATGCAAGAAATTAAAAGCTATAAAGCTCCTTTAGATTTTTTTCCTCCTAAATTAATAACAGACCAAGAAATTGAAGATACCTTCCAATGTGTCGAACAAGATACGCAGGATAATGCATATGAGGAAATAAAAGATGTGGATAAGCAAAGCTTTATGTAAATGGTGTTTGGACTACTTCTATGATTAAACCAAGGGTTAAACAAATAAAACTCCAGAGATTCAAAATATAAAATGAATGATATATCAAATTACTATATAAAGATGGACGTGAAAGAAAGCTACCTTCTTTCCAACAACATTCATTAGCTCGTTTTGTATAATATTGTTGTCAAAAAACGTGTCTTGATAACTTAGATCCAGCATGCCTTCAGACTTTAGACCGACAGAGTTTTCAACTAGAATGGTGCTATTGCGTTGAGCAATGCACTCTCCTTTCTCATGTTCAATTTCTGTTCTTACTTGAAATATCTCCTTCCTAACAGTGCATTTATTCTTACTCCCATCTTTTATAGTAGCAACTGAATCTTGATGAGCCAATAATGAAGAACCAAAGTCTATATCGCTTTGCTTGGAGCCAAGTTGTTGGGCTGACTGATATGAAACATTTACATTCTGTAGCTTCCAGTCTTGATTTTTATTTTGATGAAGTTCACTAAAGAGATCATAATTTGGATCATAATTTGGAACAAAGTCCTTTACTCCTTTTAGGCTTGTGGAATTAACTAATGCTTCATCATTTTCCACATGGGGCATAGATTCTTGAAGCATACCGGTTGATGTGAGACCGGTTGCTCCTGTACTACTTGAAAGAGGATAGCAACTTCCAGTTGATTCATTCATGCAGCTATTAGGAAAATCAGCATACAAAGCATGAGAACCTGCAACATATGAAGAAGCATTCATGTAGCCTCCAGGCAACGAAGTGTTTGCATTCATATTGCTTCCACTTCCTCCAGAAACATGACCTGAAATTTCATTAGAAAGAATTTGATGACCCATGGTTGTCGAGAGCCTTGAATCATGCTCAACTGCAATTCCATTTAGTATCTGTCCCCTTGTTTGCAGCTGTTGTGGCATATTAATATGCATTTGATTCTGTTGCTGAGATATAGAAAATGGCTGCCCTTGCTGCATCATTTGCACAACTAAAGAATTGCTCAGGTTTCCATTGATGGTGCCTCCGGTAAATGTGGTGCTTGTTCTTTGTGAAGATGGCAACTTAAAAAAACTTGATGCTCCTTCACTTCCTTGCAATCCCACATTTCGATATGATTGCGCAAGTTGTTGCGACTGGCCAAGCTGTCTTGACTCCATGCTGGTGGAGGGTCCAGAAAGGAAGTTCGTTTGCTTATTGTTAATCTGTTGCATCAGAGCAGGCCTTATATTTGAAGCATTAGCCATTTGAGCATTAGAATTGAAGAAACCTATTTGATCAACAGAAGACATGCCTATGCCAGTATTTGTAACTCTTCTAGGGGCTGAATGTAGAGCCGCAAAAGTTTGTGGTGGAAGCTGACCAGAAACGGCAAGAGATTGAAGATCAAATCCGTCAAATGAACCAACTGCACGAAGTGCTGCTTCTGAAGTGCCTGTATATGCTGTATCGAGCCTTCCCTGATGTTGTGGAACACTTACTCTCTTCAAATATAATCGGTATTTCTGTTGTGTATAATTAAATTTGTCAATATACCATAGATGGATGAGTTCCAGAACAATGACATAAAAGAGGGAATCATGTACATGATGAAAGAGTACCATGCCGAATATCAAAAAAAAGTGACAGCATATAAAAGTTTCTACGAGCAATGAAATCATCATAATGGAGCAAGTGACTCATAATGTGCTCCAGTTTGAGAAAAACAAGGAGAGAATAAAAAAGCAACAATTTCATACAATGAACAGCAACTAAGTATATGAATACTTAGCACAAATATTCTAGCAGGCCTATAATCAAGATGGACCCATTAAAACAATTCAGTGTATATGATATTATCACTAGCAATTTCACTCTTGATGCCATGATATGAAGAGAGATATGAAGATACCTAAATTTATTTTCTGTGCCTTGTCTATTGATTCCCTTCACATTTTTCTCAAAGTTGTCGCTTTCATAATATGATATCTCAATGTTTTGTGAACCTAGGCAACAAGCACAAAGTTTCTCTCTATTATAATGACTCATCTTCTTGCACATTTTTCACTTTACTTCCCAAAATAATAACCTCTGCAAGATTTAAGTACCTACAGTCAAATAATTTTAACAGGCACACTCAAAGATTATGATGTAAGATCTTGACAAAGACTCCATATTTATTTGCATAATTCAATAAACATTCTACTTCATTAGGATTCAATCAGTTATTACAGGTCACCTAGCTTGTGACATGGTAAGTTCTATCATATAGCAAATAGATCTTTAGCATCGTGGTTACACTGTTCTTCTGCTGTGAGGCCATTCCCATGTTTGAATATTGGATGGTGTCTCTCAAGTGTTCGACAGAGGAATTTTTTCATTTTTATGAGATAATTAGTATTCTTATAGTGGAATGCTTCATATGCCTTGAAGATCCATAAATGATAACTCAGGTTATCACCAAACAGTAAGAAGTCATGCAATAGTGAAATGATAAATATGTGGCTACTTCAAAATGCAACATGATAAGGGGAAAACTTTTTGTATTTAGAATTTTTAGAGTATGACTGATAATGACCGAGTTATCAGAATATATTGAGAGAGGAAAGAGAAGGAAAAAAAATAAAATGTAGAAGGAAGTTTTCCATTTTTATGAAAATAGCCATGTAAAATATGAAGGGATCCAACATGTACCTTAATGTCAATGAACAAGCCTTATCCTATCCAATATGAGGTTAAAGTACTATGGTCCATCAATGTTCCTGATAAGTTATAACCTATTCTCTGGCCAACATCAAACATTACTGAGCTGGAATGGAATTTTATATAAGTTGACTTTGGGCATGAGGGGCCAGCCTTGAAAAGGCTAGTTAGTAACTTGAGAGATGCATTGTCAATTATGCAATTGAAGTGAAACGTTTCAAAATCTATAAAGAGGTGAAAGAGCAAGATTTGATTTAAGTATGCTAGTCAGAGGGAAACTATTTTGACATGACAAAAAGGAAAGCATTCCACAGTCCAGAATATCTTACTGCAGATATAAAACCAAACTCAAACTAATAGATTGCTTCCCTGACCCATAAAAGAACTTAAGGTAAAAATTTTCATGTGACCAACTACCTCTAATGAGAGAGGCACCATGATCAAGAGTATAGATCTCATACAAGAAAAATAAACATGTTCGGCTTTGAAACTGGTTATGCTTTTGTTCCACTGACATTCACACTGATAGATTGCTATAGCTGTCTGTTTTTCTGATTTGCTAAACCATTCCTTTGAAGTTACATTAGAGGATAACGGCTAAGGAGTGTCATCAATTTTTACCAGGTTTTTTTATGTATCCTCTTCTAAACAGGGCAACATTTTTATTCAACATTTCAACATTACATAGAAGACAAGTCGTGTCACAGCAAATCATCGAATCAGAATTTTCTTTTTGCTTAACAAACAGTTTATAAAAACAAAACACAAGATGATGGAAATCCTGTTACCTTTATGAAACTATTCAAGTTGATACGTTAATATGAGAGGTTGATCTCTCATAATGGTATGATGTCTCAAATTTTGTTTCAATAACTACAATCAAACAGTTCTCTGTGCCAAGGAGTTCCAGTACAGAATATGACTTAACCTATACAATATTCTTATTTATTTATATTATGTCATCTTTATATCTGCCACATTATGCTCTTTGGCTGAGACAAGAACAAGGCAGATATCCTCACCTGTCACGAATTCAACATGTTCATTGCCAAATTCCAAACACTTTGCTTTTTCAACTAAAGATATTTTATTAAAAAGACAAGCATCTAATGATGTTAAAAGACAAGCATCTAACTATTGGGTGGACAGACCAAATAAGTCTACAACAGTAGAATGCTTTGCATATCTCTATTTAGAAAGATTATACGTGAGGGAGGGGATCTGAGAGGCAAATCAACTTTCTGTCTCTCTTAGGTTGCATCTACATGGATTCTAATTTAGCAGAAATTGAAGGTGGGGAGCTAATATTTTAAGTTTTCTGATTCTTTGTGGGGGGCATTTGACATAAGAGCAACTCAATGTTGCTCAGAGAAGAAGGTTTGGATTCAACGGTTCTGCATGAGATCAAAATTGACTATTCTGGAAAGGATATTCCCAGACGAAAACCTTCCTAGATGATTGTTGATTGAGAGTATGCCCATTTGTCTTATCAAAGAATAAACAGTGAATCACTGATATCACTTACAGAAGTCCGCATGAACATCATTTCGATTTGGCTAGAAGCTCTAACATACCGGATAGAGAACTACATCTCAAAAATATGTGCTACATCTCAAAAATACCAAATATTCAATCAATCTGCCACCATTCTCTTTTGATGTACCTAGAGAAACTCTTAAATATTTACTGCACCATGCAAAATACCACCTAAGATGGAGAGAAGATGATGTCAGCAGCTGTCTGAGTATAATATCAATGGTCTCCTATGAACTTTTTGAGGATATTAAAGAAAATTGATATAAGAACAAGTAACTCGGCACCTTTTTTATGATGAGATTCTTCAGTGCACCAAAATGGCAAGAAGAGTTCCCAAATCTCTTGATCAGATAAAATAGTAAAATCGCATGAGCAGTTTTATTTCATAAACTAGAAAATGCTGTTGATATCTGTGCTGTCCTTTAAATGACAAAGGGTTGGAACAGTTTATCCTCTATGGGACAATAGCACCTGGATTTTTTAATAAGTTCCAAACAATCATGCAACAGGCAAGAGCATTAGGTGGACAACACAAATTGCATCCAATTCAAACCATATGACATAAGTTTGAAGTCATTTTGATGCATAAAACATCAAGGACTGATGGTGCTAATAGTTTTTCTTATTTACTCTTTAATACTTACTTGTCAAACAATAATCTGCTGAATAACAAAATATTACATCTATTTAATTCATAGTTTTTTTAATTTGAGGTAATTTATAATTTTAGCATATTAAATTGATCACGTATGCAAATTAATATCTGAGAGTCAGAACATATGCATCCGATCTACTACATGGCAGTCCATGAGAGAGATACAAGTCTAAAGCTTGTAAACTAATAAAATATCCATGGAGAAGTATAAATATTGCATACAAGAAATATAATAGCTCAAACTTTAAAACTAACTACCATACCTGGAGGTGGCTTGCAACATTTTCCCTAGTAAGTCCAGGAACATTCATCAGCTCCAGGATTTTTTTTGGAACAGCCTCTTCATGATATAAGAAAATAAATAAGAATACAGAACAGTGAAACCAGAAAAGTTAAGAAGATTAAATAGCTACATGATAAAAGGAAACTTTCTTAGAATCTACGCTCATCTCCATAGCATGGTGGAGAGGCAACAATACAGAGCCTTACCCCTGCAAAGAAAGGTTGTTTTGGTATTTCAAACTTATGACAGAAACGTCATGATAGAGCAACCTTATTATTGCACGGAGGCTAAGATGAAACACCTTCTTAGTACATAATCAATTTCAAATGATGGTTAGGTGATCACTAACTAAAACTGGATTGAACCGTAGGGAAAAACAAAAAAACAAAAAAACAAACAATTGGTACAAAGAAAAAATCGACTTACTGTCAACCCCCAATTGGTTCACCGCTGCCACAAACTGTTGATGTAAATCAACAGACCAAACCACCCTCGGTTTCTTCAATGTCGAAGGATCTTCGCGCTCATCGACGTCCTCCTCCTCCTCCTCCTTCACGTCTTTCCTTCTCTTCATATTTTTCCAATTCCCCTCGATCGCCGAAGAAGCATTGTCCCCCTCTTCCAGAGCTCTTTTCTGTTTGTCATTATCCTCTGCACTTCCTGAGTTCTCCAACTCCTTCAACTCGTTCCTCTTCTTCCTCACCACATGCTGCCATATATTCTTCAGGGCTTCAAGCCTCATCGGCTTTATTAGGTAATCACAGGCACCATGAGTCACTCCCTTCATCACAACATCCTTGTCGTCGTCAGCCGACATCACTGGACATCGACGAAAACAACAAAACGGATCAAAAACACTCCTTTCCTTAGACTCCACGCCTAGGCTAATCCACAAGGCTACTTACTGATAACCGGGAGGTCCATCTCCAACCCGATGTGCTCGAGCAGCTTGAAACCATCCATGTCCGGCATGTACACATCGCTCAGAACCAGATCGAACTCTCCCTTCCTCTCCCGTAGCATCGCCAGCGCCGCCACCGCCTTCGAGCAAATTGTCACTGCAACCAATCATTTTGAATTATAAATAAAGCGCTAAACATCGCAGCACCCAAAGTACTGAATCAGATAATTAGATTGGTGTCGAAGATTGCGTAGAGATAGTAACTATACCGTCGTAGAGGCATTTGCGGAGCATCTGGTCGAGGATTGTCAGGCAGGTGAGGTCGTCATCGACGGCCAGCACCCGGAGGCCGGCCGGGAACTCACGCCGAGGCCCAGCCCCATCCCTCGGCCTCCCCGAGCTCGCCGTGGATGGGTCTGCTCTGCTGGGATCCATCGTTCCGGATCCAGCATCCGAGAAATCGAGATTCCAGACGATATCCGTGAGAGAAGTACTGCGAAGAAGACTTCGGGGTGGATCTGAGATCCAAGAAGAGGAAGGAGAGAGGGAGAGAGAGAATAGGGGCGATTTTTGGACTGATTACTCTGCTCGGTTGGACTCGTTCTGTTTGATTGCTTTCTTTTCTCTCTCTCTTTCTGAGGTTTGTTTTTTTTTTTTCAACACTGCATTCTATGCTTCAACCTCTCGGCCCGATAAGAGGGGGAGAGCCAGCTCACTCCCCTCAACGAGCCAACCGTATTCGCCCTCTCTCTCTCTCTCTCCACTTTGTGAAACGAAACGCCGTTACTTTAACATTGATGCCTTATTTCGAAATTCTACGCCGTCGTCTGAAATCCGAATAGGAATTATTCTAGTTTACGCGCCGAGACGATATTCGTGTGGCGAATTTAGCAAGTCAGCGGATCTCGGAATCTAGCCCAATATTAATTAATTTTGGTACATACATACAGCCCCCCTTTCTTGATCAATATTAATTTTGTTATAAGTGAATAAATGTATGAAAGAAATTATCAGGATTAATGATATCTTTAAATATTCTAATATTTTATCTTTTTTTTTTTATTATTATTATATATATATATATATATATATATATATATATATTTAGGCTTCAATTTTTTTGGCACGAAAAAAAAAATATGTAAAAATTAGTATATATAGATAATCTTTCTCAAATATTTCTTCACAATTTATAACTCTTCCTTCTATTAATACTTCTTGATTCTTTTATTAAACTGCCTTTTTTACTTTCAACAGTCCATAAAGACTTTACATGATGGTTACGTTCATGACATATTTAGACAATGAATTGATAAATGTACTAGTACTATAATAAGTAATTTACTACTTAATTTAGGTTTTATTGTTTTGATGCAAAAAAAAATTATAGAAAAATTAATCAATTTCTTATATAAATATATCTTCCCCAACTCTCAACGTATTTTAGAAAGAAAAATAAAAAAATTTACAAAAATTTTTTTTTATTAAAATAAGAATATAATACTATTATTTAATTAGTAAATAGTAACTATAAATTTATTTTTATTTAAAAATAAAATTATTAATATATAATTTGATGTATGTTTTTCTTTAAATTTATATATCAAAAGTAAGACTAAAAATATTATTTTGTAAAAAAAAAAATTGAGCTTCAAGCATGAAGAGATAGTATATAATTAGTATATAAAGTAGGTCTAATATTATAATATTAGAAAATAAATAAATCTTAGTAATTTATTGAGAAAAAAATAATATAAAAAAATATGGATAAAAAAATACCAAAATTCTTTCAAGTGTATATTTTTGAGTAACTTTAATATTTTTTAAAGGATGAGACCTTAATTATAAATTATTTATTGATTAATTAGATCTTGATAAAAAAATCTGAAAACATAGAAGGAATGATAGTGGGGCGAAAATCCAAGGCCACAAATTTTCTTTTTAATTTGGCATAAATCACTCGATGATGAGGTGGGTCATCACAAGCATCCATTTGGTATAAAATAACTTACAATATATTCTAACAAATCAATATGAAACAAGCGGTAATGATTGCAATGATATTGGATTGGGTTGAGCCAACTAAGTCCAATTTCCAACTCTCCTTTCCATGTCGTCTTAACGTATAGCCTTAATAGGATGATAGTCTTTCTCTTTTATCGGTACTAGAAAATAAGGCTATATAGCAGGAACGAGAATCAAATAATCAATTACCAAGAACTATAATTAATATTTTTATGGCCAATGGCAGCAATCGCATGCTCGCTTTAGCTTAAAATAACTAATTTAACTTCTAAAACGTCGTAAAAGTTAAAAAAAGTAAATATAAAATAAAATAAAAATAAGAAAAAGTTATTCCCGTGACCCCCGTTGTCAACGGAACCGACCAACCATATCGGGGACCAAAATAACCTCTCTTCTTTTTACGCCTCCTATCTCACCGCGGCGTACCCTAAACGAGGCTTGACCTAAATTGCCTGAAATAACCCTGATGCAGGCCTGCGGCTTTTAGGTCGGACACGTGGCGCGCCTCCAAGGTCCTCCTCCCGATACCAAAGATTCGCCGCGGTGCATCATACCGGGTCGGTATATTCTCCCCCATCTCGTCCCGCCTCGCCCTCCGTGGGCATATTAGGAAAGCGCTCGCGCTTTACACGTGGCAAGATCTGACGCGTTGTACGCATTTTGATGGCCGCGTGGAATGCGGAACTAACGGTTTCCTTTGACGTGCAGTTAGGCAGTCCGCCAGTGATATTTTCACTCACCATATTTCTCACCCGGACCCAAATGGTGACGGAAATATTTCCCACCACCCAAGCGAGTCAAACCCAAAATATCTAAAAATAAAATTTATATAAAAATAAAAGGTTACAAATATTTTGCTTTTAGCTTTAAAATTCATTCAAAACAATAATTTAGTTAACTACTGAGTTAGCTTTCGATAGATATGCCAAATATGAACACTATAATCTCTGTTTGGATGGAGAAAAAATTAGAAAGGAAAGAAAATTAGGAGAAAAAAATTGTTTGGATGAAAAAAAAAGTTGAGAGAAAGAAAATAGAGAAAATCGGAGAGATTTCGAGAGAAAACTCAAAAGTGCTCTTTCTTTTTTTTATTTTCAATATTGACCTTTCAAAAAAAAACAATCAATGCATTTTTTAATCATAAGGATATTATTATCATTGTAAATTATCAACTTTTCTCTCTTCTCTATTTTTCATCCACTCATCCAAACAGAATGAAAGAAAATATTTTTCTTCAATTTTCTTTTCTTTCACTTTTTTCCTTCCAATTTTTTTTTTCTTCACTTTTCTCTCCATCCAAACAGAGCATAAGTCTTATAAAAATTAGATTAAATATTATAAATCAAAATATTATTCCTATCAAAGCTAATAAACAACGGTAATAAAATTTTTCTTGATTATAAGATTATGAATGCTAAAACTACGAATGGCATAAAAAAAAAAAAAAAAAAAAAAAGCTTAAACGGCATAGAACTTGAAACAGAGAAGTCAAGAAGAATTTATATATATAATAAAAAATTATTGGGGGTGCATATTTTGATTTAAAAGAGGGGGGGGTTGCATTTATGGGGTTTGTTATATGTTGTTACTTTTTACTGGTGCGGTGCAGGGGTGCTTTTAAGGGAATCGAATATGTGCGACTGCGCGCATTGATTCACGCGTGTACTGATAACAAGTAAAAAAAAAAAAAAACTGGGAGTACGAACTGGCAACGCTATCCATGTGGAAACTGACATCCGGTTGCGTGG
The DNA here is from genome assembly GCA_900491605.1 of Calamus simplicifolius. Taxonomy (NCBI): domain Eukaryota; kingdom Viridiplantae; phylum Streptophyta; class Magnoliopsida; order Arecales; family Arecaceae; genus Calamus; species Calamus simplicifolius. The sequence continues at coordinate 205,388 of UESW01002186.1, read as the reverse complement.
ACCATCCATCCATCCATCTGTTGGGCTGCGGGTGAAACCGGGTTGGCTGCGAGGAGCTCATCTAATTACAACAACCATAAGACCCCATCCAATGCTAATCAATCTTACGTTTAATTGCTATTGTCATATGGCATACAAAAAGAATATCATATTATGAATGAAGAGCTTACTAAATATTTATACTTGTAAATTTATTATGAACTTGTGCTATGAAGACAAACTTTTATAGTACACTATATAGATATATGGGTTATCTTTGGGCACAAGCATGTATACTTCTAAATGATATAGGTAACAATTTGATTACCGGCTAAATATACTTTTGATCCTTAAATCGTCAAAAACTTATTTGTTTCTTATATTTTTAAAATATTATGTTTTTAATATTCAATCAGTATTATATGATATATCAGCTATTCTGTTAATTTTAATTGATTTCATATAATTAGGACTACAAACAGGTTAAATTAGATCATGCTTGATTCCAACCCAATCTGATTGTTTATTCGGATTATGATTTTAGATCTGGACCAGCTATTTATCGACCTAACAACTTATTTATACCTTTTTAGGATCAAAAATGGTCCGGATCCAACTTAAAATGTTGAAGATTGAGATAAGATTAGATTAGGCCATATTTGCATTTGAGTTTAACTAGTGTTTTCTAGCTAAAATCTATTACTAGATAATTAAATCTAGATCCATTAAAAAATTTAAATAAGATTAAAATGTTGTCATATACTTATTTTTTTTCCACCCAAGTAAATAATTTTTCTTAAGTCTATAAATTATGATATTTAAAATATTATTGATATATTTAAAGACATTACAAAAAAATTATCAAAATAAATAATAAAATATAAATATTTTAATATAATTAAATAAAAAAGATGATAAGATATCTAGTTGTTATGATGAAAAAGAAAATTAATTTAAATGAAAGTCCATTCAATGAAACGGTAAAGATAATTGAAGTGAAAGAAAATAAGATTTATAAAATTAATGTTTATAGGTTAGATCGAATCGAATTTGGGTTAAGTTGGTTTACATTCGGTCAGGTTAAAAAAATATAAAATTCAGACCCAACTCAAAATTTAAATCGAATTCTAACCCAACTCAACCCATATGTCATGTCTAATCAAATTAGGACCAAATTAGAACACATGTTAAAATGTGACATTCTTCAAACTTTGGGAACCAAAAGTTTGAGGACTTAAATGGATTTTGAGTGAAATTTAGAAGCAAAAGTACAACTTTTGCCTTGATTATTATATGTATTTATTGATAGGCTTAATTAGGCTTTCTAAACCTCTTAGATTATGTTTACTTCATAATAAAAAAAGAAAAAAATTATAAGAACATGCGTATGAAAATAATTAATCCTAATTTCTACTTAATTCCACCTTTTAATAACAAAAAAATGAAATAATTTTTAGTTAAAAAAAAAAGTAAACAGTAGGCATAAAAAGTATTATATATAAGGAATAATTTATACATCTCCCTCATAAAATAGCTATACCTGTCATTAGCATGTCATATTATATAATATTTCATAGTCATACTTTCTTTTCAAATAATATTTGTCTTACATGCGAGTTATTCAAGACTTCCTTTGTGTTTCATTGGACATTTCTAATTCAAAATTAAAATTCTTATTTAATAGATGCTCTTTTAATCTCACTTTGAGAAATAATTGATTTACAACAAATGATCTCATGCTATCCATACTTACAGCTAGCCCATGAGGTTCCAATATATATATATATATATATAAATCCTATAATTTATTATATCATGTATAATATTTTTATAGCTATAAATATAACATATAAATGTTAATATCCAATTGAGAGAAACGTCTTTATGCATCACGTGCAGTGATTGATCCATGTGCGTATGGCAAGAATATTTTCGTTCTTTTCATACTACAGTCGTGGCCATATGCGTGCAGTGCACATATGGTACACAAAGAATTTTTTTTCAATTGTGTATTCAAATATATATTGATGTGGGTATAAAGCAAATGAAAGTTCTAACTTTTAATACTTTACGGTTGTATAAGTAATGTATTGGATCTAAGCATTCAATAATATATAATTTCATAATAATAAAAATATTAACTAAAGGACTAATGATATGCTTGATTTATAATAATAGATAGGTACAATGCTAAATCCGAATCAAGACTTGAGCAAAATTTCATCCGAGTACTTGATTTAAAAGAGAAACTCAAGTAATATATAAGAAGCCTAAGTCAAAGAAAAATAATGAGAGATTGAATAACAATTGACTTAAGAATGTCCGAAAAGTTTGTTGGCTCTTAGAATTGATGTATCATAAGTATTTATTGATTGATACATCATGCATCATAAGTATTTATTGTTTGATGTGTCATGCATCATAAGTATTTATTGATTGATGTATCACAAGCATTTTGATGTTGAATTTTAAGAGTGCTTTTATCAATATTTCAAAAAAAAAGTAAATAATTTATAGTTGCTTGGCATATAATGCTATAAACATATATAAATTTAAATTTTGGTAAGAGAAGAAAATATAAAAAATTATCAAATTAAACCATAAAAGCCACACAAATATATATTATGGTCTACCATACACAACGTTTATATTAAAAACCAAATATAGCATGACTAGTTGCATGGGAACGGAGGACATTTTATTTTTTTAAAAAAATCATGAGATTACAAGATTTTTTTTTTTTTTGAAAAAGGGATTGCATCAAATTTTCACATTGGTTATGCTCTCATATGCCTATGAAAATCAAAACATGCCATATTTATTGCAAAATAACATGATAAAAGTCACCCAGCCTCCATATCAGTATCAACCTTCCGCAGGATAGACCATATATTCCTAAGAATCGGATTAGTAGGGACTTCGAAACAATTTTCCTTTTGCAGCCATCGAATAACCATCATAGAATCACCCTCGATCATGAGCCTGAGCATTAAGAATCCGTGAGGCATAAGTAATACCCGCCCAAGCAGCATAAAATCTCGATCATAGGAACAGAAATCGAGGGTACGAAATCCTTCCACTGCCAACATATCATCTTGAGGCCTGCGGATTATAAAGGCAGAACCAGCAAATCTTCTACGGATACTCCCATCAAAGTTGATTTTAACGAACCCTGAAGGAAGGGCTTTCAGGAAATAAAAACCGTATGCCGGTTCGCTGCATAGAATCCCCAAATCAGAGAAGTCAGAACCAACCGCTTGAATAACATGAGTGCATTTCGCCGACAAAGATCTAATCTTCCATACTAGCCGGTGTGAAGAAATAAAGTCTTTCGAGAAGATGAGCTAGTTTCTCGATATTTAAATATGATATACCGTAGCTATCCAAAACCACGTTTGATAAGAGGCCCTCCAAAAATTATGAAAGAAAATGAAACATAGGGAATTAGAAACATTCAATCTGCCTAAATAATTTATCAAGTGTTATATCCATCTCGCTATAGGACATATGAAGATAGCATGTTCGGTAATCATGCCCTTTCACTTGTGCTACAAGAAGCATGCGAATATTTTTATAAATAACGTATTTCGTAATAGAGGCAGTAAGAACAATAAATTAAAAGAAAGGACAGATAAAGGAGGCGAGTCACATCCGAAAGCACTCGTAATTTCGTATGTTGAGTAATTAATTCAGCACTGCTCTTCGTTGGAAGCATGACGAGACTCAACAGGGCAGACCCACTTCATTGCCCTGACGGGGCTGATGGCCAAGTGCGGCCGAGCTCCGCATGTGAGCTTGTCGCCTCGTGCCCACGCGGTGCTCGCCGAAATGCCGCCCCGAGAGCGCGCTGTCTAGCGGGGCCAGTGGGCGCCCCACAAGTCCGCTTCGGAGCCTATGGGGCCGCTCCACGCGACCACGCAGGCTGGCACGTCCTGCTCCTCATTGACTGAATGGATGAGAAGGGTAGGTGACAATTAGGTTTGAGCTGGATGATGAAATGAAGGCCCCCATGTTCTCTCCAGTTCCATCACTTGATTAGTTAGGGTTCTTGAACTAGTCTGGACTGGGGTCAGGAGGACAAGCACTGCTCACCTAGAAATTGGCCAAGATTTTTGAAAAGTGAGAGATATCAGTAGTTATATGGGTGGTTGATCCAAGACCGAGATGGATTGAGATTTTAGTTTTATCAGCCAAGGAATTCTAGAAAGGGTCAAGATTTGAAACAGAGATGTTCAAGTCTTAGCAAATATTGTAAAATTGAATTAATGATCACTCTTAGACATCAATTTTAAAATTTATTAATTGAATTTTACATTAAAAAAATTAAAAAAGATGATCGAAAAATAATATATTGTATTAATTGATGTCTTAGAATATGCTATTTTATATCAATAGGGATGAAAATCTTGAGATTTATTCAAATGTTAGATTTATGCAATTGGTTGGACTCAGAGTTCTAGGTTTATTTATTTATTTTTTTCTAAAATGAAGAGGGTTACCATTATCCTATGCTCACCTAATGCCATAAAGTTGATCTATTAGGTTTCTTTATCTTCTTTTGTTAATTTTTATCAAATAATTTTTGTGATAAAGAGACCAAGTTTTTTTTTTTTTTAAGAGATTGATTCTTTACTTTTTTTATATCATCGATATTAGCAAACATGTAAGTAATCAAAATTCCTTCACAATTTATTCATTCTGAATCTTACATAGGGCGGTTTCAGATTTAGAAATAGTTTCAAGTACAATTGAGGTATAATCTTTTTTAAAATATCACTTTTAAAAAAACAATTTTAGTTTAATTGACGTCTAATTTAGTGTTCTTTAATTTTTCATAATTAGATTTAAAAATTTGGCTTGTCAAAATAGCCCCCGTGTTACTCAAGCTGCGTCGTTCACCGGCCGTTCTCTAGGTCTTTAGAACATTAAACATCATGCTTAGATTTCAGTTGATAGTTTATTTATACAAAGGGAGCTTCCGAATTCTAGCATTAAAGTTTACATATTTGAATTATTTATTATTTTTTAAAAAAAGTTGCTTTATAAATTTTAATATATTTTTCTCACCTCTATTCATATTTTCTCTCACCTAGAAAGTTAGCATGAACGGGTTTTTTTCTATAAATTATTTTTTTCTCTTTTTTTTTTGTTAATTATCTGGAGTCAAGCAAAAACCTTCATTTATAGAAGTATAACATATTTTAAATCTTCAAGAAAGAAATCTTTATTAGAGCTATTACTATTCTCAAAATGTAATAATATTGGAATATTGTTTTAAGGAGTTTGGTATATCTTAAACTTTTTTTAAAAGAAATTTAGTCGAGTAAAGTTATTTTTGCAAGTTAAATTATTTCTATGTAGTTCAAAAAAGAAAAAAAGAAAAAAAAGAAGATGACGATCACGATGATGATAATAATTCATGTCTTAAAAGAAAAGCTGAAGCCTCATGACTTGGATTTTACGCATGGCTCACATGGCAGCCATCCACCGGATGATCGATGCAATTAAACTAATAAAGTTCCTTTGACAGAAGGCAAATAAGTCAAGTGACAGATGGTAGAGATGAGGGCAAAACGAAAGCCTAAGAAAAGAAGCCCACACCCCCAGCAACCAACCTTTCCCATATTTTTCCAACCAACACCTGGAGCACCCAAACTTTGTCCCATTAATGAGATTCCTCGCAGAAGCGAGCTGTTAGAAGCTGGAACTGGACTCGCTGTTCCCTCGCTTCCGACCTTCCCATATAACTTACAAATAAAAAGGCCCCACCCTCCTACGGGCAGTAAGACACGGAACTCGTGATGTTAACGCTTGGAACCAGCTTATTTTAATCGCTTCACATGACGTTATCTTTTAGGCATACACGGAGCTTATCTTGTCATCGGTTTTCCCTGTCCTTATCCTAGAAGTGACAAGCTTACATTGATTGAAGCCTACATGAATTACCTCATCACTAATCTCATTGGGCCTCTTCTCTTTGACCCATTCCAACTTCGGGTTCCATCACGCAAGGGTAGAAGGAGACTTCTTCTAATGAAAGCAAGTGTTAGGTTTACTTGGGATGCCGTAGAACCTTGACAATTGCATCGATTAAACTTAAAAAAAATTAAAGAAGCAATGATGAATGCATGCACTTGCTGTGATTTGAAAGAAAACCGGCTTAGGTATATGCCACAAACGTCAGCTTAAGATTAAAAATTCTTGGCATCTTCTGGTAAATTCTGGCCAAGCACTACTTGTTAGGACAAAGGGAGACCCCACCGAAGTATATGGCCCATGAAGCAGAGAAGTGATTTACCTCGCAGTACTAGTCATAATTAGCTGCATGAATTGTGCTACTTTACAAGGCCGGAGGCTTTATAATTCACAGTACACCCTATGCGGTTCCCTTAAATTGCACACAAATAATTTTCTTGCTAGGTGGTAAGGGAGAATGGTGCAAATTATACATTTGTTATTGAACACAGTGGGTCAGTTGATTGTAATGTTGAAGTTGTGAATCTGATGAACTTTTCATTTGTGCTCTACTTAGATGCTGTCACCATATCCTACAATTGAATCCAAGACCCCTAAGCATTAATCAATTTCACATATTACTAGGTGTTAAATGCCAATGGTTTAGGTCTAAACCCAACCTCATCCTATGTTCAGCTAGTCTTCATCCGATCAAAGATCTCAAAAGATTTCTGCATGTCGTCCGTGTACAAGCCACTCTAAACTTCTCTACGTCATTCCAATCCCATAGTTGTCTACAAATAGGCAAATTCTAATTCGCTAATTTACTCCATGACTCATCAAAGAAATCTCAGTAAGGGCCTATTTTGGGTACTCATGCCCTACAGGAATGTCCTGTAGGATGTCCCCAACCCATAAGTAGGCCGAGCCCGATTGCGTTGCGTCTCATTCACCCACTCCAGCTGCGTTGAGCCCACAATCGAAGTCAGACTGGGTTCGGTGAAAGTCACTCAAGCCTAGGACTTATAGAGTTTACCTAATCAAAAATTTTAAGATTCCTGGACAGCAGGATGCAAAATTTCTCATAATACGGGGCTATAACTTCGCATGATCGCGTATTGCAACTAAATGTATGTTAATGATTGAATTAATTGTGGTCGTATTCGTACAAGTTTGCCACAGAAAAGTTATACTTCATTCTAAAGGACGCTTGTGATGTTGTCATTACGGTTGAGAGAGAAGCAATATATACTCTTAAATATTGATGACAAACGTTATATCTTAAACCTCTTTCAGATAAAAGGACGAGGTATCCTCCACCTGGTGCTCCATCTACCATAGCATTGTCATAACATCTCTAATCGTAGGAATGTTCTTTATTATTTAAATATGATCGTCTATAGGTCTTTTTTTTTTGTTTTCTGTAATTTTCCAAGAGAAAAACTACAAAGCTAATAGTTGCAGCACTTTATTAATTGAGTGAGGAAACCAGTGACTGATATTTGGCCCTCACAAAAATATCTAAGCATAAGTCTCATTTTTTTTCTCTCCTACATGTTTTCCTCTTTGCCAGCTGATTTTCAACACCCACAACCAACCAACCCCACCAAAACCACCTCCCACCCCACCCACCCCCGAACAGACAACAAAAGATGCCTAGCAAATTAGAGCCCCAGAGACCATGTGCTATCAATGAAGTTCGGACTTTTAAGAGACACAAGCCCCAACAACGCAAGCCATGCACCCAAAGTTCTTTTCTTTCTTTTTATTGGGAACCAAAATTCAGCATTCCTTTTTTTTTTTCGAGCTAAGAAATACTAGATATGATATGATGCCAGGAATTCAAGATAATGGATTGGCACACCATCTCTACAATTATAATGTGAACATTCAAAACAAGCTAACAAATATTAGAAATGAAGCAAGGACCAAGTAATGAATTGGCAAACATCTCTACCGTTATAATTTTGGACAGGCCTGGTAGGGTTTCTAGTCAATATCCAAAAGGGTCAGGGGCAGAGGCTCATCTTGTCTGGGATATGTCCCGCCAAGATAAAGACCGGGTCAGATTCAGATCACTGGCCGGGCACGACCAAGTTCCGCAGGTGTATTAATGCAATGAAAAGCCGAGTTATTAATATTTGATAGATCAAGATCCCGAGAATTTTCTTCTTTATTCACGCTACCAGCCAAGTAGCAGGTCCCTCTTCAAAGCTTACCGTGCAAAGCATTTCACTGGATTATTTACCTGCAGCAATCCTTAAGATGGCAGCGAAGCAAGGGAAGCAACTGGAATGCAATCAGCTGAAGATAGGTACTTATCATCGAAGAAGGACATGGCTAAATCAGAATCCTGAAACCTGATTAGCTTAGAATGGTTGATGAACTACAATTATAAATAGTATGATATAAACTTGGACCCAGCTCTACAGGAGCCCTGTGCACTAGTGAAGTGGAATTGCAAAGTAATTCCATGACCCAGCTCTGGTCATGGAATGTCAAATGACCTGTTTCCACCAAATATGAATCAACAAGCTCAACATATCTGACATTCAGGAGCCACCGCACAAAATGCTGTGGCCGAATGAAAATGAAGCCATATAGAAGTTTAATTGAACAGTATAAGAATCTATTTCATGCATGGCATGGTAACTAATTTATTACACAAAGCAAATGTTTTTTTTAAAATGCTGTTTAATAGAGGCAGCGTGGCAAAATCAACTTCTTGAAATGAAACCTAAATGAAAAACACTTGTATCACTTCCATTTGTTTCCTGATGCAATGAGACATGACCGCATTGTCTTTCATTTCTAAGCCATTGTGTAGTCATTCCACCAAATACAAGAATTTCAGACAAAATATATACCGTGTTTGAATAAGACTCATGAAACGCCCGAAACAGGTCTTCAGAGGAACTCTAAACAACCTTTATGAATGACTAAGTAAATATATTCCTCATTCCATCTCTAAATGAAATGAAACTTCTCTGCACAAATAGCCTACACACTGAAAGGAGCTCCCATGGCTCAAAGAACTACCGGGAACCAAAAAAAAAATAGAAGCTCAAGACAGTAACATTTCCACACAACTTACTACATTACTTCCTACCTAATCAATATTGCAGGCAAGACAATAAGATAGAGACAACCGTGAAAAAGATTTAAGTATGTTATGGGAAATACCTTTCATCATCTTGTCTGAGTTGGAGAACATAACAGACCAGATGCATCAGCCCCCACCACTGCTAGTTCACAGACAGCACAAATTTGCCCTTCAATAGCTGGAACAAACCGTGCCCCACAGTAAGGGCAGGACACATCCTTCTGCCCTCGGTAAATTGGAACAAAAGTAGCTCCACAAACAACAAATGGATTTCTAAAATCATAATTCAGTGGGCTTGCATCTTTCTTATCACCACATGCCTGCAGCACCTGTCTAGCTTTCTTCGCTTGAGCCTCAGCTGGGCCGTTCTCCAGAAGCAACCTTGCAAAGTGGGCTGCAGTACTGTAGTTGCCTCCTTTGAAGCAGGAGGTCATGGCATTGACTAGCACTAGCTTCATATGAATTTTCTGAAGTTTGCAGTTGGCGAAGTAAGCTGCCAACTCCTGCTGCCGAACCAAGTTATCCTTCATTTCTTTTCTTTTGACCTCCATCTTTAAGCCCAGCACATACTCTTTGGCTATTTCTATCAGTTCTTTGACTTCATCAACCTCTCTCCTAGAGTCCACAACAATAAGTGGGATAGTATGCAAGATGCTGAGAAAGAGCCGTAAAGCTTCTAAGAACTTCCCCTCTGTTGTGGCTCGATATGCTGTTTTAAGTTTCTCATCCAGCTGAGATAACTTATACACAAGTCCGGGAGGTCCCCTCACATTAGGGCTAGCAGACTCACTCCAACCCCTCTCAACAGCAACTGATATCACAGGAGCTGAATTAAAAGCAGTCAAGTACGTGTGACCGCCCATATGCAGATCCACAAACAATGGCTTCAAGGGAGAAAAGTTTCTGATGCCTAATTGTCTGCTAAGCAAGCGCATGGCGGTATCAAAATTTCCAGCTGCTGCATGCTCCCCAGCGAGAGATGATTTCTGAATCCAGATCTGGCTCACAGGGATGCCTGGAGTAGGGGCAACAAATAAGGAGGTGCGAGCATTACCCGTAGAATTTGGAGCATCGATATCAGGCGGTAACTCCAAATCTTCAAGGTCCCATCCACCTTCTTCATCATTCTCTTCATTTGCCTCACCTTCCTCAACTTCCAAAACACCATTCTGCATCACACCCTCAGCATCAGCAAGTTCCAATTCATCATCACCCCAATCAGCTCCAGTAGTTCCTCTTCTTCCTCTTCAGGTCCTGTCCTTCCTCCACTATCCAAACCACCTTCAAATATTCCTCTCATAACCCTCAACAATGGCCAATTACCAATGCTCACAAGAGGACTAGGTGGCATCAGAAGAGAATGGCCTTTACCTTCAGGTATAGAGGGAACATTATCCCCCAACTCAGCTGCAAGCCGATCTGCTACCTCTGTAAGACCATGAACAGAAGCTGTAACATATGCTAGAGGCAAATGACCTGCATTTTCCAAGATCTTAATACGTTCCTGTATATCACCTAGATACAAGGCATTGTGGAACTGACCCATCACATCATTTTTAATCTCAGCGATCCTCAGCATTTTGGAAAGTTTTTCCATATGTCCTGTTACAAGATACAGGAAAGATAGTCTTTCAAAATTCTTTGTCCTCTGGTATGCATATTCCACAATACTGGTATTTCCCTGCCGAAGGGCCTCAATGCCTAACCTGTACCAGTAGTCTTTCTCATCAATCTCCTTTGCAGAAGCAACAGCTATCTCGATGTTTCCACTCTCAAGAGCCAGATTGAACCTTGTCTTCTCATCTTTGACAAAATGGAGAGCAACTTCCGGAAACCCTTTCTGCTGCAAATAAGCAATCACAGCCTGTCCACACAGCTTTGAACCCTTGATCATGCCCATGACATGGTCATATCTTTTTCTTAGAAGGGCAAGCTTGAATATATACTCTGTTGCATCAATTGGTATGACCTGTTCTTCCCATCACGATCCAAGCAATATATATTGCTTCCAGAAACCTTTGTTAAATATATTGGAACATCAAGTGTTCTGATAATTCCACTGTCCCCATTTGGAAGGCAATACTTGATATGGTTCTGGGTTGTATATATGAATACACCATTCTCATCCCAGGCACCACTTTTCACACGGATAATCTCATGTAGCGTGCACCGGTGCACAAGTTTCTTGCTAGCAATAACAATCACATGCTTGCCAAGCAATGCAACAGTCTCCATGTCACCTGACCAAATGACATACCTAACAGCAGGAGTCTGAAGTTCTCCAAGAATAATCCTCTGTTGGAGATCAAATACAACCACCCTATCCTCAGCCCTGCACAATACATTGCCTGTCCCAGCGTAATAGATAGCATCAGTGACTATAGGAAGAAGAGTCTTCTTCACAATCTCATTCTTAAGATTTTTGACCAATGCTTGATTCCTACTCCTGTCAAGGACTGCAAACCTATTGCGAGCAACAAAAACTGCTGATCCCCCACTTCCCTTTTTGCTTCGATAAAATCACCTTTTCCAACAATATAATTTGGAATAATATAGAGTTCATAAGACCCACCATCAGCTTCAGAACAGATTAATACTGCATTTTCTGTGGGACTAAAGGACAGTGTTCTAGGTCCCTGATTCAAGATAACAGAACCAGGTCTTCTTATAGGACACACTTGATTTTCCTTCTGTGATGAAAACTCATAGATCCGCAGAAAGCGGTCTTTGACATAGTAAAGAGTGTCTCCACTCGCAGAAAAAGCAGGGCGTTCCCTCTCCAATTTGAATACGATCATACCACTGTCATGACCTGCTGCAAGAAGGTTCATCTCTGGATGTGCAGTGAGAATCCAGAAACGATCATGCTCACGCCGAAATGTCTGAAGAGCAGTACGCTTTGTAGCATCCCAAATGCGAATAGTTTTGTCCTCGGAGTTGGACACAATGATGTCTTGTCTTGCATGGAACATAACACAAGATACATTACTCATGTGACCTCTCAATGTGTCCACTTCCCAAGCCTTTGTATCTACAGAGCAAAAGAATAGATCAGGTTATATCCCTTATATGTGTTATTTCTTGTAAGTTTCAACAACCAAAGTTCTTCATAGTAGTTGTTTATTTAGATTAAAAGTGTAGAAAATAATGGTTGTTAAGATGAGAAGAAGGATAAAACAGATAATATGACAACTATGATTTGAATGGTGAGTTCTAGTTATACGATATCTTAAGAAATTTTTGATCCTCTTAACCCTAAATAACAGAATGGGTAATACCATAAGTTACCCTTCTAGAGCAACACAAAATAAAAGCAATGCAAAATAACAAATTATATATATTTTTGATATATAACTCCACCAAGGCCGGTCCCAAGCTCCAGTAAAGGAGGAGGGTTGTGTTAAGTAACTGACAACCAGTGTAAAACTCCGTCAAATCCCCTTAAACATGAAACTACTAAAGAGTGACGGAAGCAAATTCATGTAGCCGACCCCATGTAGTTGGAAAAAGGTCTAGATGAGTTGAGTATTTTTTTTGGTACATCCAAACACTTATATACCAGTTTTAGAATTGAATTTTCATTTCTATCAAAAAAAGGGCAGCAGCCTTACTTTAACTTTACTCATTTTATATATGCATTATCAAAGTCAGATTTTTGACACAACAAAGGTAGAAAGAAGGTCATAGAGGATTTTAGAGTTACCATTCATCCGCCACAACTTCACTTGCCGATCATCAGCCCCAGAAGCAATAAGAGGAAGGTTAGGATGGAATGATGCCCAATTGACTCCACGATCATGACCTTCCAACACATACTTTACTATGACATCAACTCCCCCAAACAAATCTGTGTTCATCTGGCTCAGACGCAAGATATCATCAGCTGGAGCTACTGTCTTCTTCCTCAATGCTCCAATATCCCAAACTCGGATGGTCTGATCCAAGGAAGCTGATACAACCAAGTCCTCCTTTGGATGGAAGGAGGCACACATGACATAGTGGTTGTGCCCGGTTAGCACTGAAATGCAAGTCCTTGACTGCCAGTTCCAAATCCTAATGGTCTGGTCATCACTGGCACTGACGATCCAAGGATACTCATCATGGAATTCAACAGTACGGATGTAATCAAGATGTCCAAGAAGGGTAAACAGACACCGGTGTGTCTTATAATTCCAGACCTTAATCTTGTAGTCATCACCTGAAAATTATAGCTTTAAAAATTAAATTGGACCTAAATAACAAGGATCAAAGCTGGGATACCATTATTAATGAAATATGAAAAATCAATCCAGTCAGATCTAGCGCACAATCAGAACATATTTCATAAAGAATTAGAGATACCGACCACATGCACCCATGAATGCAATTAACCATATACTAGTCAAATTAAATACTGAATAAAATAATTGTCGAGTACCATGATTTTTTTAAAAATTAATAGTAATTGTCTTAAGGCTATGTAATCTGAAGCCATTTTTTATGCACAAGAGCATAATCTGATCAAACACTGCCCAAGAGTTTCAAATGAGGCAGCCATTGCCAATTGTTATGATATTTCCTAAGGGATGCATGAGGATTTAAAGCCGATATTTTAAGAAAAGAAAATCTAAAAGACACGGTCCAATAATGAAGAAAAAAAAGGGACAGATCTGAAATGCCAATCTTTTTCAGGTAGAACAACAAATACTATCAAAGAGGGTCTACAGTTTCATATAAAAAAAACAGTAGAATTAAAACGAGAAACAATGCGTTGTCAATTGCTATTGTGTTTCCTAAGAGACGAACAGAGATCTACAAACAATGTGCTAGGAAAACGAAAATTGGAAGAGATGATAAGGAGATTGGAACAGGGAATGAAGATAAAACCTCCGGAGACGAAGAGGGGTTGGGACTTGTGGAAGTGGACACCGCGAACGGGACCGTCGTGCTCGTCGAAGCGGTCTAGAAGGGAGCCCACCCGATAGTCCCATAGCTGGATCACGCCGCTGTGGAGGCTCGCAAGGATCCACGGCCGCTTGCTGTGTAAGCTCAGCCCCTTCACCCGATTGCTCTTGGTCTCGAACTTGGTCAGCATCTCTCCTCCCTTGCCCTCCGACGGATCTCTCTCAAAACCCTAGGGCAGCCCAGCGCGAGGGTTAGGGTTAGGGTTCAGATCTGGCAGGGAAAAATCACGAAGGGATTGGTTGAGAAGGATTTCGATCTCGGAATCTCAGATCTGGGGAGAGAGCGGGAGGAAGAGAGAGATTGGATCGATCAAGACGAAGGGATCGCGGCCGACGACGAGATCTGCGTTACAAAAGTGCGATGAGCCGATGACTTTCCCTTCTCTCGGATGATATCTCCAACTCGAGTTCAGAGGTTTTTAAGTTGGCGTCCTCCCTGTGGCCGCGAGCCTAACCACATCGGAGAGAGGATGGAACGTCGAAGATGAGCACTTCACGTTTTATTTGTCATCTCTTTTAATTATGAGGAGTATTTTGGTCCTTGCCATAGCAAAGTTGCTAAGTTGGGTTTATTCAATTAAAAAAACTAGGTGAGTCAAATTCTTTATTAATAATTTAATACAGAAAAGGCCGATATTAAGTTACATTAATTTTTTATTAAATTATTTAGCAACTAGGAATAAGCAACGTATTAGAATAATTTAAAAATCAATATTAATTCAATTTAAATTAAATTGAGTCCAAAATATTGGAACCGATTCCCATTAGATTATTGGTTCTTAGTTTTAAGATTTGATTCCTTAGTTCTGGCTGTCAACCGATATTTTTTGAGCAAATTTTAATTTTTTTCAACAGAATTTAATAAAAAGTATCCTTTTATTATCTACTTCATAAGGGGTCTATTATCATCTCCATTAAGAAAACTTTAATAAATACTATGACATCATCTCCATTAAGAAAACTTTAATATTAAATTATTCAATAAATACTATAACATAATTAAGAAAAAACCAGTAGATGATTAGGTAAGTTTTGCATTGGTTTCAAGATACGAAGGCGTTGATCCTATGTTCAAAATTTTGCAATTGGTTTTCATTATATTGGCTTCCACCATTAATGTGTATTATTATCTTTAAATTATTTATTTAAAATTTTTATAATTTTAAAACTCATAATCTATACATAATTTTTAAAAATATATATTAAATTAAATATTTTAAATAACTTAATTTTAATTATATGTTGTATAAATTAAAGGGTTTATAAATTACATAATTTTTTATACGTAAACAATTTACAGTATATATAACTTGAACTCAATACAAAAAAAAAAAAAAAATTCAAATAATAAAATTATAGTCGATGCATGATGGCTTGAGAATAAAGTAATATTTATTCACCTGCAAGTTGATGTTGATAGGAAATAGGCACTGCTCAACTCTCAAGTCATTCATTAACCAAATAAATAATTTATTTAAATAACATGGAGTTTTAAATTGAATATATATATATTTTTATTAAATAAATATTGAAATATATAATAACAGCCATTTTAGCTGTCATAAAGCCACCATTAGAATAGAATAGCAATTATATTATAATTCATTTTAAGCTGCAATAAGTATATAAATTCTGGTGCTAATCAAGCTTAAGACTTTTCATGATCAAGCTAACCAACCTGCTTGATTTATTGCTCTGGTGCCCAATATATATTATTCAGTTTAAAATATATGAATCAGTTTACAATATACTTCTTAAAAAATCCATTGATTTAGAGGTCCAATCAGTTCTAACAATCATTCAAATCAATATCTAAAATGACTTATATATAGACGGAGATGTTAAATAAACTGAATAACCAGAGCTTGGTTCAAAAAATTCATAGATAAATAAACCTGGCTTGATCCAGCAATCTAAGCCCAAAAATAATGCCAAGCTAAATCAAAAATTGATTTGGCTTGATCAAACAAAACTCAATTAAACTCAAAAATATATTATTCATATAATATATAATATAAGTTTAGATGGTAGCTGTCGGAACTTAGAAATAATGATCCATGATACTAGGATTATTTCAAGCTTAAATTTGTATCTAAAAATAATGCCAAGCTAAATCAAAACTTCATTTAGCTTGATCAAACAAATTAAAACTCAATTAATCTCAAAAATATATTATTCATGTATATAATATAAGTTTAGATAGTAGCTGTTGGAACTTAGAAATAATGATCCATGATATTAGGGTTATTTCAAGCTTAAATTTGTATTTAACTTTTATGTCCCTTAATTCTTCACTTGATTTGAATTAATCTTGGAATAAGTTTTTATTTAATCTTGAATCGAGCTTAGTTTAAGCATTAATTGATTTTTAATTTGATTGATGATTTTTAAGTTAATTAATTAAGCTCGTGTCTAGCATGTTTCAAAATTAAGATTATTTGCATCTCAAAATTAAGCTTTGATTTTAAAATTTGTTGTCAAAATAAATTTCAAATTGAGCTTAATCAAATTTAAGTCTTTATTTGGATTGTACGAGATTTTAATACTAAGTATTTGTTTGCATGGAAATAGAATTCAATTCTAATACCACTTGGAATTAAAATTAGATGTTAAGAATTTGAAATACAAACCCTCCACCCAATATTACAAATTAAGTCTAATCATTAAAAAAAAACTCTCCTACATTTAATCTAATGCCTTCCGACTCCTCTTCTTAATGCATCCTGCTCCCAAAAACTCTAGTCACACTACAAGCAAAGGTGAGTTAGCAAATTATTTTCATTCATTTCTTATTGTTGCGGTCGACTCACGTATGATGAACGTCGGGCAGGCTGAAATCACTGGATGCGTAGAAGGGCCGTCGTCTTCCTCCAAGAGCCTGCAAAAAGTCCCTGACCGGTGGTTCCGGCGGGGACCCTCCGACGCCCAAGTTAGTGAGTCGTCGAACAGGGATGTGATCCTTGTCGGACTGTTGTAAAGTAAGTCTTCTTTTTGAGAGAGAGGAAAAAAGAAGAGAGCCCCTTTGCATGGAGCTCGAATCCTCCTTTTATACCTGTTGGGGATCCGTATACCTTAGTCTGTTGGAACCGTCGGATCTGTTCCGTTGTGACGTTTCATCGAACGGTAAGTTGTTGCTGGATAAGGGCCGCTTATAGCGGTAACTGCTGATCAGGCTGACACGCCCGAGCTATCCGGTCGTAGCCCTTAGATCGCGGGGTCAGCTGCCCAAGACTAATCCTTGTATGAAGGTCGACCCTGGGGGCCGACGCTGGTGGCAATGCCGGATGCCGGAACCAAAGCTTCAGTACTGGGATTTATTATTAAGGCCGACACCTGTGGCCAATGTTGGAAGCCGATGCTGACGGCTGACGCTGGGGGCCGACGCTGGAGGCCGACGCCAGGAGCCGGCGCTGGTGGACGACACTGGCTGTCTGGCTCAAGAGGCCGACGCTGGCTGTCTGGCTCTGGAGGCCGACGCTGGCTGTCTGGCTCAAGAGGCCGACGCTGGCCGTCTGGGTCTGAGGCCGACGCTGGATGTCTGGCTCTGGAGGCCGACGCTGGCTGTCTGGCTCAAGAGGCCGACGCTGGATGTCTGGCTCTGGAGGCCGACGCTGGCTGTCTGGCTCAAGAGGCCGACGCTGGATGTCTGGCTCTGGAGGCCGACGCTGGTTGTCTGGCTCAAGAGGCCGACGCTGGTCGTCTGGGTCTGAGGCCGATGCTGGATGTCTGGCTCTGGAGGCCGACGCTGGAGGCTTTGGGTTTCGATGTCACATCATTGCTTTCGAAAATCGTGCAGAAGATAATACTACTCCAGAGGAAACGGCCAGCCATATCAGATGCCCCCCCGCCCCTGAGATGGGTAAGCGTTTATTTATCCGCGAAAGGGGTGCGAATATCCTCTAGGTGGCCGGTTTCCGCGTAATTATTTCTCCTTTGTTGGGATTAGGGAGGATTTACCTCGGGCAGCGTTACGAAAAGGCGGACGGAATCATTGTGGTAAGGTTAACTCCCCCTTTTGCCGGTCTTTTCGAGCTTATCGTATTGGCAGGTTTTCGAAACGTCTCCCAACTGAAGACGGACGCGTGGTTGGATCGGACGGTGAGGGGGATTTTTCGAAATGGCGCCATGATGGCGGATTGCCCTTATCTTCCTACCTTTCCCATTTCTTCCGCCATTGCCCCCCTTTTGAGTCCGCCAGCGCTCCTGTCTTTCGTTCATTCTCTCCGTGCCCTGTCTTTGGCTCGCGTTTTTCTTCTCAGGTTAGTTCCCATGGCTTCTTCTCCTTTTTGCTCCATTTCCGGTTCTTGGGGGGGTTCTTCCCAGTCTTCTGAATCTCAGTCCATCCAATGGTCTACCTCATCTTCTGACCATTCACCAGAGCCACGACCAGTCGATCGTCCCTCAACCGGGATTCGTCCGACCGGCGGACAAACTTCCGTTAGAACCCGGCCGGCGGTTGCCGGCCCTTCTAGGGTTACCAAGGAGTCCCCCGAAGGGGCTGCGTCGACCCTGTCTGCCCAGGACATCGCAAACTTAAGGGTCAGGTACGGCTTCCCTCCGAACCTTCACCTGTTCGTTCCCACCCCTAACGACAGGGCAACCTCTTCCCGTTCCAGGAGGGTTGCCTTGTACGGGGCCTTTTTTAAGGCCGGGCTTCGGTTGCCGATTCACCCATTCATCCTTAATCTTCTAGATAGGTACTCCCTGACCCCGTCCCAACTAGTTCCCAACTCCTTCCGAACTATTGTTGGTTTTTTGGTACTCTGCCATCTGCAGGGCATAGAGGCTAGCATTTCCTTGTTCCGCAGCTTCTACACCTTGCGCAAACAGTCGGGGTGGTGGTCTTTCACTCCTAGATCCAATAGGATTCTTAGGTTGTGCCTTCCTTCCTCCGTTAAGGGATGGAAGGACAAGTTTTTCTTCGCGGACGTCAGCGGGGTTCGTGGAAGCTGGGGGGTACCCAATATCGATGCCAACAGGGACGCCTCCATCCTTCCACGAGACCGGATGGCGTTTGGGCAGCTCCTGACTGCCGATATTCCTAAGTGTAACAAGCTGATAGCCAAGGAGAACCTTCAACGTGCCGGCTTAATTCCTTCGAGGGGTGAGCATTAGTCCACTCGCCTCTCTTCTCTGTTCTTCTCCCTTCTCTCTTTTTTTTTTTTTTTTATTTTTTAACTATTCCTTGCTTGCGTAGGGATGGCGCCGACTTTGCACAAGCTTAAGCAGGTGGCCGCCAAGAAGAGGAAGGCCGTGGGGACCGTGTCCCCTACCGAAGGGAGGGCTGCCACCAAGGTTCCCAGGAGGGCCGACGCCGAGAGGGTTAGTGGCAGAGAGACCGACGCTGGGGTGGCCGACGCCGGAGGAACTATAGTCGTGAAGCCCATACGTGCCAAAGTTTCGAAGAAGGGCGGCCCCAAAAGGGCCGCCACTAAAGGGGTCGACGCCCAGGAGGCCAAAGCAGTGGGGCCCGCGCGCCTAGACGAGGCGGCCCAACCCCAAGCCGAAGAACCCGTCATGGAAGACGCGGCGAAGGCCAGGGCCGGGAAGGAGGTGGAGCAAGGCCCGCCGGAGGAAGAATCTCCAGCTCCGGCTTCTCCAATTATTTTACTTGATTTATCTCCCGATGGGACGACGCCGTCTCCCACGCCTAAAGAAACGGGTAAGGCTCCGGCGGCAATAGCGGCAACTCCAGTCGCAGCCCTGCCCCCTACGGGGGCGGCAACTGAGGCGCCCCTGCTCGCTAAGGGGCCGGATGCGGTAGGCTCCGAGGCGGGATCAGCCTCGGCAGGTCCGACGCCCAGGGAAGGGAGGAGTATCGACCCCTCCTTCCAATCAATGCTGGCGAACCATAGCCGCTGGGCTACACGAGTCATAGAGGAAGCTTCAGTGGCGGAGATGCAAGAGTACCTCCGAGGTCAGGGTGTGTTACCTTTTTCCGTGAAGCCTCGGTGGCTCACCTCTGGGTGAGTTTTTGTACTATTATGTCCTTTTTCTTTTTCCCTTTTGCTTTCTTTATATCTGGATGTTTTTTTTTTTTTTTAGGCCCTGAACTCCCTGATCGCCCTTAAAGATCTCTGGACTCTGAGTGATACCGCCATTGAACAGGCGCGGGGGGAGATGGTCTCCCTTCAAGTCAGAGCAGAAAAAGCGGCGATGGCTTTAGAGGACACCCGGGCCACCCTGACGGGTGAGGTAGAGGTTAATCGGCTTAGAGCCGAGAAAGCTGAATACGCACTGGAAGTTGCCCAGCGTCGCGCTGCCCATGAGCTGGACAACGCTCAGGTGGCAGAAGAAAAGCAAAAAGCGGCCGAGGAGAAGCTGATAGCGGCCGAGGAGAGGCTGGTGGTGACCGAAGAGAAATTGACAGCAGCAGAGCAGGAGGTAGGTGTTCTAAAGACTCAATTGAGTTCTGCCTCCGCCGAGACCGATGCGGCTAAGGAAGCCACCAGCCAATACATAATTAAAATCGCGGATCTGGAGGCGGCATTGGCGAGGCCCAGAGAAGAGCCATCGAGGCGGAAAAGAAGGGGGTTAATGTCATAGAGGATTATAAGAAATCCGCAGCCTTCGATGACGAGGTAGCCGAGTCAGCGCGCTAGCTTATGACGCTGGCTTCCAGGATTGTAAAAAGAAAGTCCAGGAGCTTTACGACCTGGAAGATATCGAGGAGCTGCAGCCTGACGACGTTCCCGAGGATGATGCCCCGCCTTCGGATGCCCATTAGCAGCTTTTTGTTTTTCTTCTTGTCGGACATTTTGTAAACTTCATCATCAATGAATATTTTTAATCTCCTTTGATCCTTCAATCATGATCTACTTCATTTGTTCGAACTGCTGTGAACTGCCAGTCGATAGGATCATGTATGGTAGGTTACGCTAGATAGGATCGTGACACTGTCCTAACACTGACATGACCGATATTCGATGGTAGCGCGGATTTTAGTTGCTATCGTAGACGCGAGATGCTGGTCCTCGGTGCCGACACATAGTTGGTTTTTACAGCCGACGCTGAGCGTCGGTCTTTCGTGCCAGCGCATAACTGGTTCTTGACTGCCGGAATAGATCCGGTCGTTTACTGCCGATGCTGGGCGCCGGTCTTAGGTGCCAACGCGGAGTTGGGTCTTTGACTGTCGGAGCGGATCCGGTCTTTTGCTGCCGACGCTGGGCGCCAGTCTTAGGTGCCAACGCGGAGTTGGTCTTTGACTGCCGGAGCGGATCCGGTCTTTTACTGCCGACGCTGGGCGCCGGTCTTAGGTGCCAACGCGGAGTTGGTCTTTGACTGCCGGAGCGGATCCGATCTTTTGCTGCCGACGCTGGGCGCCGGTCTTAGTTGCCAACGCTGAGTTGGTCTTTGACTGCCGGAGCGGATCCGATCTTTTGCTGCCGACGCTGGGCGCCGGTCTTGGATGCCAACGCGGAGTTGGTCTTTGACTGCCGGGTACGGATCCGGTCTTTTGCTGCCGACGCTGGGCGCCGGTCTTAGGTGCCAACGCGGAGTTGGTCTTTGACTGCCGGAACGGATCCGGTCTTTTGCTGCCGACGCTGGGCGCCGGTCTTAGTTGCCAACGCGGAGTTGGTCTTTGACTGCCGGAGCGGATCCGGTCTTTGGTGCCAACGCGGAGTTGGTCTGCCGACGCTGGGCGCCGGTCTTAGGTGCCAACGCGGAGTTGGTCTTTGACTGCCGGAACGGATCCGGTCTTTTGCTGCCGACGCTGGGCACCGGTCTTAGTTGCCAACGCGGAGTTGGTCTTTGACTGCCGAAACGGATCCGGTCTTTTGCTGCCGACGCTGGGCGCCGGTCTTAGTTGCCAACGCGGAGTTGGTCTTTGACTGGCGGAGCGGATCCGGTCTTTTGCTGCCGACGCTGGGCACCGGTCTTAGTTGCCAACGCGGAGTTGGTCTTTGACTGCCGGAATGGATCCGGTCTTTTGCTGCCGACGCTGGGCGCCGGTCTTAGTTGCCAACGCGGAGTTGGTCTTTGACTGCTGGAACGGATCCGGTCTTTTGCTGCCGACGCTGGGCGCCGGTCTTAGTTGCCAACGCGGAGTTGGTCTTTGACTGCCGGAACGGATCCGATCTTTTGCTGCCGACGCTGGGCGCCGGTCTTAGTTGCCAACGCGGAGTTGGTCTTTGACTGCCGGAGCGGATCCGGTCTTTGGTGCCAACGCGGAGTTGGTCTTTATTACCGACGCTGGGCGCCGGTCTTAGGTGCCAACGCGGAGTTGGTCTTTGACTGCCGGAATGGATCCGGTCTTTTGCTGCCGACGCTGGGCGCCGGTCTTAGTTGCCAACGCGGAGTTGGTCTTTGAATGCCGGAACGGATCCGGTCTTTTGCTGCCGACGCTGGGCGCCGGTCTTAGTGCCAACGCGGAGTTGGTCTTTGACTGGCGGAGCGGATCCGGTCTTTTGCTGCCGACGCTGGGCGCCGGTCTTAGTTGCCAACGCGGAGTTGGTCTTTGACTGCCAGAATGGATCCGGTCTTTTGCTGCCGACGCTGGGCGCCGGTCTTAGTTGCCAACGCGGAGTTGGTCTTTGACTGTCGGAATGGATCCGGTCTTTTGCTGCCGACGCTGGGCGCCGGTCTTAGTTGCCAACGCGGAGTTGGTCTTTGACTGCCGGAGCGGATCCGGTCTTTTGCTAAACACACTCATTCGAAAATAAGAACATGTCTATTATTCAGGCATCAAACAGATTCAAGTTAATAACGATAGAATTCTATTGATAGTACCTTCGTAAATTGTCGGCATTCCAAGTTCGAGGGAGCAGCTTTCCGTCTAGCTCTTCGACTTTATATGCCTCATGGTGGAGTACCTCTTTGACACGGTATGGCCCTTCCCATTTTGGGGCCAGCTTGCCCCCTTCTGTTGGCTTTGATACTTCAGCTCTTCGTAGGACCAGGTCTCCTGGCCGGAATGTCTTGGGCCGCACCCGAGAGTTGTAGTGTCGGGCCACTCGTTGACGGAATGCTGCCATACGAAGATGCGCTTGATCTCGCAATTCTTCCACCAAATCCAGATCAGCCCTCAGTTGATTGGAGTTGCTTTCTTCGTGGTATAATTCCTTCCGGGGACTAGGAGCCCCTATTTCTACGGGGATGACCGCCTCGGTCCCAAAGACCAAGCTAAAAGGGGTTTCCCCTGTGGGTACTCGCGGTGTCGTATGGTAGGCCCACAACACACTGGAAAGTTCTTCCACCCAGCGCCCTTTACAGTTATCTAACCGAGTCCGGAGCCCTTGGAGGATGATGCGATTGGTCACCTCAGCTGCGCTGTTGGTTTGGGGATGCCCTACGGAGGTGAATCGGTGACGGATGCCTAGGCCCTTGCAGAATTCTCGGAAGGCCGTGTTATCAAACTGTCGGCCGTTGTCTGTAACCAGGGTGTATGGTAACCCAAACGACACACCACAGATTTCCAGAAGAAAGCCCTCACTTTGGCTTCCGTGATTTTAGCAAGAGCTTCCGCCTCGATCCACTTAGTGAAATGATCGACGGCCACAACTAGGAACTTACGTTGTCCGGAGGCAGGAGGGAAAGGTCCCAGGATGTCCATGCCCCATTGTGCAAAGGGCCATGGTGCAGCCAGGGGGGTCAGCTGGGACGCCGGTTGATGTTGGATGTTGGCATGACGCTGGCAGCTGTCACATCTTTTGACGAGTTCAGAGGCGTCCTCTTTCATTGTCAACCAATAATACCCCTGACGTAGAGCTTTATATGCAAGGGCCCTGCCCCCCAGATGGCTTCCACATATCCCCTCGTGTATCTCTCGCAGAATATAGTTGGCGTCGGTGGGACCAACACACCTGAGGATAGGGTATGAGAATGACCTTCGGTAGAGCTTTCCTTCCATAAGGAAGAATTTCGGGGCTCGTCTTCTAAGCTTCCTAGCTTCGGCAGGGTCTTCTGGGAGGATGCCATCAGTAAAGTATTGAACGTAGGCGTCCATCCAGGAGGGTTCTAGCTCTACCGGCAAAGTCTCTCTTGGCACCTCAATGCTTGGGACTTCTAAATGCTCCACATAAGCCTTTTCCAACATCCCGTCAACCGAGGCGGCGAGATGGGATAGGGCATCGGCTCTGGCGTTCTCTTATCGAGGAATGTAGCTGATGCTGAAGTGAGTGAATGGGGAAACCATTGAGTGCACCGCGTCTAAGTAGCGGGCCATGATGGGATCCTTTGCCTCGTACTCCTTTGTAATCTGGCCAGCAACTAGTTGGGAGTCGGTGAAGGCCCTAAGGCGTTTCACCCCAAGCTCCCTAGCCAACCTTACACCGGATAACAAAGCTTCATATTCCGCCTGGTTGTTAGTAGCTGGAAAGAGGAAGCGAAGTGCACATTCAGTCACGACCCCGTCCGAGTTGGCCAAGATGAGGCCTGCTCCGCTCCCTTGAGAGTTAGATGCCCCATCCACATGGAGAACCCACTCATCTTCGCTGGTTCCAAGGGGTTGAATGTGCGTAGGAGGTTCTTCAGGTGGCTCCATTCCCCAAGTACATTCAACCAAGAAATCTGCCAGAACTTGGGACTTCATAGCCGACCGGGGGCGGAAAGATATATCGAACTCCCCCAGCTTGAGGGCCCATCTTGCCAGTCGGCCGGAAGTATCTGGACGAGCCAGAACCGTCTTTAGAGGCTGGTCCGTGATCACCACGATCGGGTGGGCTTGGAAATATGGCCGCAGTCTTTGGGCAGACACGATCAATGAGAAGACGATTTTTTCCATGTTTGAGTATCGGGTCTCAGCATCATGAAGTACCTTACTCGTATAATATACTGGCCTTTGTGTGCCGTTAGCGTCCATACGGACTAGCACGGAGCTAACAGCCTCAGGAGAGGCTGCAAGGTATAGAAGGAGTTCTTCTCCGCTCGTCGGCTTGGCTAGCAATGGTGGGGTAGATAAGAAAGTCTTTAAACCTTCGAACGCCTCCTGGCATTCTTTGGTCCATTCGAACTTGTTGATATGGCGAAGCGCCTTGAAGAAAGGCAGACACCTTTCAGCAGACTTGGATAGGAAGCGGCTTAGGGCGGCTACTCTTCCTGTCAAGCGTTGTACTTCCTTCTTATTGGCAGGAGGCATCATGTCCAAGATGGCTTGGACTTTGTCGGGGTTTGCTTCGATCCCCCTCCGTGTCACCATGAAACCCAAAAACTTCCCGGCGGTCACCCCAAATGCACATTTGCGAGGGTTTAGCTTCATCTGGTACCGACGAAGGCTGTCAAAAGTCTCTGTTAGGTCCGCAATATGGTCATCGGTATGAATGCTTTTTGTTAGCATGTCATCCACGTACACTTCCATGTTACGCCCTATCTGACATTCAAAGACCTTGTTCATCAACCTCTGGTAAGTAGCTCCCGCATTCTTTAACCCAAAAGGCATTACCCTGTAGCAATACAGCCCCTTTTCGGTTATGAAGGAGGTAGCTTCTTCATCCGATGGGCTCATCCGGATCTGGTTGTATCCAGAGAAAGCATCCATGAAGCTAAGAACCTCATGGCCGGACGTAGCGTCCACCAGTTGATCGATTCGAGGCAGGGGGAAGCTGTCTTTGGGGCATGCCTTGTTGAGGTCGGTGAAGTCTACGCACATTCTCCAACTTCCATTGGCCTTGCGGACCAGAACCACATTAGCCAACCACTCGGGGTAGCGGACCTCCCGAATATGGCCTGCAGCCATTAACTTGCGAATCTCTTCGTCGATGGCTTTCTGCCTGTCTGGAGCGAAGTTTCTCTTTTTCTGTCGGACAGGCCGACACCCCGGCTTGAGGTTAAGTTGGTGGGTGATTACCTCTTCAGGAACGCCTGGCATGTCTGAGGATGACCATGCGAAAACGTCCGTGTTGGCCCGCAGGAAAGTAAGAAGTTGATGACGTACTTCCTCCGGGAGCGATGCTCCCAGTTGAACAGTCCTTGCTGGGTCATCACCCAAGGGGAGGGTTAGAAGGTGCTCTGCCGGCTCTCCCCTTCTTCCCAACTCCCTGGGATCGATTGACTCAGAGGCGGTGGCTGACTCTGCGTTCAGCGGACTGGGCGACAGATGGTAGCAGGGCGGAAGTAGGCTTTGTTCCCCCTTCATTTCTCCGATCCCTCCATTAGTAGGGAACCTCACCAATAGTCTCTTGGTGGAGATCACGGCGTCCAGCAGATTCAGCCCCGGTCTTCCCAAGATGGCGTTATAAGCAGCGGGACCCGGACCACCAAGAAGTTTATTACCACCGTGCTCTGACATGGAGGAGTTCCAGCCATGACGGGGAGAGCAATTTCGCCTTCCATGCTCACCGAGTCTCCCGTGAAACCCATAAGCGGTGTGGCGACGGGTCGGAGTAAAGACCTTGATAACTTCATCCGAACAAAAGCCTCATAACTCAAGACATCCACAGAGCTCCCACTATCAATTAGAATTCTTTTTACAGGGTGTTTAGCTATAGTCATGGATACCACGACGCTGTCGTCATGTTTGTTAACTACCCCATCTAGATCCTTTCCAAAGAAAGGTATTACAGAGTCTATTCCCTCTCGCGGCCTCTTCGAGCCACCATCCGCTCCCCAAGAGATCATAGCTATGGTCTTTTCAGTTGGGGTGTTATCCACGCCAGCCGAGCTACCTGAGGGCACCATGGGGCCCGCTGCGGGGAGATTCCCCCTTCGGACAAATTTGTTCAGTTGGCCTTGCTGAACCAACTCCTCGATGGCCTTTTTTAGATGGCGGCAGTCTTCAATGTCGTGGTCGTAGTCCCGATGGTACCAGCAGTAAAACTCCTTGTTACGGGGGCCTCCGGACTTTAAGGGAGCCGGACGCTTGAAATACGGTTCCTCCTCGATCTCCAATAGGATATGGGAGATGGGGGCCATGAGGGGAGTGAACTGCTCTTTAGGAACCAGTGCCTGTGGCCGGCGATCCGAGCGTCGTGGAGGCTCGGGCTTTCGAGGTTGTGCACCAGAGCGGTCAGGAGGCGGTGGTTTGTTACCGGGGTTCTTGTCAACTTCTCTCCGGGAAGAATCTGCTTCGTCGGCGCGAATGTACTTCTGTGCTCGACTCAAAAGCTCGGCGTAGGAACGCGGAGGCTTCTTATCCAGGGAGTAAGCAAATCTGGACGGGCGAAGTCCTCTCTTTAGGGCCAAAGTGGCGATAGAGTCCTCCAGGTTGTACACTTCCAGCGCCGCTTCCTTAAATCGAGCAACGAAATCCTTTAAGGTCTCGCCACTCTTCTGCTGGACAGCAAAAAGGCTATCGGCAACTCGTGGGATCTTTCGGCAGGCATCAAAGTGAGCCCGGAAGGACCGCTCAAGTTGCCGAAACGAGTTGATGCTGCGCGGGGGTAGACGGGAGTACCACGCGCGTGCCGCCTTACGGAGCGTGGCCGGGAAGGCGACGCATAATAAAGAATCCGTCGCTCCCTGGACCTGCATGAGGACTTTGTAGCTTTCCAGATGGTCCAGGGGGTCCGTCGTTCCGTCATATGGGTCCAATTGAGGGAGACGGAATCGGGGAGGGACCGGTTCCTTCATGATACGGCGAGAGAGCGGGGGGCGATGCTCATACTCCGCTGCATAGGGATCGGCGATCCGACGGCTGAGTTCGTCCAACCGCGATGGTACTCGTCAAGCCTTTGCTCAGCCCGTCGAGTGGTTCTCCGGGGAGTGTTACCTCGGGATGAGTTGGAAGAAGAGGATTGCCGGCGCAAAGAATGTGCCCGCTTGGCCTCCTTTTCTTCCGGTCGATGATGGGAACGGTCGGAGCGACGGGAGGGAGACCGTCGCCGCTTTGAGGTCCCTTGGGACGATTCGGAAGAAGAAGATCGCCGGGGCGGCGAATGTGCTCGCCTGGACTCCTTTTCTTCTGGTCGGCGGTGGGAGTCGAGGCGACGGGAGGGAGATCGTCGCCGCTTCGAGGTCCCTTGACGATGAGGTTCAGGGGGCGAACGATGAGAAACCTCAGGCGGGGTTCCTTCCTGGTGAGACTGAACTGTTCCTCGCACCCCTTCGCCCATCGCAGGGGGTTGTGTTGCGGCAGCCACATGACGCTCTTGCAGCCCCCGGACCATCTTCGTTAGGTCCTGGACCTGATGAGCTAGGACATCAAGTCGGTCGGATTGGCTTGTCGGTGCGAGGGGTGGAGCATGCTCAGCTTGCGGGATGTGCCCGGTTGCTTGGCTGGAGGAGGCCTCTTGCGCTCGCGTGGTCACCATCGCTTCCTTTGCAAAACTGAAGGGGTTCCAAGGAGAATTTTTGACCTGGCTTGCCCCTTCCTGGCGCGCCAATCTGTTGCGGCCGACTCACGTATGATGAACGTCGGGCAGGCTGAAATCACTGGATGCGTAGAAGGGCCATCGTCTTCCTCCAAGAGCCTGCAAAAAGTCCCGACCGGTGGTTCCGGCGGGGACCCTCCGACGCCCAAGTTAGTGAGTCGTCGAACAGGGATGTGATCTTGTCGGACTGTTGTAAAGTAAGTCTTCTTTTTGAGAGAGAGGAAAAAGAAGAGAGCCCCTTTGCATGGAGCTCGAATCCTCCTTTTATACCTGTTGGGGATCCGTATACCTTGGTCTGTTGGAACCGTCGGATCTGTTCCGTTGTGACGTTTCATCGAACGGTAAGTTGTTGCTGGATAAGGGCCGCTTATAGCGGTAACTGCTGATCAGGCTGACACGCCCGAGCTATCCGGCCGTAGCCCTTAGATCGCGGGGTCAGCTGCCCAAGACTAATCCTTGTATGAAGGTCGACCCTGGGGGCCGACGCTGGGTGGCAATGCCGGATGCCAGAATCAAAGCTTCAGTACTGGGATTTATTATTAAGGCCGACACCTGTGGCCAATGTTGGAAGCCGATGCTGACGGCTGACGCTGGGGGCCGACGCTGGAGGCCGACGCCAGGAGCCGGCGCTGGTGGACGACACTGGCTGTCTGGCTCAAGAGGCCGACGCTGGCTGTCTGGCTCTGGAGGCCGACGCTGGCTGTCTGGCTCAAGAGGCCGACGCTGGCCGTCTGGGCTGAGGCCGACGCTGGTGTCTGGCTCTGGAGGCCGACGCTGGCTGTCTGGCTCAAGAGGCCGACGCTGGATGTCTGGCTCTGGAGTCCGACGCTGGCTGTCTGGCTCAAGAGGCTGACGCTGGATGTCTGGCTCTGGAGGCCGACGCTGGCTGTCTGGCTCAAGAGGCCGACGCTGGTCGTCTGGGTCTGAGGCCGACGCTGGATGTCTGGCTCTGGAGGCCGACGCTGGAGGCTTTGGGTTTCGATGTCACATCATTGCTTTCGGAAATCGTGCAGAAGATAATACTACTCCAGAGGAAACGGTCAACCGTATCACTTATCAAATTCCAACTAATTATCATTGAATCTACTTTATATTTTAGATTTTTTCTTTCTCTCATAGTTAATTTGATTTTGCAAGCCTTTTAATATTAATACATTTTTGGTATACTCATCTAAAACCCGACCTACTCAAGCTTTCCTTCACTTAATTCATTCTGCTTTAACTTTATGATTCGCATCTTCACCTATTTTACCTTCTTGCTAGATAATTGATTTTAAATACCTAAATTTTTTAGTATCTCTTGACTTACAATTTTCACTATTTCTTTATTTGTTACTTTTATATATTTAGTTTTAGTTCTATTAATCTTAAAACCTTTAGATTTTAAAGCCTCTTTTCAAATTTCTAGTTTAGCATTTACTCCATATTTAATTAACTTAAATTTGAATTGGATAACTTAAATTGATTAACTGAGAACAAAGCTAAATGTAAAAAAAATGAAATTTATATAGCTAACTTTAATTAGTTTAGGATTAAGATTTTATTATTGTTGTTATTGCATAATTTAAATTTGATTGAACATATCAATCCGAATCTTCGTATATGATTGAGTGACATTTAATTCTTGAGGGTGCCTAAATTGTAAAATTATTGGAGGTTAGCACTAAGAGCATTGACTTGGGACTGAATCTCGCTTTTAGTTGATCAATGTCTCCATCAGGTGTAGTTCTTTTCTGATATCATTTCTATTAAATGCATTGGATATGAATCAAATACATGTTTGCTAGATGCAAATTTATATTCAAAATCGTCCTGTGCAATCACACATTTATTTTTCAATCCATGCATAATCACATAGCCCATAAATATAGAGACTTATGGGGTGTTTGATTAATGAAACGAGAAAAAGATTCCATCCTAATATTATATTACTAAGAAACTGGTTTCTAGATTTTAAAATGTTTGAGTATATGATGTAGCATAGATAGAAAGGATAAGAAGAGTTTTTGGCTTTTTTTTTAAAAAAATTATTATAAGTCTCTTTGAAAGTCTTATTTTTATTTTAGTCTTAGAAGATATATTTTATTCTCCTTGGTAGTGTTTGGATATCAAAAGTTATTCCGAAAATAGGAATACGAATTCCATGAGAATAGCTTATTTCTCTTGTTATTCCAAATTTCTATTTGGATAAAAATCCGGTATTCCATGTTATTCCAGTGCAATTAAAACAGTGTTATTCAAAATGATATTTGGATGAATGACATGGGAATAAGCATGAGAATAAGTATGTTAATAAATTTTCTATTAATAAATTTATTTAATTTTAAATTATATTATAAATTTATTTATTTAATTTATTTAAATGACATTATAAATAAATTTA
>UESW01002186.1:153166-174371 GCA_900491605.1 Calamus simplicifolius | reverse complement strand
CCTTTTGCTTTCTTTATATCTGATGTTTTTTTTTTTTTTTAGGCCCTGAACTCCCTTGTCGTCCTTAAAGATCTCTGGACTCTGAGTGACCGCCATTGAACAGCGCGGGGGGAGATGGTCTCCCTTCAAGTCAGAGCAGAAAAGCGGCGATGGCTTTAGAGGACACCCGGGCCACCCTAACGGGTGAGGTAGAGGTTAATCGGCTTAGAGCCGAGAAAGCTGAATACGCACTGGAAGTTGCCCAGCGTCGCGCTAACAATGAGCTGGACAATGCTCAGGTGGCAGAAGAAAAGCAAAAAGCGGCCGAGGAGAAGCTGGTGGCGACCGAAGAGAAACTGATAGCAGCAGAGCAGGAGGTAGGTGTTCTAAGACTCAATTGAGTTCTACCTCCGCCGAGACCAATGCGGCTAAGGAAGCCACCGCCAACACATAATTAAAATCGCGGATCTGGAGGGTAGTGGCAGAGGCCCAGAGAAAGAGTCATCGAGGCGGAAAAGAAGGGGGTCAATGTCATAGAGGATTATAAGAAATCCGCAGCCTTCGATGACGAGGTAGCCGAGTCAGCGGCGCTAGCTTATGACGCCGGCTTCCAAGATTGTAAAAAGAAAGTCCAGGAGCTTTACGACCTGGAAGATATCGAGGAGCTGCAGCCTGACGACGTCCCCGAGGATGATGCCCCGCCTTGGATGCCCATTAGCAGCTTTTTATTTTTCTTCTTGTCGGAAATTTTGTAAACTTCATCATCAATGAATATTTTTAATCTCCTTTGATCCTTCAATTATGATCTACTTCATTTGTTCGAACTGCTGTGAACTGCCAGTCGATAGGATTATGTATAGTAGGTGACGCTAGATAGGACCGTGACGCTGTCCTAACATTGACAAGACCGATATTCGGTGGTAGCGCGGATTTTAGTTGCTATCGTAAACGCGAGGTGCTGGTCCTCGGTGCCAACACATAGTTGGTTTTTACAGCCGATGCTGAGCGTCGGTCTTTCGTGCCAGCGCATAGCTGGTTCTTGACTGCCGGAGCGGATCCGGTCTTTGCTGCCGACGTTGGGCGCCGGTCTTAGATGCCAACGCGGAGTTGGTCTTTGACTGCCGGAGCGGATCCGGTCTTTTGCTGCCGACGCTGGATGCCGGTCTTAGGTGCCAACGCGGAGTTGGTCTTTGTCTGCCGGAGTCCGGTCTTTTGCTGCCGACGCTGGGCGCCGGTCTTAGATGCCAACGCGGAGTTGGTCTTCGACGCCGGAGCGGATCCGGTCTTTTGCTGCCGACGCTGGGCGCCGGTCTTAGATGCCAACGCGGAGTTGGTCTTTGACTCGGAGCGGATCCGGTCTTTTGCTGCCGACGCTGGGCGCCGGTCTTAGATGCCAACGCGGAGTTGGTCTTTGACTGCCGGAGCGGATCCGTCTTTTGCTGCCGACGCTGGGCGCCGGTCTTAGATGCCAACGCGGAGTCGGTCTTTGACTGCCGGAGCGATCCGGTCTTTTGCTGCCGACGCTGGACGCCGGTCTTAGGTGCCAACGCAGAGTTGGTCTTTGACTGCCGGAGCGGATCCGGTCTTTTGCTGCCGACGCTGGCGCCGGTCTTAGTGCCAACGGGGAGTTGGTCTTTGACTGCCGGAGCGGATCCGGTCTTTTGCCGCCGACGCTGGACGCCGGTCTTAGGTGCCAACGCGGAGTTGGTCTTTGACTGCCGGAGTGGATCCGGTCTTTTGCTGCCGACGCTGGGTGCCGGTCTTAGATGCCAACGCGGAGTTGGTCTTTGACTGCCGGAGCGGATCCGGTCTTTTGCTAAACCCACTCATTCGAAATAAGAACATGTCTATTATTCAGGCATCAAACAGATTCAAGTTAATAACGATAGAATTCTATTGATAGTACCGTCGTAAATTGTCGGCATTCCAAGTTCGAGGGAGCAGCTTTCTGTCTAGCTCTTCGACTTTATATGCCCCATGGTGGAGTACCTCTTTGACACGGTATGGCCCTTCCCATTTTGGTGCCAGCTTGCCCCCTTCTGTTGGCTTTGATACTTCAGCTCTTCGTAGGACCAGGTCTCCTGGCCGAAATGTCTTGGGCCGCACCCGAGAGTTGTAGTGTCGGGCCACTCGCTGACGGAACGCTGCCATACGAAGATGCGCTTGATCTCGCAATTCTTCCACCAAATCCAGATCAGCCCTTAGCTGATTGGAGTTGCTTTCTTCATGGTATAATTCCGTCCGGGGACTAGGAGCCCCTATTTCTACGGGGATGACCGCCTCGGTCCCAAAGACCAAGCTAAAAGGGGTTTCCCCTGTGGGTGCTCGCGGTGTCGTATGGTAGGCCCACAACACACTAGAAAGTTCTTCCACCCAGCGCCCTTTACAGTTATCTAGCCGAGTCCGGAGCCCTTGGAGGATGATGCGATTGGTCACCTCAGCTGCGCCGTTGGTTTGGGGATGCCCTACGGAGGTGAATCGGTGACGGATGCCTAGGCCCTTGCAGAATTCTCGGAAGGCCGTGTTATCAAACTGTCGGCCGTTGTCTGTAACCAGGGTGTGTGGTAACCCAAACCGACACACCACAGATTTCCAGAAAAAAGCCCTCACTTTGGCTTCCGTGATTTTAGCAAGAGCTTCCGCCTCGATCCACTTAGTGAAATGATCAACGGCCACAACTAGGAACTTACGTTGTCCGAAGGCAGGAGGGAAAGGTCCCAGGATGTCCATGCCCCATTGTGCAAAGGGCCACGGTGCAGCCAGGGGGGTCAGCTGGGACGCCGGTTGATGTTGGATGTTGGCATGACGCTGGCAGCTGTCACATCTTTTGACGAGTTCAGAGGCATCCTCTTTCATTGTCAACCAATAATACCCCTGACGTAGAGCTTTATATGCAAGGGCCCTGCCCCCCAATGGCTTCCACATATCCCCTCGTGTATCTCTCGCAAAATATAGTTGGCGTCGGTGGGACCGACACACCTGAGGATAGGGTATGAGAATGACCTTCGGTAGAGCTTTCCTTCCATAAGGAAGAATTCGGGGCTCATCTTCTAAGTTTCCTAGCTTCGGCAGGGTCTCTGGGAGGATGCCATCAGTAAAGTATTGAACGTAGGCGTCCATCCAGGAGGGCTCCAGCTCCACCGCAAAGTTTCTCTTGGTACCTCAATGCTTGGGACTTCTAAATGCTCCACATAAGCCTTTCCCAACATCCCGTCAACCGAGGCGGCGAGATGGGATAGGGCGTCGGCTCTGGCATTCTCTTGTCGAGGAATGTAGCTGACGCTGAAGTGAGTGAATGGGAAACCATTGAGTGCACCGCGTCTAAGTAGCGGGCCATGATGGGATCCTTTGCCTCGTACTCCTTGTAATCTGGCCAGCAACTAGTTGGGAGTCGGTGAAGGCCCTAAGGCGTTTCACCCCAAGCTCCCTAGCTAACCTTACACCGGATAACAAAGCTTCATATTCCGCCTGGTTGTTAGTAGCTGGAAAGAGGAAGCGAAGTGCACATTCAGTCACGACCCCGTCCGAGTTGGCCAAGATGAGGCCTGCTCCGCTCCCTTGAGAGTTAGATGCCCCATCCATGTGGAGAACCCACTCATCTTCGCTGGTTCCAAGGGGCGAATGTCCGTAGGAGGTTCTTCAGGTGGCTCCATTCCCCAAGTACATTCAACCAAAAATCTGCCAGAACCTGGGACTTCATAGCCGACCGGGGGAAAAGATATATCGAACTCCCCCAACTTGAGGGCCCACCTTGCCAGCCGGCCGGAAGTATCTGGACGAGCCAGAACCGCCTTCAGAGGCTGGTCTGTGATCACTGCGATCGGGTGGGCTTGGAAGTATGGCCGCAATCGCTGGGCAGACACGATCAATGAGAAGACAATTTTCTCCATGTTTGAGTAGCGGGTCTCTGCATCATGAAGTACCTTACTCGTATAATACACTGGCCTTTGTATGCCGCTAGTGTCCACACGGACTAGCACGGAGCTAACAGCTTCGGGAGATGCCGCAAGGTATAAAGGAGCTCTTCTCCGCTCATCGGCTTGGATAACAGTGGTGGGGTAGATAAGAATGTCTTTAACCCTTCGAACGCCTCTTGGCATTCTTTGGTCCACTCGAACTCGTTGATTCGGCGAAGCGCCTTGAAGAAAGGCAGACACCTTTCAGCAGACTTGGATAGGAAGCGGCTTAGGGCGGCTACTCTTCCTGTCAAGCGTTGTACTTCCTTCTTATTGGAAGGAGGCCTCATGTCCAAGATGGCTTGGACTTTGTCTGGGTTTGCTTCGATCCCCCTCCGGGTCACCATGAAACCCAAAACTTCCCAGCGGTCACCCCGAATGCACATTTGCGAGGGTTTAGCCTCATCTGATACCGACGAAGCCTGTCGAATGTTTCAGCTAGGTCTGTGATGTGGTCACCGGCCTGAACGCTTTTCGTCAGCATGTCATCCACATATACTTCCATGTTACGTCCTATCTGACCTTCAAAGACTTTGTTCATCAACCTTTGGTAAGTAGCTCCCGCATTCTTTAACCCAAAAGGCATTACCCTGTAGCAATACAACCCCTTTTCGGTTATGAAGGAGGTAGCTTCTTCATCCACCGGGTTCATCCGGATCTGGTTGTATCCCGAGAAAGCATCCATGAAGCTGAGAACCTCATGGCCGGATGTAGCGTCCACCAGTTGATCGATTCGAGGTAGGGGAAGCTGTCTTTAGGGCATGCCTTGTTTAGGTCGATGAAGTCTACGCACATTCTCCAACTTCATTGGCCTTGCAGACCAGAACCACATTAGCCAACCACTCAGGATAGTGGACCTCCCGAATATGGCCTGCAGCCATTAACTTGCGAATCTCTTCGTCGATGGCTTTCTGCCTGTCTGGAGCAAAGTTTCTCTTTTTCTGTCGGACAGGCCGACACCCCGGCTTGAGGTTAAGTTGGTGGGTGATTACTTCTTCAGGAACGCCCGGCATGTCTGAGGATGACCATGCAAAAACGTCCGTGTTGGCCCGCAGGAAGGTGAGAAGTTGATGACGTACTTCCTCTGGGAGCGATGCCCCCAGCTGAACAGTTCTTGCTGGTCATCACCCAAGGGGAGGGTTAGAAGGTGTTCTGCCGGTTCTCCCCTTCTTCCACTTCCCTAGGATCGAGTGACTCCGAGGCTGTCGCTGATTCTGCGTTCAGCGGGCTGGGCGACAGATGGTAGCAAGGCGGAAGTGTGCTTTGCTCCCCCTTCATTTCTCCGATGCCTTCATTGGTGGGAAACCTTACCAATAACCTCTTAGTGGAAATCACAGCATCCAGCAGATTCAGCCCCGGTCTTCCCAAGATGGCGTTATAAGCCAGCGGGACCCAGACCACCAAGAAGTTAATGACCACGGTGCTATGGCGTGGAGGAGTTCCAGCCGTGATCGAGAGAGCAATTTCACCTTCGACGCTCACTGAGTCTCCCGTGAAACCCATTAGCGGTGTGGCAACGGGTCGGAGTAGAGACCTTGATAAGTTCATCCGAACAAAAGCGTCATAACTCAAGACGTCCACAGAGCTCCCACTATCAATTAGAATTCTTTTTACAGGGTGTTTAGCTATAGTCATGGACACCACGACGCTGTCGTCATGTTTATTAACTACCCCCTCTAGATCCTTTCCGAAGAAAGGTATTACAGAGTCTATTCCCTCTCGAGGTCTTTTCGAACCACCATCCGCTCCCCAAGAGATCATAGCTATGGTCTTTTCAGTTGGGGTATTGTCCACGCCAGCCGGGCGACCTGGGGGCACCGCGGAGCCCGTCGCTGGGAGATTGCCTCTTCGAACAAACTTGCCCAGGTGGCCTTGCTGAACCAGCTCCTCGATGGCCTTTTTTAGATGACGGCAGTCTCGGTGTCGTGGCCATAGTCTCGGTGATAACGGCAGTAGAACTCCTTGTTGCGGGGACCCCCGGACTTCAAGGGAGTCGGACGCTTGAAATATGGTTCTTCCTCAATCTCCAGCAGGATGTGAGAGATGGGAGCCATGAGAGGAGTGAATTGCTCTTTAGGAACCAGTGCCTGCGGCCGGCGATCTGAGCGTCGTGGAGGCTCGGGCTTTCGTGGTTGTGTACCAGCCCGGTCAGAAGGCGGTGGTTTATTACTGGGGTTCTTGTCAACTTCTCTCCTGGAAGAATCTACTTCGTCAGCACGGATGTACTTCTGTGCTCGGCTCAGAAGCTCGGCGTAGGAGCGCGGAGGCTTCTTATCCAGGGAATAGGCGAATCTAGACGGGCGAAGTCCTCTTTTCAGGGCCAATGTGGCGACGGAGTCCTCCAGGTTGTATACTTCCAGCGCTGCTTCCTTAAATCGAGCGACAAAATCCTTTAAGGTCTCGCCATTCCTCTGTTGGACAGCAAAAAGGCTATCGGCAACTCGTGGGATCTTTCGACAGGCATCAAAATGAGCCAGGAAGGATCGTTCAAGTTGCCGAAACGAGTTGATGCCGCGGGGGGGCAGCCGGGAGTACCACGCGCGCCACCTTACGGAGCGTGGCCGGGAAGGTGACGCACAATAAGGAATCCGTCGCTCCCTGGACCTGCATGAGGACTTTGTAGCTTTCCAGATGGTCCAGGGGTCAGTCGTTCCATCATATGGATCCAACTGAGGGAGACGAAACCGGGGGGGGACAGGTTCCTCCATGATATGGCGAGACAGCGGGGGGCGATGCTCATACTCCGCTGCATAGGGATCGGCGATCCGACGGCTGAGTTCGTCCAACCGCCGATGGTACTCGTCAAGCCTTTGCTCAGCCCATCGAGTGGTTCTCCGGGGAGTGTTACCTCGGGATGAGTCGGAAGAAGAAGATTGTCGGTGCAAAGAATGTGCCCGCTTGGCCTCCTTTTCTTTCGGTCGGTGATGGGAACGGCCGAAGCGACGGGAGGGAGACCGTCGCCGCTTTGAGGTCCCTTGGGATGATTCGGAAGAAGAAGATCGCCGGCGCAGCGAATGTGCTCGCCTGGACTCCTTTTCTTCCGGTCGGCGGTGGGAGTGACCGAGGCGACGGGAGGGAGACCGTCGCCGCTTTGAGGTCCCTTGATGATGAGGTTCAGGGGGCGAACGATGAGAAACCTCAGGCGGGGTTCCTCCTGGTGAGACTGCGCTGTTCCTCGCACCCCTTCGCCCATCGCAGGGGGTTGTGTTACAGCAGCCACATGATGCTCTTGCAGCCCCCGGACCATCATCGTCAGATCCTGGACCTGATGAGCTAGGACATCAAGTCGGTCGGATTGGCTTGTCGGTGCGAGGGGTGGAGCATGCTCAACTCGCGGGATGTGCCCGGCTGCTTGGCTGGAGGAGGCCTCTTGCGCTCGCGTGGTCACCATCGCTTCCTTTGCAAAACTGAAGGGGTTCCAAGGAGAATTTTTGACCTGGCTTGCCCCCCTACCTGGCGCGCCAATCTGTTGCGGCCGACTCACGTATGATGAACGTCGGGCAGGCTGGAATCACTGGATGCGTAGAAAGGCCGTCGTCTTCCCCCATGAGCCTTGGTCTATTGGAAAAGGCCGCCGTCTTCCTCCAAGAGCCTGCAAAAAGTCCCGGATCGGTGGTTCCGGTGGGGACCCTCCGACGCCCAAGTTAGTGAGTCGTCGAACAGGGATGTGATCTTTGTAGGACTGTTGTAAAGCAAGTCTTATTTTAGAGAGAGAGGAAAAGATAGAGCCCCCTTGCATGGAGCTCGGATCCTCCTTTTATACCTGTTGGGGATCCGTATACCTTGGTCTGTTGGAACCGTCGGATCTGTTCCGTTGTGATGTTTCATCGAACGGTAAGTTGTTGCTGGATAAGGGCCGCTTATAGCGGTAACTGCTGATCAGGCTGACACGCCCGAGCTATCCGGCCGTAGCCCTTAGATCGCGGGTCAGTTGCCCAAGACTAATCCTTGTATGAAGGTCGACCCTGGGGGCCGACGCTGGGTGGCAATGCCGGATGACGGAACCAAAGCTTCAGTACTGGGATTTATTATTAAGGCCGACACCTGTGGCCAATGTTGGAGGTCGATGCTGACGGCTGACGCTGGGGGCCGACGCTGGAGGCCGACGCCGGGGGTCGGCGCTGATGGCCGACACTGGCTGTCTGGCTCTGGAGGCCGACGCTGGCTGTCTGGCTCAAGAGGCCGACGCTGAAGGTCGACGCCGGGGGCCGGCGCTGGTGGCCGACATGGCTGTCTGGCTCTGGAGGCCGACGCTGGTTGTCTGGCTTAAGAGGCCGACGCTGGCTGTCTGGCTCAAGAGGCCGACGCTGGCTGTCTGGCTCAAGAGGCCGACGCTGGCTGTCTGGCTCTGGAGGCCGACGCTGGCTGTCTGGCTCAAGAGGCCGACGCTGGCTGTCTGGCTCTGGAGGCCGACGTTGGCTGTCTGGCTCAAGAGGCCGACGCTGGCTGTCTGGGTCTGAGGCCGACGCTGGAGGCCGGTTCTGCAGACCGATGCTGGAGGCTTTGGGTTTCGTTGTCACATCATTGCTTTCAGAAATCGTGCAGATGATAAAACTACTCCAGAGGAAACGGCCAGCCGTATCAGCTGTCAAGCTTGATATGGAGAGAGCTTATGACAGATTGAGTTGGGACTTTCTGCGATGTACCCTCCAGGAGTTTGGCTTTGATGACCTTTTTATTACCTGGATTATGGCATGTGTCCACCGGCCATCTTTCTCTCCTTATTAATGGAGGCCATACTGATTACTTCCATTCTGAGGTTGGCTTGAGGCAGGGATGTCCTCTTTCCCCCTTCCTTTTATTCTATCTGTTGATGCTCTGTCCCGGGCACTCTCTCAGGCTCAGATGGACTCGTCTTTGGAGCCCTATTCTGCTGGTCCTCTTGGGCCCACTCTTTCCCACTTAATGTTTGCGGATGACTGCATTCTTCTGGGGAAGGCTTCTACCCGTAATGCTTCCATTTTGGCGACCATTCTGCAAGATTATTGTCAGGCATCTGGTCAGAGAATTAATCTCAACAAGTCCTTGATCTGTTTTAGCCCAAAGACGCCTCCCATGGTCATGGGTTCTAT
The DNA here is from genome assembly GCA_900491605.1 of Calamus simplicifolius. Taxonomy (NCBI): domain Eukaryota; kingdom Viridiplantae; phylum Streptophyta; class Magnoliopsida; order Arecales; family Arecaceae; genus Calamus; species Calamus simplicifolius. The sequence continues at coordinate 165,364 of UESW01002186.1, read as the reverse complement.
ATTGCAAACTATGGGTATTTCTACTCAGGCTGATCAGCTGTCTTACCTTGGGATTCCTATCACGGGAAGAAGGCCTCGGATTTCGACTTCAGTATCCTGGAAAGGAGGGTCCGCGATCGTCTGGAAGGGTGGCAGGTTACTAGGCTCTCTATGATGGCTCGGATTACTCTTCTTCGCTCAGTCCTGTCTTCTCTTCCTCTCTATCTGTTATCTAATGCTGCCATCCCTCTGACATGTTTGAGAAAGATTGAGATATACTTTCGGGACTTCCTTTGGGCCTCTATGCAGGAAGGTCATGGTGTTCATCTTCTTGCTTGGGATATTGTCTGTATGCCGACTGCTGAGGGTGGGCTCGGGATCCAGTCTCTTATTGCCAGGCGGGAAGCTCTTATAGCTAGGCATGCCGCGGTTCTTGCTTGATCCGCATTGTTTGGGAGCTCCTTCATGCGTGCCAAATATGGTGACTGGAATCATTCATCTTCCCCTCAATCCTCCACTGGCACTCCTTCTGGAAAGAGGTATGTCGTCACGCTTCGGCTGTTCTGGATGGCATTTCTTGGATGATTGGCGATGGTTCCTTGTGGATGTTCTTCAGGACGCCTGGATTACTGATCTTCCCCTTTCTCGATGGCCTACTTTTGTTACCACTGATATCCCTAATGGAATGAGAGTCTCTGATCTTATTTCTCATGATCATTCTGCTTGGCTTTCCTCATAGATATCGTGCTTCTTCGGGGATGAGCTCTACCGTCGTGTTACTTCTCTTCCTCTCATTCCGGGCCACACTAATGATTCTAGGGTTTGGAGGAGAACTTGTTCGCCCCGGGCTTCTATGAGGGACCTTGTCGATATCTATCGGCCTCTGCCCCATCAAGTGATGGATTTGGCTTGGATCTGACATCTTTCCATTCACCCTAGAGTGCGTCTATTCGTATGGAAGCTTGCTTGGAGTATTCTTCCGACTTGTTCCCTGCTCTCGAGGAGAGGTTTGAGCATCATGCCTATATGCCCGTTGTGTGGTATCGAGGAGGAGACAATGGATCATGCTATCTTCTTATGCAGTAGAGCGAGACAGATCTGGCATAGTTCGAGGATGTGTCCTTGGGAGCATGATTCGGATTCCCAGTGTTTATCATTCCTTCGACTGATCAGGCAGGCTATGCGGAATGGTGTCTATCAGATGGTTCCGAGATGGGCTTATATTGCGTACCAGATCTGGTTATCCCGAAACCATATTGTTTTCATTGAGGAGGCTCCTACCTCCATTCGGGTCATTAGGTCCGCTGTCTCCTCAGCTGCGGAGTATACTTTCCATCAGAGCTCTCTGGATTCTGCTTGCCCTGGCCACTGGGACTCCCATACTACTTCGGTAGCGCACCGGCGTACGGTTTTTATTTCTTGGGAACCCCACCCCTAGGGTTTGTTAAAATCAACTTTGATGGGAGTGTTCGCGGTAGACATGCGGGTTCAGCTTTTGTGATCAGAGGGTCGGATGGCATGATGATTGCGACTGGCGGATTTGGATTGCTTGACTCTACTGTCCCTTGCTGAACTGTATGCAGCGTGGACTGGTATTTCTTATGCCTTTCGGACCCTGGGTGTCCAAAGGCTTATTATTGAAGGTGATTCTGCTACGGTTATCAGCTGGATCCGTCAGGATTCCATTGACTATCGGTCGTCCATCCCCCTGATCAGTGATATCAGATCTCTTCTTCTAGGAGCTGCTAGTGCCCAGATTCGGCATATCTACAGGGAAGCCAATGGAGCTGCGGATTGGATTGCTGCTCGAGTGGCTTATCACTCTGGCTTTTGGAGCTGGCAGCGGGGTGACCTTGCCCTACTATTCTAGGCTAAATATTGTATTCCGATATTTCGGGTTTGACTCACCTTAAATTGGTGTGATCATCCGTCTGTACAAAAAAAAAAAAGATCGGATGGTAGCGCATATAATGCATGTGGTTATAAAAAAAAAAAACATTTCTTTGTTAGGTTGATATGGTGTAATGCGTTACGAAATTTGTAAGAACAGAGATTAACTAAATGGACGGAATAATTTACTATGAGAAAAAAAAAAAAAAAAAAGCAAAGGATAGAATCTATGAATAATTTTGATTTGCTTTTTACACCTAGTCCTCCCACTTCATCAACGTTGTCCCTTCGCATGTCAAGATACCGTCTTACTGATTGAAATTTATTTTTTTCTTTTTTTCTTTTTACTCCTCTTTATTTTTAAAGTTCTATTCTGATTTTTTTTTAATAGGCATGGGACCACATGGCCAGATTTAAAATCTTGCCTCTCATATAATGTGTTTTTTCTTTTTATCTTTTAGATATAAATGAGGTAGTTGGGTTTTTTTTCTCTCCTTTTTTTTCTTTTATGTGTTAGGAAGGGTAACACATGTGTTGTATTATATTTCAATTTTTTTTATTTTTTTATTTTTAATATAACATATAGTATTACAGGACCTTGTGTGTGTGTATATATAAAGAGAAAAGTATACATACATAGAGATTATATGTGTAAGAGAATGTTAGATTTGTCTACATTCATCTACAATCAAATCCTATATTCAATCATCCTCTCTATTCATGAAATCATATAGGTTTTAAAGCCATCCTTCTTTTCATTTTTAGAATCCATAACGTTATTTATGTAGATTTAAGAATAAAAAAGATGGTTAAATATGAACTTAGCCACGTACGAGCATGGTCAAGATCAACTCTAACTCTATATAAAAAGAGAATTAGACTTGGTTACATTGAATATATCCAAATCTTAGATTTGATCCATTCTTTTCATCTTTGATTTTATATAGATTCATAAGTTATTTTTTTTTTCACTTTTAAGATTCATGATTTGCTATTTGTATCGATTCAAAAAAAAAATCAAATACGTGCTTGACTACGTTCAATTGTTGTTAAGTTCAACCTTTCGTCTCTATATACAAAGAGGAAAAAAAAAGCCACATCTTCTAAGGCTACATCTTAATTTTACCTTTAAGATATGTTTTTAATGTAAGTGGGATTTTTTAAATAAATAATTAAATAACAGATTCTTGTATATAAAAATAATCATCATAGTATATAATGCATATAAATATTTATTTATTCTTATTTTGAGCTAATCAAGTCGAGCTGTTCAACTGTTCACCATTCCAACAAGGCTTTTCAATCTGAATTCTTTGGGCCAAGCACAAGATGTGTGACATTTTATAACCGGGGTCATGTATGACCGGACCGCGGTATCCGTGTGAGAAACCATGCCGGTATCTGATAGCCAAAATTTGCACAGCGCAAGCATCAAATTACGTGACAGCTTGTCCTGGCCTTTCGAAATCTTCAAGGCATGGCATCTTGGCACCACCCTCTTTCTTTCCGGCATGTTTTATTTAAGCACAGAGAATCTTTCTTTTTCCAATGGCCTCGGTGAGTGAAAATAAAGCGATAAAGATGACCACAGTACCTTAAAGATAGGAAAGCACGCCCACATTTTTCTGTGGCTGGTGACAAAGCTTCAAAAATCTTCAGATCAATAAAATGTTCTTTATGTAGTCAATTTTGGCCTCTTTTTTTTTCCCGCATATGCCTCGCATGTCACAGTTGACAAACAGATGCCAAAAAAAGTGAATGAACTCAAACATTAATTAATCCAACACGAAAATTTTCTTTTTCTTAAAAGAAATTTATCCTAAATCACTAGACTCCAAGTAAGCTAATAATTTATCCCTTGGACAAGTTAGTGATAGGGCCAGTTAACAAGCCCATGGGCAATGACGGCAGTTTGTTCCTAAACGATCTTCTCAAATGCCTTCTCAAATCAAAAAATCAAACGCAATATTTTTCTCAATATTTTTCTACCTGGCCCGGCTTCAACAGCGCCCCCAGGTCCACTCTCCACGGCGGCAGCTCCGTCTCCCATGACGGCCAACAGCCTCAACTCCCACGGCGGCCCCATCTCCCGCGACGGCCCCGGCCTCGTTCACGACTGCCTCATCCACACTGGCCTCTAGATCCCTTGACGGCCGCAGCGGTTTTCAGATCCCACGACGGCCACGATGGCCCTTGGTTTCCCCACGACGGCCCTCGACATTCACGGCGGCCCCAAGTCCTCTACAGCGGCCGCATCCCCCAACAGCCAAGGCGGCCCCCAACGTTCACGGCTGCCCCAGGTCTTCCACGGCGGCCTCCCAGCTACTCATCCTCAACGGCCACAGCGGTCTCTAGACTCCACGACGGCCGTTGTATGGGGCCACAATAACACCGAAATCCTAGGCGGCCTTTGATGCGAAGCAACAATTGGTTTCAGGCCTTTAACAAAAGGATCATTTCTACATTAAGTGGCTCGGTTTGAGGGTCGGTCATTTGCGATGCATTGGGAGGTGACGGGGGGTGATGAGGACACCACCCAATCAATAGATCTCTAGGGCTTCAACCCTTCATCCGCTGAAGAGAGGTGGAAGCGGTTGGAACCATCGACACCTCACAGAGCCCCTCTGGCTTTCGGCAAGGCGTTGCCTGGCCTGATCAGGAGTCGGACTCACCGACACCCTTCAAGACAATGTCTAGCCTCATGCAGCGAGATCTATGGCTCTGTCTCGGCTATGTCCCAATCTACGTCCCAAGTCCAGGTGGAAGCTCCCCAAAGCAGCCTCGCTCAGGTGCATTGCGTGCATGAGGTTGCATGCACGTAATGGAACTTCAGCAAAGGAGAGAGAGATCGTGAAAGCTAAAGGGCCCTTACCTTGAATCCATATGGAGGTTACCTAATCCAAGCGGAGGATCCTAATATTAACTCGCAGCAACATCCTCGACGACCCTTCTCAGCCGTTCATCAACGGCCTCTCCCAGCCATCTGGCTTCCCTCAACGACCTCTGGACTATTGGTTTCCCTCAACGTCCCTCAAAGGCCCCATCTTCGGCAGCCCCGACCTCAACGGATCCGTCCTTCAACGACCTCGGCTGCAAAGGTTTCCTTCATGACGGCCTCTCCTCCACAGCGGCCGTTTCCTCCACAACAGCCACAGCGACCTCCGAATCCCACGACGGCCACAACAGCCTCCAGATACCACGACGGCCACGTCAGCCTCCAGATCCCGTAGCGGCCCCCGACTTCACAGCGGCCGTTTCCTCCATGACAGCCACAGCGGCCTCACAGCAGTCACTGGTCGTCCACGGCGGCTGATCGCTCGGCAGCCTCCACAACGGCTCCCAGGTCCACAGCGGCCTCACAGTGGCCCGTCTCCCACGGCGGCTCCCCAGTCTAACCGGCCTTCCTCCATGGTAGCCTCTTCCGTCCATCCTAGACGGCACCCAGGCGACCTCTTCTGTCCATCCTAGATGGCACCCAAGCGACCTCCTTCATCCATCCTAGGCGCATCAACAGACCCGTCTCCCATGGTGGCTACCATGTCCACAGCAGGCGACCTCCTGTGTCCATCCTAGGCGGCATCAACAGACCTGTCTCCCACGGCGGCCGAGACTCCACAGCAGCCCCGGGTCTTCCATGGCGGCCCCTCACAGCGGCCACATCCCCCAACAGCCACAGCGGCTCCCAAGTTCACGTCGGCCTCATCCCCCAACAGTCGGCCGTCCTCGATGGCTCCCGAGTCCACGGCGGCTGCCAAGTTCACAGCGGCCCAAGGCGGCGCTCCCAAGTCCACGGTGGCCCCCGACGTTCACGGCAGCCCAGGTCCTCCACGGCGGCCGCGTCCCCCAACAGCCGACCATCCTCGGCGGCTGCCAAGTTCACAGCGGCCCAAGGCGACCTGCTTCTCCCAGCCGGCAAGCTTCTCCCAGCCGGCCGTCCACTATGGCCCCTCGCTCAACGGCCTCATCCACGACGGCCTCGACCTTCCACGGATCTCTCGACTCTGCTCTGGGTCTTCTCCTGGCCTCTATCCCGATTGGTCGGGTTTTGTCCCGTCCAGCTCCAGACAAAGATCCTAGCTCTTGGTCTTCCCCTATCTCTATTTCGGCTAGACCTGACCTCTATCCGGCTTCCCGGCCTTTGGCAACCGCCACCCAACGTTTACAGCCGTACCAGCTCATTTGCTTCCAACGGCTATCCTCTGTCAGCTCCACGGAGCCCTGGGGGAGACAGCCCTTGAACTACCTTGTTCCTGCTTCTCTACTCTGACCCCGGCTTCACCATTCGACCGTCCTTTGCTTCGGTTATCGACTCTCTGGTGGCCGAGCCTCGACGACCAGCTCCCTTCCTCCGCTTTAGCCTGCAACTGCCCCTAAGGTAGGGCCGGCAAGATTAACTCTGGCTACTCTTAGACGGGACCTGCAACGGAGTCCAGCGGCATCTTCATCCTCGTTCGCCCCATCTCATTCGCCACTAGTTTCAGGTATAGTGCCAGCGAGCCCCACGTCATGGCCTTGGCCCCCCTCCCAATGGGGGTACGGTCTCCATGGCCCACCAGGGGCCAGACAATAGAATTGGATGGAGGGGAGATATAGCTTCTCCACGTGTCAAGTGACATATGCATGAGCCAGAGGCATCCTCGAGTGGCCTATGGGTCTGAGGGTGCTATTGGCCTTTATTTAATTCAAGAGAGGACTCGTGGAAACTAATAAGGACTCTGGCCATTAAACAAGTACTCAAGATCAATGTACCAGAAGAGGCCAGCCGTGCTACCACACTTGATCTATGGATGAAATCAGGACTTGTGCGAGGAACAATAATCTATTTTAAAAACTACACACATCCATTTATATTTGATAGGACGATGCTTTTAGCTCTGCCATGTCACTAAAAGATGGGATAGCGCCTGCAGCTCTGACATTCCACTAAGAAGCAAATATCTTCATAAAGATGACGAGAGGTCATGTCCCAAGACTGGCAGACTCCACTATTGCTGCCATCACCTTAAAAGCTTTGATAGGTGGCAGTTCCTCAAGTCTTATAGTCATCAGCCCTGACATTCCACCCACCAAAGTCCTCAGTCATCATGACATTCCAACCACTCAGATCAGATAAGCCTCAAAAGTCATGGTCCATCATGAGGCTCCACGTGACTTATTCCCACTAGATGACAAAGATCCAAGCTTCTCAGGCAAGAGCCAAAGCCCAAAGATAAATAAAGGGGTAAGAGGAACCCCGACCAGGTAACTCCAGGAACTCAATACGCTCATTCTGGCTTACAGAGAGCTCTTCTCTGAGCCTCTCCCTCTTTCCTTTTCGAGCTTTCTCAAGCTCACAGTTGTTGCCCAGAGCACTAACTTGAGCGTCGAGGGTTCTGTCGGAATACCCGGCCATGGGACTTCTTGCAGGCTTTGAAGATAAAGGAAGGACCCCGATATTTCTATGAAGGAACGGTCGACGCTCAAGAATACCAGCTCAAAGTGATCGGGCATCAACAGTTAGCATGTAGCTTTAGGGACAGGATAGCGGTTTAAATGGCCAACCAAGAGATAAAAATTATGGTTTTAAAAATTGGATCAGATCGGTCAATTGAACCAATCCAATCGAAAATCAGTCATCAGTTTAGTTCAGTTTTATTATCAAAATTGACTTTTATATGATATGATAAAAATCAAAAAATTCATTAAACAATAAATTGGCTTAATATTTGAATCATGGGTCAATTGGTTTGATAGGACAAATAGATTTGATCCAATCGGATGATATCATAATTAATTTTTTTAATCTTATTTTAATCTTATTTTATTTTTATTTTTACCTTTGTGTGCTAAAACGGTTCAATCTATTACATACTCGGCATGTTTAATACGTTAATTTTTTTTAATTATTTTTATATTTATTTTAAAAAAAATAATAAAATTTTATCATATAGAATGATTAATTTTAAATAGCTTATCTTATTGAAATAAATATTTTTATTTTTATCCGATCTGACTGCTACTTTTTCTTAATTTTTATCATCCTTAATGGCTATTATTTTATTTAAAAATAAGATCATAAGAATATTTTTATTCTATCTTATTTTTTTCTTTTTTAATTTTATCCTATATATCTTTTGTGGCAAACACAATCACGATTTTTTTTTATAAAAGGGGATGATCATACTAGTCTAGTACGAGTCAATCCTGATACATCAGAATACAAAATTTGCGTGAGTACAATGTGGTAGGGATCTCCCTGTTTCCAAATTCAAAAGCCAGAGTTATAGGCCACTGAGGCCACTACCTAATCTGCTGTAGCATTAGCTTTTCTGTAGATATATCGGATTGGACTGAATGAATCTCCCGAAGAGTAGACCAGATATCATGGAGTAAAGGGTTGCTAGGAGTGTGAGCATCGGAATCCTACCGCATCCATCGAACGACCATAGTAGAGTCCCTCTCGATGATGAGGCAGTGAGCATGTGGGATCTGAGTGGCATAAGAGATATCATCTCAAGTGGCATAAAGTCAGTCAAGGTGGTCCGAAACCACCTGCGCCAACATTAAACAAATACAACCATGATAACCTTATGCGTAGGCGTGGTTCCCATGGTGAACCTAGCTTGGTAAGCAAATTGACTTCACGTTCATCATCCATACAACAGAGATCCTAAAATCCAAGCAACATCATCCATACAACAGAGATCCTAAAATCCAAGCAACTGGCATTAAAACGTATCTTGAAGTCAAATAAGCTTTTGTATTTTTTTGCTGCGAGAATAATGGCGAGAACGCTACTAATCAATTTAGAAATAATGAGAAATAACTCTTGTCGAACAGGAAAATCAGTCTATGCACCACAGTTCAATTTTTCCCTGTTGGGCCCATGGCCCATTTATTCAACTCATTAGGGCTAAAAGGAAGCGCCTCTCTTTCTCTCTTATATGCCTTTTCGTTTTCTTCTCTTTTAATTTTTGGTTTTTAACCATCAGGTGAAAAAAAAAAAAGTAATGCTGTGAAAAATCGTGGAGTGGGAGGATTTCTTTCCAGGATCACGTGAAGGTGCTACAAGAGAAAAATAAGAGAAGAAGAAGAAGAGAAGGAAAGAAAATAAGAAGGTAACGCAGGAGACCATATTTTTTGGTAACGTAATCCTTATATCCCTATTATTCTCTTGTGATTGTTTCTCAAGTTCAGGCAAGGCACTTTGAGACTTGAATATTTATTATTTTATAGTGGATCTTCTTCTCTAGCTTGCCCATGGTTTTTTTTCTTTATCTTGAAGGGATTTTTCACAAATTTTGATGTTTCTGTGATTGTGTTTGTGCTTTTTATTTATTATTCTGCTGTGTATTACGGTCTACTAGTATTTGCTCATATACGGATTCTTTCCCATCAACTGGTATCAGAGCCTGTGAATTTTTGTGTGCGAGCATGGAGGCTGGTAATGTTTCCCACATGATCAGTCTAAACGGAAACAATTGGATGATATGGAAACCAAGGATGGAGGACCTCTTGTATTGCAAGGATCTATATGGACCTTTGGAAGGGGTCAAAGCAAAGCCCGTTACAATGACAGATGATGCTTGGATCATGTTAGATCGAAAAGCAGTCGGTTTTATTCGGCAGTGGTTGGATGATAGTGTCTTTCACCATGTTTCCACTGAAACTTCTGCAAACTCTATTTGGAAAAAGTTAGAAAGTCTCTATGAGAGAAAAACAGTTGGCAATAAGGCTTTCTAGATCAGAAAAACTAGTGAATCTGAAATATAAAGAGGGTGCTTCTATTGCTGAGCATTTGAATGAAATGCAGAGTATTCATAACCAGTTATCCTCTATGAAAATATGTCTATGATGATGAGTTGCAGGCATTGTTACTTCTCAATTCATTGCTAGAAAGTTGGGAGACACTGGTAGTTTTCTTAGTAATTCTGCACCAGACGGTATTGTCACCATGAGTCAAGTAACAGGTAGTTTGTTGAATGAGGAGTTGAGGAGGAAGAATTCAGCAATTTCTAAGATTGATTCACAAACACTTGTCTCAGAGAATAGAGGACAGTCAAAGTCTAGAAATAGAGAAAATTCATACAAGGGTAGAAGCAAATCAAGGTCAAGAAAAGATATTACTTGCTACAACTTTGATGAGAAAGGGCACTACACGAATCAGTGTAAGAAGCCTAAGAAAAGCAAAACAAAGAAAAAAGAAGTGGATGATACATAGTCAAAGGAGAATGTCACAGCTACAGTGCAGAGTGATGATTATTTGATTTTGTCTACTTCTGATGGTATCTTCTCATGTGAGTGTCAGAATCATAAGTGGGTGATTGACACAGGTGCTTTTTATCATGCTACAAAAAGTTTTTTTCTACCTATAGTACTGAAAAAAGATGGAAAATCAAGGCATAGCAGACATCATTGGCATGAGTGACATCCACATGAAGACCAATCTTGGCTGTAAGTTGGTGCTCAAGGATGTAAGGCATGTGGCTGACTTAAGGCTGAATTTAATCTCAGTTGGAAGACTTAATGATGAAGACTTTGATAGCAGATTTCACAAAGGGAAATGGAAGCTTAGTAAAGGTTCACTTGTTATAGCCAATGGGAAGAAATATCACACTTTGTACAGATTGCAGGCTAAAGCTTATGATGAACAGTTGAATGCTACAGAGAAAGACTTCAGCATGGAGTTGTGGTATAAACGATTGGGACACATGAGTGAGAAGGGGCTGCAAGTTCTTTCCAAGGAAGAAGTTCTACCAAACTTCAAAGGTATACATCTGAACCCATGTGTTGATTGTTTGGTTGGCAAGCAACATAGAGTTTCCTTTGCTAGTCCTGCTTTATCTAGAAAAATGCATGTTTTGGATCGTTTCTATATAGATGTTTGTGGTCCTTTGAGGAAAAAAACTCCTAGTGGATCTGTTAATGTTCTAGGTATCAGTGGTGCACTTTATTTTATCACTTTTATAGATGATTTTTTAGGAAAGTTTGGGTCTATGATTTGAAGACCAAAGATCAGGTTATTAATATCTTCAAAGAGTTTCATGCCAGAGTTGAAAAGAGACATGAAAGAAATTGAAATGCGTAAGGTCAGATAATGGTGGTGAGTATACAGAGTTATTTGATAATTATTGCAGGTCATATGGCATTCAGAATGAGATGACAGTTCCTGGTACTCCTCAATATAATGCAATTGCAGAAAAGATGAACCGCACCATCATGGAAAAGATCAGATGTATTCTTTCACAGTCCAAGTTACCTAAAAGATTTTGGGATGAGGCATTGAAGACAACAATTGATGTAATAAATTGTCACCATGTACAGCTCTTGATGGTGATGTTGCAGAGCGTGTATGGTTAGAAAAAGATGTCTCTTACAGGCACTTAAGAGTGTTTGGTTGCCATGCATTTGCACATGTTCCAAACATTGAGAGGTTCAAGATGGATGGTAAGACAAAAGAATGTGCTTTACTTGGTTACTCACATGATGAGTTTGGCTATAGACTTTGGGATCCAGAAAAACAAAATGTGTTAAGAAGCAGAGATGTTGTATTTTTTAAAGATCAAACCCTTCAAGACTTTAAGAAGGAGGTGCCAGTCAAGTTTTCTACAGGAGGATTGACAGACTCTGACCTAATTACTCCTTCAGTATGTCAGGGTGATGGGAGAGATGTGCAAAAAATAGTGCAGGAGCAGATGTTAACTCACCTGTAGGACATGTTGAGCAAGAAGGAAATCAGGAGCAACCTCCTACAGAGCCTTAGCTGAGAAGATTTATCAGACAACGTCAACCTTCCAAAAGGTATTCTACATATGAATATATAATACTTACTATGCAGGTGAACCAGAATGTTACCAGGAGGCAGTTGAAAGTAAGCAGAAAAAGGAGTGGTTGGTAGGTATGCAGGAAGAAATGGATGCCTTACAGAAGAGTCACACATATGATTTAGTGGAACTACCAAAAGAAAGGAAGGCTTTAAAGAACAAATAGGTTTTCAGGTTAAAGACTCAACAACAGTGTTCTCAACCAAAGTACAAGGCCAGACTGGTTATGAAAGGCTTTGGTCAAAAGAAAGGTATTGATTTTGAAGAGATTTTTTCTCTTGTTGTTAAAATGTCTTCAATTCGTGTTGCTCTAGGTATTGCTGCTAGTCTAGACTTGAGGTTGAGCAGTTAGATGTGAAGACAGCTTTTCTTCATGGTGATTTGGAGAAGGAAATCTATATGGAGCAAAGAAGGCTTCAAAGTCAAAGGTAAAGAAATCTTGTCTAGATTGAAAAAAAAGCTTGTATGGGCTAAAACAAGCTCCAAGGCAGTGGTACAAAAAATTTGATTCATTTATGGTGAAAAT